>JBBPBO010000002.1:15072462-15672462 GCA_037974295.1 Cicer cuneatum | reverse complement strand
TTCAATTGGCATCAAAGCTTGGTCTCAAGGCTGACCACTTTACAGTGTTTGAGGAAAGATCCAAGGGTTCAACATGTCTGGATTTAGTGAAGAAGCCACTCGAGGAAACATCAACATACCACTTCTGTTTGATAGAGAACGTTTTGAGTACTGGAAGGACATGCAGAGAAGTTTATTTATTTCACAAGATCCTAAACTTTGGGACTTGGTGGAAGATGGTTATACTGCTCCAAAAAATACTCACGGTATTGAAATTCCAAGAAAGGAAATGAATGATGATCAAAAGAAGATATATAAGATCCATCCAAAACATTGATGATAAAGGAAATCACCTTCAAGGAGCTTCACAAGTGCACCAACAAGGAGATAAAAAAAGCCAATCTTTTATAAAAAAAGTATTAGTTGTTCAAGATGGAAGAAAATGAAGACATTGAAAAATGTTTTCCAAATTCCAAACTCTAGTCTCGTGATTAAAGGTACTTGAAAAGAGTTATATTATTGATGATCATGTGAAGAAAATCCTGAGGAGTCTGACAAGCAAATGAAGACCTAATATCACTGCCATTCAGGAAGCAAAGGATCTGAATACTCTTAAGCTAGAAGAATTAATCAGTTCTCTCATATCACATGAAATTGAGCTTGAAGAATATGAGCCGAAGAAGAAGAACCAAACCTCGACCTTGAAGGATAGTGATTTAGATAGTGATTTAGATTATTAGAATTTGAACTAAGAGGAACAAGATATTGCCTTCATATCTACAAGATTTCAGAGGATGTGGCATAACAAGAGGAAATCTTTCCCTGAAAAAGATTCCAAGCAGTCTAGTAGAGGAAGGGATGAACAATTTGACAAGAAAAGCATTATCTGAAGGTGCAAACACGAGAAGGGGGTTGAATTGTGTTTTCCAACATTAAAATTTTTTTGCTTATTTCATGACGGCTGGTTGGTTTTTATGAATTACTTGATTAAGAAGCAATCGACTTCAGAGGCAGCAAATAATGAAAGCATAAATATTTGGACAAATAGATTTATCTTGGTTCACCACTAGCTTGGCTACATCTAGTCCCCTCATTCAGAAGGCTTTCATCCGCTAATTCAAATACCATGAATTACAAAACACCTAATCCTCCAAGCCAGTCTTCCCAAATAGCCTAACAACCCCAAACTTTTGAGGACCAACACCACCTTGACCCTATAAGCCAAGTCTTCTCCTAACAACCTAACAACCCCATATTGAAGAAGAAATTAAACAACTATCGGGTTGGATAAAAAAAGTTGGAACTTCAATAGTTGCTTCTAACAAAGCTGATAATAATAATAACTCTCACACTCTAAGAAAAGAACACTCAGAATATATTTCTCCTTCGAACAAGTGTTTCTCTCTTTGAAATCTAAGATGAATTTGGAATTTGAGCTTGAGTTTTTCTACTCTCTTCTGATTTTCGATGCTCTTCTTCTTCAGCCCTGAGTCAATTTAGTCCTTGTTTAATTCTAAATTATATCTTCTTTAGATTGAGTTTCTAATTTCTTCAGATTGATTCTGTTTGTATTTTGTTCAGATTGAGTTTCTAAATTTTTCAGATTGATTCTCATCATATTTTGTTGTAGATAAATCTTGATCAAATCTTCAACAAATCTTCTTCGAATTTTGATCAAATCTTCTTCAAATTTTGATCAAATCTTCATCAAATCTTAATTAAATCTTCTTCAAATCTTAATTAAATCTTATTCAAATCTTGACCAAATCTTCTTCAAATCTTGATCAAATGTTCTTCAAATCTTAATTAAATCTTCTTCAAATCTTAATTAAATCTTCTTCAAATCTTGATGAAATCTTCTTTAAATCTTACTTAAATCTTCTTCAAATCTTGACCATATTTTCTTTTCAACTTGGTCAGATATTTTCTTCAATTATAAATTTGAATCAAATCTTATTTTAGATTTTCAACAATTATAATTTTGAATTAAATCTTATTTTAGATTTTCTTCAATTATAAAATAGAGTCAAATCTTATTTTAGATTTTCTTCAAAAACATGAATCTTCTTTCATACTCTTTGAAGTCAAATATGTTGTTATCATAAAATACTTTTGTTAACATCCAAATTGTAAATGTAAAACCAACTTGGTTAAAACATTATCTGCTATGGATGCAAAGAACATGGACATATCAAGTTAAAATGTCCAAATATGGAGAAAGGGAAACATCATAGGAAAGATTCCAGACCAAGAAGAAGAGTATGATGGCTAAATGGGACAATTCTGTTGAATGCTCTGATGATGAAGAGAAACTAGAATTAACTTTGATGGCTCATACCAACTCTGCCTCTGGATCCAACACATATTCTGACTCTGGAAATGAATCAACAGATGAAGAAATTGAAGTATTTTCTAACTTAACTCGATCTGATTTAATTACTGCTATAAACGATTTTTTAAACAAGAATCGCAATTTGTCTTTAAAACTAAAAACAATTAGCAAAGAAAATTCAAACCTAACTGAAAAAGTTAATATTTTAAAGAATCAAAGTGTTGAATTTAAATCAGTAAATACAACTCTGAAAATTGATATTACTGAACTTAAAATACAAAATGCAAGTCTGAAAACTAATATTGTTGAGGGTTTAATTCACTATTTCAATAAATAGTTGTACAAGTATTCTTTATTGTGCCTCTTCTGGTGTTGAGGTTTATGAGGCACGTTGTACCTTTTCAGGTACCTCTTTGAGGATGAAAGGGTTATGCCACTATCGGGCTAATTTACATCAGTTCTAGTTTATGTCTGATTTGACACAGAGTATGTTTCGAGGATTTTAACTCTCATTGAGAGGATGTTACAAATTCAATCTTACATCTGTTCAAGTGTATGAAAGCACTTTGACCAATTTTCATCAATTCTAATAACTCTCTATTAAGAGGATTTTTCTTTCATGCTTTTTGTTGTGTTCTTGGCTTTTCTCGAATTACACTTTTCGTTATCTTCTGATGTCTTCCCTTTATTTATTGACAAAACCATTTCATCATAAACACAAGCAGGAAGTGTTCGTTGAGATTTTTCTGTTAGAGGTCCTTTATGGTATGGCCTTTGTACTTTAGGGCCTGGTATGTGTACTTCTTTTTGCAAAAAGACAACCTGTATCTTCATGGATTTCAGCAATTGAACCATTGAAGATAAATCTATCCAGTGAGTTCATAACAGACTCCCAAAAAAATCACTCCTTAAAATATGTATAAAAATAAGAGGAAGAATAGGTGCGGGATTAAAGGATAGAACAGTCAGAGTATTGTCTTACAAACCATCAGAGCAAGTAGGTTATCAAAGGATGCAAATTATCTGAAAATACAAATTTTTGATGATTATCAAAGGATGAGCACAAACAAATGATTCATTGATCAGAGGATGTGTTGCATATCATCATATCATAAACTTTTGTCATAGTGTTGACTTTTCCAGAATGTTGACTTCTTCATAGGCATTGACTTTGTCATAGCGTTGACTTTGCCATAGAGTTGACTTTGTCATAGCGTTGACTTTTCAAAGGCGCTGAATTTATCAGAGGATACATTAAATTTTAGAGTCAGACGCTTGATGAGATTATCAGAGGCAATCAATTGCTCGTCACGCTTGTTAGAGGTAGAAGAATTCTTGTAACAATTATGTATTAGAGCCAGAGGAACATAATCCATGTTGGCTAGATCCGAGGCAACCGAGGTACTACGTTGCTCATATCTCAGGGTCAACTGAAGCTTGCAACAACAAGGGTGCGTTTCACTAGACTTATGTTGTCAAGCTTAAGTAAATCATAGATTTCTTTTACTTTCATCTAGTCATCAAAGGATAGACCTTATATAGCGACGCATGTTTTGTTGCGCTTGTTTCCGCATTATTTCTTTTACTCTTTGCTCTAATAGAAGATCTCTAAAGTACTTGTAATCTAGGCTACTTTGAATAGTTATTAACATAACTTTTGCCTTTAAGCTAGACACTTTGCATATATAGTTAGGGGATAGTTGTTCTTTATTTATATGTATTTGTTATCACGAAAATCTCAACTAGAGGATTGTATTAAAAAATACTTTCTACTAACAAAGATGTCATGAGCTTTTCTAAGAGACTTATGTTTTGAAGAAACCTTATGATTTTTGTTGTGAAAATCATTCAGCAATATATATAAGTTCATTAAGAGATATGTTAGATAATACCTCAATTTCTTCATCAACAGATTCATCGTCAGTATCTGAGTGAGTATCTTCCATCAAAGTATGTTTGCACACTCTTCATCTTCATCAAATTATTTATCAGAGTCATTCTTGTTAGTGCAAAAGTTTTTTTGAATACAATCATTTGGTTAATATTTTGATGATAACAAATACATATAAATAAAAAACAACATTCCCCAAACTATATATGCTAAGTGTGTAGACTAAAGAAAAAAGTTATGTTAATACCTATTCAAAGTAGCCTAATTTACAAGTACTTTATAGATCTTCTAACGGACCAAAAACATAAAAGAAAAACTACAAAACACAAGCGCAGCAAAGCATCGCTATATAAGATCTATCCTCTAATAACTAGACGAAAGCAAAAGAAACTAAGACTTTTAGTTCAAATTAGCAGCGTAAAGTTTGGTGACACGCGCTCACATTATCGCAAGCTTCAGTTGACTCTGGATGCGAGCAACGTAGTACCTCGATTGCCTCAGATAAACCCAACTGGATAAAGTTCCTCTACCTCTGTACATAAGCGTAACAAGAATTCTTCTGCCTCAGAATCTAACAATCGTAACAACAATTCTACTACCTTTGCCTCTGAAAATCGTGACGAGCAATGGACTGCCTCTGCCTCTAAGAATCTCATCAAAAAGTCTGACTATGAACTACTTTGTATCCTATGAAAAGTCAACACTCTAACAAAGTCAATGCCAATGAAAAAGTCAATGCTCTAATAAAGGTTAATAATCTGATGATCTACAAGACATTCTTTGATCAATATACCCTCTAGTAATCATCCATAATTTGTTTTCTCTAATAACTTGTTGGTTGTAGTGATTTGTAAGACAATACTCTGACGGTTCTATCCTTTGATCTCATACCCACAGTTCCTCTAATTGTCATACATATTTTAAGGAGCGATTTCTGGGAGTCAATTATGAGCTCTGTGAATAGATTTATCCTCAATGGTTAAATTGTTGAAATCCATAAAGATACATGTTGTCTTTCTACAATATGAAGTACACGAGTCTGGCCCTAAAAGTTCAAAGGCCATACCCTAAATGACCTTCAATAAAAACATCTCAAGGGATACTTCCTCCTTGTATTTAAGATGAAAGGGATGTGTAAAGAAAGCCAACACAACATAGAAAAAAGTGCAATTCTCAAAAAGCCAATAACATATCTAAATGGATGAATGAAAAATCATCTCAGTAAAGAGTTATTAGAATTGATGTAAATCAGTAAAATTGTTTTCATACACTTGAATTGATATAGGATTAAATATGAAACATCCTCTCAATGAGAGTTAAAAACCTCGAAACATACTTTCTGTCAAATTAGACACAAACTAGAACTGATGTAAATCAGCCCGATAATCGCACAACCCCTTCATTCTCAAAGTGGTACCTGAAAAGGTACAAAGACCCTCATGAACCTAAAAGTTCAAAGGCCATGCCCTAAATGACCTTCAATGGAAACATCTCAAGGGATACTTCCTCCTTGTATTTAAAATGAAATGGGTGTGCCAAGAAAGCCAACACAACATAGAAAAAAGTGCAATTCTCAAAAAGCCAAGAACATATCTAAAAGGATGAATGAAAAATCCTCTCAGTAAAGAGTTATTAGAATTGATGTAAATCAGTAAAAGTGTTTTCATACACTTGAATTGATATTGGATTAAATATGCAACATCCTCTTAATGAGAGTTAAAATCCTCGAAACATACTTTGTGTCAAATTAGACACAAACTAGAACTGATGTAAATCAGCCCGATAGTCGCACAACCCCTTTATTCTCAAAGTGGTACCTGAAAAGGTACAAAGACCCTCATGAACCTAAACGACAGGATGCAAATATGTCGAAGAATGGTTCTAGGAACGAAAGCCTAGATAGGCTATAGAAAAATACTCAAAGTCCGAAGAGGCCGAGTTAAGAATACTTGAACAACTATTTATTGGAAGTAGTGAATTAAGCCCTCGACGATACTGAGGAAAAATCTTTCTATAAGAGGGGACTAGAGGTAGCAGTACCTTGTTGTGAACTATTATAAAAATATTTGTGTCTCTTTAGTCTCTTGAAATTTTATATATTTTAAAATAAAATAAAAAATCTTGTGTTTTTCTATATATATATTTTAGTCTCTTTTTTTTTTGTATTTGTGTTTTTCTTGCAAATCACTCTTCAATGACAAACTGGACAAAGTTGGCATGCGTCTATAAGGCATAGTGAGTTACATAGTGAGAAGAGTCTATTTACTAATATTCAGCCTCTGTTAGGAAGAAGTATTAGTGAATACACTAAAAAATCTAGAGCAAAATAATAGAAGCATTATAATGCATTTTAACAATGAATCTAACCATCAGGGATAAGTTTTCCAAATGCCTCAATGATTTGTGATGTATATTCGAATGTGTAGGTAACCCTTTAGAAGAAATTATCACTAGTGCAACCTGTCTCCCAATAGCACAAATTTGAAAAGATGAATGGCTTAAAGTAAAAGATCATAATCAGAAGAAAGGTTGGAGAATACACTTAAGCATTAGTTTTTAAACCAAGAATGGTTCAAATGGATAGATCAAACATAATCAATCATTTGATCACCATAATATAAGAAAAAGAAGAAGAAGAAGCAAGCATAAATATAATGGTTGAAACAAGAATATCCTCAAGAAAACTTGTTCTGCAAGAGGACCAATACTCTCTTGGAAGATCATCTTTCGATCCCTCCAACTAAGAGAACTATGACTTATAAATGAGTTTAATAATTCACCATCTGGTCAAACTCACGAGAACATCAAAATCATAAAAGAACCATTTTGGAAAATCCTCTAACTCCAAGGTATGGAGTCATTCCTCTGACTGCTTAAGGAGAAGATACTTGCCTCTGGAGCTTAATGTGCTTGATTCATCATCTGAGATTTTCATTTACAAAATCAAGCACTAGAAATAAGGACTACATCTATTGAGGAAAATGAAAGATCGGAACCAAGACAACACATCCTCTAGTTAGAAGATTATCTGATAGAAAAGTCCAAAAAACTCTAGTAAGACATGTGATTGAGCAGTTGCTAAATCACCCTCGTATGTCCTTGTCAGGTATCTTGTACTTTACTTCATTAATTTGTATGCACTTGCTTGTCTTTTCTTATATGTTTTTGTTTTGTGTGCCTGTGCTTTCTTTTTTGTCCTATCTTGAGTCTGTAATGTCTTTTCCATCTTGGTTTGTGTTGTCGTTTCCTCGTTCTTATCGCCTTTCTTTTTTTCACCCTTGTTAAAATCTATGTTTTCTTTTATCTCTCATCTCTACCTATTTAAATCTCAGTCCCCTCCAGCGTTTTTCAAAACTATCTTTTTCTCTCCTAAGTTTTTTTTATTTCAAAAATTGGTTTTCTTTGAACTTTCCTAACCTAAAACCCTCTAGGAAAAACCAAATCTATTTTCTTTTGTTTATTAAGTCTTCATCTTCATAAATGATCCTCTTCTTACATTGTAGTCTCATAAAGACTTCGGAATCTTCTTAAAACATGAACTACTCAACCTAAATTGTGAAATGTTCAGAGATTCTGATTTCGTTACATCTATGAAGTACAACCCACAAGATGTATTATGCAAGAAGGTGAAGGTGCAAACACGAGAAGGGGAGTTGAATTGTGTTTGACTTAACTTAAATACTTTTCCTGTTTTAATACTTTCAAAACAAAACTTTATGTATAATTAAAACAGAGTTAGCAGCGGATAAAAATAAAAATAAAAACTCACAGATTTTATACTGGTTCACCGTTAACGAGGCTACGTCCAGTCCTTCGCCTTGAAGGATTTCACTAATTCAATCTTGAATTACAACCTTGCTACTGACCCTCCAAGTCAGTCTTCTTAATAGTCTAACAATCCTAGACTTCTTGAGGAAAACAACCTTGTCTTCATCCAATCTGACAACCCCAGATTGTAGAAGAAATCACAACACTATGAATCTAATTGCTAAGTACCTTGCTACCCTTTCTGATTCCCTCAGTTTGTAGACTCTACTTCAACAACTTAGATACAACCCTATCTAATTGCCAAGTACCCTGCTACCTCTACTGACTCCCTCAGATTGTAGACTCTACTTCAACAACTTAGATTTGCCACAGTGGAAAGAAAATAACACGAGTACTTGCTTCTTGAAAGCTAAAACTCACAATTGACTTCTATGAAAATTTGGGTGTTTGTTGCTTTGGAAATGTATGACTCTTTTGTGATTTTTTATTTTTTATTCTTCAGCATTAAGTCTCTATTTATAGTTGAACTTTAGAACTTCACTGATGCTTTACTTCTGCAATATATTTCGATTAATCTATTTTGAAAATATTCTGGAGTAGTTTGCTCAGATTCTGTTTTGAGCCTTTTGCTCACTGATATGTTTTGAGCATTTTGCTCAGCTTCTATTTTGAGCATTTTTCTCAGATTCTTTAATTCTCATGATCAAATATGCACCATTGGATCTTAATGCGATAGTCCACATCTAGACCAGCCTATTTGATATTCTGTGATCCTCTGATTTCGGCCATTCCTAGACCACACTTCCTAACCCTCTGATTTCGGCCACCACTGGGCCATGGTCTGATTTTCTGATCTGGACCATCACTGGACCAAATAATTATTTCTGAACCATTGATCTGGAAATTTTTACTCTGATCTGGACAAATTCTGGACTTTGGTCTGGAACAAACTGAAATTAACTTGAACAAAAAATATTTCAGTCTAGACATTTTATCTTTAATTTTGGACCAGGTCTGGATTGATTCTGGAACTCATTTCTTTTGGTCTGGACTTAGTTCCATGCCCTGAATCATGCTATCTTATGATCTTGGCCAAATCTGAATTGATCCTTTTGTTCTGGACTCATAAACATACCTTCTGGTCAAGTCTGGAACAATTCTGGACTGTGTAATTTTTCACTGCCAGGCCATCTTCTGGTCAGAATAACTTCTGGAATAAAATTGATATTTGACTCCTGTTTTTCTGGAACAACTCTCCTTCTGACAGGCTTTCCAATGGTATGATCCATGTTTCATTATGAATTTTCTTGCTTCTGTTCCGGGCCACCAAACATATCATCTGGTGATGTTTTGACATACTGGAACATCTTCTGGAAATTCCAGAATTCATTTTCCTTTGATCTCTGCTTCTGTTTCCTTCAGTTTCTGGGGCATTTAACTTAATAATTCAAAGTACAAAATAAGTTTACATTGAGTACATTTGTAAGCATCAAAATCTTAAGTACTTAGAACCAACTTGGTTCCAACAAAAGGGTCACAAAATGCATTAAAAGGTTCACTTGTGGAACCTTCGGGTGTCAATGTCTTCTTCTTTCTCCAAGTACCTTGAATACAAAGAGAAAGTAAGAAAAAGAGCATTGCAGGGTTTGTGCCTCCTTTTGTTTGAATCATCTGGATTGGATGAAAATCTAAAAGTAATAATGAAGAAAGGTTGGAGCACCTAAAATTTTATCGAAGATTTATATTTGATAAATTATATCTCCAACTCTATATTTAGATAATGTCCTTCTGAAGAACCTAAATAAAGAAACATAGTTTATTTTGTTAGAACCAGAATGGTTTAGAGAACAAATTACTTACCTTGTTTTGATGTTAGAAGAAGATTTTTTTATGAGAAAAATTTAATGCACTCGTAATTTAATTAAGTGTACAGAAAATAAGTTAGAAAAAAGCCCAAAATCAAAGGAAACATTCAGGATCAGAAAAAGCGTTTAAGATCATAGGAAGCGCGTCCACTAAAGGATACTGCCATAGGATATCACCGGAATAAGTGACTAGGGGAAACGAAATAATCAGATGTAAACAAATCAGAGGAAAAACATGTGTTGGTGGTTGTGTTGGACAACACACGTCCATGGCTGAGTCTAAGCATGTGACTCTGATATACAATGCTGACTCTGCCCCTACTAAGTTGCATCTGGCTAGTAATTCAACACCAAAAGATGATTGGGTCTGACTCTAAACTTCACACTATTTCTAACCTTGATTTTTAGACCTTTCCACCAATAAAAGCAAGCATATGACTTTGAGGAAAGTCAATGTCTCTGATGAATAGTCAACACAACATGAAAAATTCAACGACTCTAACTCTGATAAAACACGTGACTCTAGAAACTGACTCTGAAGACACGTTCTACATACGAAGGAAGCAAGCAAGTTCAAAAAGTAAAGACCAACCACCTAGTCAAGATGGAATAAGATGAATACATTGAAACAATGTTTTCCATATTCCAGACACTGGCCTCAAGATTAAAGATACTTGAGAGGAATTATACTACTATTGATCATGTGAATAAGATACTAAGAGGTCTACCAAGCAAGTGGAGACCTAAGATATCTGCCATTCAATAAGCAAAGGATCTGAATACTCTTAAGCTTGAAGAATTAATCAGCTCTCTCAGATAACATGAAATTAAACTTGTAGAGGATGAGCCCAAGAAGAATCAACCAACCTTGGCTTTGAAATACAAGCAGAAGAAAGTTTTGAAGGCAACAACAAAATCAAAGGATGATGATTCAGAGGATTAGAATGGAGACTTAAAGGAAAAGGAACTGGTTTTCATATCTAAAAAAATTCAGAAGATGTGACACAACAGAAAGAAGAAATTGCCCCTAAGATAATTCAAGCAGTCCAACAAAGTAAAGGATGATAAATCTGACAAGAAAAACATCATCTATTATGGATGCAATGAACTTGGACATATCAAGTCAGAATGTCCAAATTTTGAGAAAGGGAAACATCATAGGAAAGATTATAGACCCAAGATGAAGAGTTTGATGGCTACATGGGATGATTCTAACGACTCCTCTGATAATGAAGAGAAAGTATAATTGGCTTTGAAGGCTCTTACCAACCCTGCCTCTAGATCCAACATAGATTCTGACTCTAGAAGTGAATCAGAAGATGAAGAAATTGAGGTATTTTCTGACTTCACTTGATCTAATTGAATTACTTTTATAAATGACTTCTTGAATAAGAATAAAAAATTGTCTTCAAAACTGAAAAAACTTAGGATAGAAAATGCCAACTTAACTATAGAAAATAGTGTTTTAAAGAATCAAAGTGTGGAAGTTAAAACAGAAAATGCAACTATGAAAACTGATATTGTTGAACATAATGTTGAAAATCTAACTCTGAAAAGTAATCTAGTTCAATTGCAATTGAAAATACCACATGTAACTTTGATAAGCATGAAGAAATATTTCATGATTTTCTTGCTAATGGTATGGAAATATGCAAGTACGCTTTTTTGATTTATGAAGTTAGTAAAAATGGTAAAAGAGGTCTAGGATTTCAAGAAATTGTAATTGAACTTAAACTTATTCCCTCTAATATCTTGTGTACAGTTTTCTCTAAGAAAGGTCACTCCAAATTATCTTGTCCCATGTTAAATACAAGGAAAGAAAAGAAACCTTTCAAGACTAACAAACCAGGACATAACAAAATTTGAGTACCAAAGAAAAAAATTGTCTATGTTGCGAATGTCCTCAATAATCAAGTTAAAACACTAATTATGGTACCTTGACAATGGATGCTTGCGACATATGACGAGAGAAAATTATATGCTCCAAGAACTAATATTGACCAAAAGAGGAACAATGACTTTTGGAGGAAAGCAAAAAGACTAGATCATTGGTCAAAGTATAGTTGGTAATGGTACTTCCCCTTCTTTTAAAGATGCCTTGTTTGTTAAAGGTCTTAAGCATAATTTATTAAGTGCAATAAGTTAGAAGGATGGATGTTTTTACAGCCCGACCCTTACAGTTATCGGCACTGTTAATCACGACCTTCTCGTCCCCACTTCCTCTCAATAGGAAATAACGTGGGAATCGAACTCGGTACCTTGGGATAAGTGCCACTGCCCCTTCTTTGTACGGTCTAAAATAGGCTCCAAGGGCTTGGTATGATAGACTAAGCAATTTGTTATTAAAAACATGATTTTGAAATATGTTAGGTTGACACTAATTTATTTAAAAAAATCATGTAAAAATGACCTTCTCATTGTCTAAATATATGTTGATGATATTATTTTTTATTCTACTAATGGCAAGCTCTGACAAGATTTTTCTCAGCTAATGCATAATGAATTTGAGATGAGCATGATGGGAGAATTATGAGGGTGTACTTATCCACCAAACCAAATACACAGGAGCATTGTTTAAGAAGTTTAAAATGGGTGACTGCAAACCAATGTCCACACCTATGCATCCAACCTTATCTCTTGACCAAGATGAGTCAAGTAAAAAGGTAGATCAAAAGGTATACAAAGGAGTAATAGGTTCCCTCATTTTCTTAATTGTCTCTAGACCTAATATTCTGTTTCGTGTTTGTGTGTGCCAGATTTCAGTTGAACCCTAAAGAATCCCACTTAACAACTGTTAAAAGGATCTTTAGATATCTGAAAGGCACTACTAACATTGGTCTATGTTATAAGCGATCCCCCGAGTACAAGTTAATAGGTTTTTGTGATATTGACTATACTGGAGATAAGCTAGACAGGAAAAGCACTAGTGGAAACTGTACATTGCTTACCAATAAGTTGATCTCTTGATTGAGCAAAATACAAGGCACTATTGCTCTGGCTACAGTAGAAGCAGAGTATGTCTTAGCAGCTAGTTGTAGCACTCAACTGTTGTGGATGATGTATCAACTAGAAGATTTCAAAATTTATGAGTAACATTCAACAATCCCACTGAGGCTCCTCTATAACAACACATTAATTTGGGACAAAACTCATTAATTAAAAAATAAATCTATACATATTTCAAAATAAATTAATTTTCTTTCCATATTCATTTGATAAAAAAATTAATGCAAAATTAAATATAACTTCAAAAGATATATTTTCTCTAAAAATAAATTAACACACATTTAAAAATAAACTATTTATTTCATATAGTCTGGGAGACTGACTAACAGTTATTGTTACTTTGTAGGATATTTCTAATATGTTGTCAGTTTGCGTTTTATAGCTACTTTTATTTTGTATAGCCCAATCAATATCTATTTTCTAAGTATAAAAACTTTTTTGAAGAAATTATTAATGAAGTAAAATATTTTAAGTGATACAAAAGTTACGATTTATTGATAATGTAAAAATTTGTAACATCCATTACCATGTATCTAGAATATGCTAATTAATTCATACATTTTTACAAAACAGAATAAGTAATTTAATTGCTTACAAGGTCAATCAACAAAATAAATTATAACTACCAATGTATAGTTTACAATCATCCTTTGAAGTACCAAAACTACATTACATATTACTTTTTATACAAAATATAACTACTAAGTACTATCCTCTGGTTATGACTACAACCTTACTTCATTTCCTTTGTTATAATACATAAGAAAATAGAGGGTGATATAATAATCTCATTGAGCTCTAAAAAAGGGAGGGGCAGTTCTAAAAACTCTTTTCCTTAGATGCCACATTATTCATGAAATGAATATGCACTTCATGGTAAAATATATGAAACCTTTACTTTCCTTTAAAGCATATGTAAATTGTCATAATCCTCTTTTTTTTTCCTTAAAGTATGGTAAATATGCATGTCTCTTTCTTTTCCATAAAGTATGGAAACGTTTTCCCAATTATCTTGTGTGGATCACCAAGATAATTGAGACCTCTTGGTAAAGTTGGTCTGGCCACGACCAAAACCGGCGTCCTGATTCGTTATTCATTCCTTTACCCATTGTTTCATGCCTGAATTAGTCCTCAAATGTCCCACTATGTACTTGGACCATGAATGCCATGATTTGATGAATGCAATGTGTAACACCCCGAGTTTTAAACAGCGCAAGTGTATTTTTTTTTAACCAAAATACATAAAAGAATTTTCAGAATTAATTCAAAAGAATTAAAATAATATAAAATTTAGTCATCTGATAAAATAATACATCGTAAATTCAAATGACAAGAATGATTAAATAATTACATCGTAAATATAACTAAGTAATTTAATTTTGGGAATTAATACTTTTACTACAACAAACGGTAATACGTCAACAAAAGTTTGAAAAAGAATAAAAATCTACATTTTTTATGAAGACAAAAAGTTCATTGATAAAAAAGCAAAAGGATATTAATTCAACTCATCCTTCAAATTCATATTAGGTAACTTAGGACTTAAGGTATTTAATATTTAATCAAAATACAATTCAAATACAATATTATGAGAACCCTCTTATTAGCATATGCATTAAAATGTTTTCTAAAATATTTAAATACCTAAACATATGTTTGAAAAGAAAGATTTGTTCCAGAATTAATTAAAGACAGGATTGACCTAAGTTATTTATGAAAACAAATCTGGAGATAAAAATATATGTTTTTTTATTTTACTGAAACCCGATTGGTTAGAGTATTTTTGCAAGAGAATCCAGCAAGATACAGCTCGAAATTCAGCTTGGAAGAGACCCTAATTCATATCTATAAAAGGAGGCTCAAGGCAAAATACTTAGCATCGAAAATCACAAAAGAGTCATTCACTTCCAAAAGCAAACACTCAAGTTTTCAGTGAGGTTAATTGTGAGTTCCAGCTTTCCAAAAGCAAGCACTCGTGTTATTTTCTTTCCCTTGTGTTAGATCTAAGTTGTTGAAGTAGAGTCTACAATCTGAGGGAGTAAGAAGGGGAAGCGGATTACTTGGCAATTAGATTCAAGGCGTTGTAATTCCTTCTACAATCTGGGGTTGTCAGATTGGTAGGAGAAGACTTGACTTAGGAAGTCAAGGTGTTGTATTCCTCAAGAGTCTAGGATTGTTAGACTGTTTGAGAAGACTGACTTGGAGGGTCAGTGGAACTGTTGTAATTCAAGGTTTGAATTAGTGAAATCCTTCAAGGTGAAGGGACTGGACGTAGCCTTGTTAACGGTGAACCAGTATAAAATTTTGTGTTTTTATTTTTACTTTATATCCGCTGCTAACTCTGTTTTATTCATACATCAAATTTTGTTTTAAAACTGCAAACATAGAAAAAGTATTCAAGTTAGTCAAACACAATTTGACCCCCCCTTCTTGTGTTTGTACCTTCAATTGGCATCAGAGCTCGGTCTCAAGGCTAAGCAATTAACAGTGTTTGAGGAAAGGTCCAAGGGGTTCAACATGGCAGAATCCAAAGATGATTTGGGAGGCAACATGAACAGACCACCACTGTTTGATGGAGAAAGGTTTGAGTATTGGAAGGACAAAATGAGAAGTTTCTTCAAATCTCAAGATCCTGAATTATGGAAGCTGGTAGTCAAAGGATACACTGCACCTACTATTCCAGGAGATCCAACTAAAGAACTGGACATGGAAGATATGAAACCAGACCAGAGCAAATTATTCAAACTGCATCACAAGTCCAGAAACATTATGATCAGTGCCATCACATTCAAGGAATTTGATAGATGCATAGATAGAGAAACAGTAAAGAGCATATTCAATAGTCTGGTTCTGACCTATGAAGGAAGCTAGCAGGTTCAAGAAGAAAGGGCTAACATATTGGTCAAACAGTATGAGATGTTTAAGATGGAAGATGATGAAGACATTGATGGAATGTTCTGTAGATTCCAGACTCTGATATCTGGACTGAAAGTCTTGAAGAAAAGCTACACAACAGCAGATCATGTCAAGAAGATTCTAAGAAGCTTACCAACCAAGTGGAGACCAATGGTTACTGAGTTCAGCAAGCCAAAGATCTAAATAACTTAAAACTTGAAGATCTGATCAGCTCACTCAGGTATCATGAAATAGAACTAGAAGCAGATGAACCAAAGAAGAAGAAGAATCTAGCCCTAAAGTCGAAACAAAAGGAAGCTGCAAGGGCAGCATCAGAATCAGAGGATAGCGACAGTGACTGTGATGATATGGCTTACTTAACCAAACAGATGGTTAAGATCTGGGAAAACAAGAAGAAACATAACAACAAAGGAAAGGAAGAATCTGACAAGAAGAGTATCGTTTGTTATGGATGCAATGAACCTGGACATATCAAGTCAGAATGTCCAAATCTGGAAAAAGGCAAACAGCACAAGAAGAGTTCCAGATTCAGAAAGAAGGGTCTGATGGTAGCCTGGGATGCATCAGAATCAAAGGAAGAATCTTCTGATGAAGAAGAGGCAGAAACAGCAAAGATGGCACATATCAGGTCTGCTTCTGGACTTCATAAAGGCACTATTTCAGGAAGGAAAGCAGGCAGAAGGAAGAATGATCGAAGTAGTCATTCAAGCAAGTATGGAAGCACATCAGAGGAAGCAATTCTGGCTCTAATGGCTCATACCAACTCAAGCTCTGGATACAGCTCAGGCTCTAGAACAGATTCAGAAGATGAAGACAGTGAGGTATTGA
The DNA here is from genome assembly GCA_037974295.1 of Cicer cuneatum. Taxonomy (NCBI): domain Eukaryota; kingdom Viridiplantae; phylum Streptophyta; class Magnoliopsida; order Fabales; family Fabaceae; genus Cicer; species Cicer cuneatum. Next base: position 15,655,877 of record JBBPBO010000002.1, on the reverse strand, counting down.
TGACTCTTCATCATATGCATATTTTTCATTGTTTTTAGTCTTATTTATCTTCAATCATTAGTTAATTTAATGATTTATTTGATATATTTTGTTGATTCTAGTTCTTGGGTTTAATAAAATGCTTATGTCCTTATTTTGTTGATTAAGTAGAGATTTTTCGGAGTTTTGCGTCGTTTCTTTGTTTTTAGTGCAGTGCTGAATTCTGGAGAGAAATCAACATGAACGATGTGGAGTATTTCAGTGATATATGGAGTTGTAGATGTCCACTTGGAGTCAAACCAAGTGCAAATGAAAGCTAACATCCATAGCTACAACTTTCATGAAGACACCAGAGCCAAATTCGGAATCAAAATAGTAGAAATATGCAGTATACGTCAGACTGAAGATGCTATGCGCCTGAAGCGCATTTCTGCGCTGCTGATTTTGTTTAAATGCGCTTGAAGCGCAAGGCATGCGCGTGGGGCGCGTGGCGCGCTGCAGATTGCATAAAATCGAGTTTTTCTAATTTTTTAGGGATCTTTTTGTCAATTGGGAAGTTTAGAGACTTATGCCCTAGCAAAGAAACTCAAAGACGGCTGTTCTACACCATTGAAGAAGTTTTATCAAGAATCATTCATGAATCTTTCTTGTAATTCTTCTTTAATCTCTATCTCTTTAATATTTGTAATGAGTAACTAAACTCTAATTGTTAGGGATGAGTGAAACAAGATGAAACCCTTATTTGTCTAATTTGATTCCTGGTTATATGAATAAATTTATTGAATTATTTTTCTCATCTCTGTGCTTAATGCTTTTTATTGCCTGATCAACATTAAAATGTTCTACGATTCGTAATTTGAAACGGAGGTGGACTTTACGAATGCTTGAGATAAGAAATTCATGAGATTGTAGTCTAGGGATAGATGCAGGTCATGAAACCAATTGAATTAGTTGCAGAGACAACAGTTTAAAAAGAGAATTTTTGTACTATAAAGCTTAATCATAATTTTAAATCCACTAAGGAATTAGGGGTTATTTTGGAATTAAAGATTCTGTCACTAAGACATTAGGGCAAGAATACTAAAGAAAATTCGGTAATAAATCAATAAAGGAATTCAGTAACTAGGATCAAATTAGAGACCAAGGTTGGACTCGCAATGAAACTCATCCCTGACATTTTTCTCATTATAAAAGTTCAATTTTATTACTGTTGTTATTTCAAATATTATTCTACTCAATCTAGAAACTTTTTGTTCAATTTCAGTAATTAAATATAATTCGATAGTAAAACGCAATCCTTGAGTTCGACACTCGGTACTACCGTTTTTATTATTACTTGCAACGATTCAGTACACTTGCTGAAACGCTATCAAGTTTTTGGCGCCGTTGTTGGGGATTGCCATATCACTATTGAGTTATAATTTATTTACTTAATTGGAATTTTTTGCTCTGCAATAAAATTTTTGTTTTTCTTTTATTTACTTATTTTTTTTATCTTCTATTTTCTCACAAATTTTTTCTAACCTTGTATGCGAGGCCAGTCCTCAGCTAAGCTTCTTTTTGATCCAGAAATAGAAAAGACCGCAAAAGCTAATCGAAAGGCGGTTCGAGAAATGAGGAAAAGGGAAAGAAATTTAGCAGCAGAGGAACAAAATCTAGGGGACTGCTTCGTATTTGCTGAAATGGCTGATCCACCACCACCTGAACGTACCCTCGGGGAGTATGGAAATCGTGATAGAAACCGTGCTCGTTTGGCCATCCATAACCAACCGGTTACAATCAACAAATTCGAAATAAGTCCTGCCCTCTACCGAGAGTTGAAGGAGATTCATTTTTCCGGTAAACATAATGAAGATGCAAATAGACATCTCACAAACTTCTTTGAACTATGTGAGACGGTGAAGGTGGACGGTAACAGTGAAGAAGGCAAGAGGTTGAGACTATTTCCATTGTCATTAAAAGATGATGCTAAGGAGTGGCTAAATTCTTTACCCTCTGGTAGCATCACCACATGTGATGATCTTGAAGACAAATTCCTGGAATAATACTTTCCCCCAGCGGTGTTTGTTAGAAAAAGGCAAGAGATTTCTTCTTACAAGCAGAAAGAAGGAGAATCACTTCGTGACACTTACAGGAGGTTCAAGAGTTTACTAGCAGGATGCCCCAATCATGCTTACGATGACACCGCTCAAATGCAAAGATTCTGCAATTGGTTGAGGCCGAGCACTAGAACTATGTTGGATGCTACAGCAGGTGGCTCTTTGAATTACAAGACCGCATCAGAAGCACGAAAAATTATCGAGATTATGGCATCCAATGAGCAAATAATGCTGTATGATAGAGGTGGTGGGTCAAAAAGTGGTATGCTGGAATTAAGTGTTATGGATGTAGGTTTGGCTCAAGGAAAGTTACTCTCAAAACAGATAGAAGAGGTTATCGCTGCGGAGATAAAAAAGGGGATGGCAGCTCTAAATATACAACCTCATGTGGCCCCTGATAAATTATTGAAACATACAAGTTGTGACTTTTGTGGGGGAGTGCATAAAAATGGCGCCTGTGAAGTACCAGAGGATCATGACACAGAAGAACCAGAAAAGGTGAATTTTGTGGGTAACAACGGAAAACAAAACTCCTACCCCAACGGCGCCAAAAACTTGATAGCGTTTCAGCAAGTGTACTAAATCGTTGCAAGTAATAATTAAAACGGTAGTAATAATTAAATCGTTGCAGAGGATTGCGTTTTACTATCGAATTATCTTAAATTACTGAAATTGAACAAAAAGTTTCCGAATTGATGTAAGTAATATTTAAAATGACAATAGTAATGAAATTGAACTTTTATAATGAGAAAAATGTCAGGGATGAGTTTCACCTTGAGTCCAACCTTAGTTTCTAATTTGATCCTAGTTACTGAATTCCTTTATTGAATTATTACCGAATTCTCTTTAGTATTTCTGCCCTAATGTCTTAGTGACAGAACCTTTAATTCCAAAATAACCCCTAATTCCTTAGTGGATTTAAATTTATAATTAAGCTTTACAGTACAGAAATTCTCTTTTTAAATTGTTGTCTTTGCAACTAATTCAATTGGTTTCGTGACTTGCATCTATCCCTAGACTACAATCTCATGAATTTCTCATCTCAAGCATTCGTAAAGTCCACTCCCGTTTCAAATTACGAATCGTAGAACATTTTAATGTTGATCAGGCAATAAAAAGCATTAAGCACAGAGATGAGAAAAATAATTCAATGGTGTAGAACAGCCGTCTCTGAGCTTCTCTGCTAGGGCACAAGTCTCTAAACTTCCCAATTGACAAAAAGATCCCTAAAATATCAGAAAAACTCGATTTTATGCAATCTGCAGCGCGCCACGCGCCCCAGGCGCATGCCTTGCGCTTCAAGCGCATTTAAACAGAATCAGCAGCGCAGAAATGCGCTTCAAGCGCATGCTTTGCGCTTCAGGCGCACAACATCTTCAGTCTGACGTATACTGCATATTTCTACTATTTTGAGTCCGAATTTGGCTCTGGTGTCTTCATTAAAGTTGTAGCTATTGATGTTAGCTTTCATTTGCACTTCGTTTGACTCCAATTGGACATCTACAACTCCATATATCACTGAAATACTCCACATAGTTCATGTTGATTTCTCACCAGAATTCAGCACTGCACTAAAAATAAAGAAACGACGCAAAACTCCGAAAAATCTCTACTTAATCAAAGAAATTAGAACATAAGCATTTTATTAAACCCCTGAACTAGAATCAACAAAATATATCAAATAAATCATTAAATTAACTAATGATTAAAGATAAATAAGACTAAAAACAATGAAAAATATGCATATGATGAAGAGTCGTCACAAATGAAAAGAACGAGCTAATTCCTACGCGAACGGTCACAGGGTGGAGAGTTTGCATTGATTATAGAAGGTTGAACAGTGCTACAAGGAATGATCATTTTCCGCTCCCTTTCATTGACCAGATGCTTGAGAGACTAGCAGGACTTGAGTACTACTGCTTCTTAGATGGATACTCGGGGTATAATCAGATAGCTGTGGCACCTGAAGATCAAGAGAAAACTGCATTTACATGTCCTTATGAGGTGTTTTCCTATCGGCGGATGCCGTTTGGGCTATGTAATGCACTAGCTACATTTCAAAGGTGCATGATGTCCATATTCTCCGATATGATTGAGAAACATATCGAAGTATTTATGGACGACTTTTCTGTTTTTGGTTCATCATTTGAAAATTGTTTGATTAATCTAGCCCTTGTATTAGAAAGGTGTGAAAAATCCAACTTGGTCCTAAATTGGGAAAAATGCCATTTTATGGTAAGAGAGGGAATTGTTTTAGGCCACCGAATCTCCCACAAGGGGATCGAAGTTGACAAGGCCAAAGTTGAAATTATTGAAAAACTTCCCCCTCCCACCAATGAAAAAGGCATTAGAAGCTTTTTAGGTCATGTTGGATTTTACAGGAGGTTTATAAAAGATTTTTCTAAAGCTGCCAAACCACTTACAAACCTACTTGTAAAAGACACACCTTTCAAATTCAATGAGGATTGTTTAAATGCTTTTAACACTTTGAAAAATAAGTTGATAACTGCCCCTATTGTCACTGCACCCGATTGGTCACTACCTTTTGAAATCATGTGTGATGCAAGTGACACTGCGGTAGGGGCAGTCCTGGGACAAAGAAAAGATAAGTTGTTGCATGTAATTTACTACGCAAGTCATGTTTTGAATCAGGCACAACATAATTACGCAACAACTGAAAAAGAATTATTTGCTGTGGTGTATGCTTTTGATAAATTTCGATCTTACTTATTAGGATCGAAAGTTATTGTTTACACTGATCATGCTGCCTTGAGATATTTGTTTGCTAAGCAGGAATCGAAGCCAAGGCTACTCAGGTGGATTTTGTTGCTACAAGAGTTCGATATTGAGATCCGAGATAAGAAGGGTTCAGAAAATACTGTAGCTGACCACCTATCTCGATTGGAGAAGGTGGAGGAGGATGATGACACTAGACCGATTCGAGACCAGTTCGCTGATGAACACATCTTTGCAATTTCCGAGGCACCTTGGTTCGCTGATATTGCAAATTTTAAGGTAGGAAAGGCAATTCCATCCGATTTCACCTACCAACAACGAAAGAAGTTTATCCATGACGCCAAATTCTATGTATGGGATGAGCCCTTTCTATACAAAAAAGGAGTGGATGGGTTGTTGCGAAGGTGTGTGCCTGAGGAAGAGCAAGATAAGGTACTGTGGCACTGCCATGACTCTGATTATGGCGGTCATTTTAGTGGGGATTGTTCTGGCCTACTTGTAAAAGACACACCTTTCAAAAGTTCTCCAGTCAGGATTGTTCTGGCCGTCATTGTTTAAAGATGCATTCAACTATGTGAAGAAGTGTGATCGATGTCAGCGCACCGGTAATATTTCAAAACGGGATGAGATGCCTCAAAATCCTGTATTAGAAGTAGAAGTGTTCGATGTGTGGGATATCGATTTCATGGGTCCGTTTCCACCCTCATATGCAAAAGTTTATATTCTGGTGGCAGTGGACTATGTCTCAAAGTGGGTTGAAGCAATTGCTACACCAACCAATGATTCACAACAAGTCTTCGCATTTCTCAAGAAGAACATCTTCGCGCGTTTTGGGGTACCTAAAGCTTTGATCAGTGACGAGGGCACTCACTTTCTTAATCGGAAGCTGGAGTACCTCCTAAAAAAATATAGCGTACATCATAGGGTGGCAACCCCATATCACCCACAAACTAGTGGGCAAGTTGAAGTATCCAACAGACAAATAAAGAAAATCCTTGAAAAGACGGTGAACGCTTCAAGGAAAGATTGGTCGACAAAGCTTGACGATGCACTTTGGGCATATCGAACAGCTTTCAAGACCCCCCTTGGTATGTCACCGTACAAATTGTGTATGGTAAAGCTTGTCATTTACCCCTTGAGTTGGAGCATCGGGCTTTTTGGGCAACAAATACTTGAATTTTGACTTGATAAAGGCAGGCGAATCTAGAATACTCCAGCTTCACGAGTTAGAGGAGTTCCGAAATTTTGCATATGAAAATGCCAAGATCTATAAAGAAAAAACCAAGAAGTGGTATGACAAAAAAATTCAATTCAAGGATTTCCAAGAAGGACAACTTGTTCTCCTATTTAACTCGAGATTAAAGTTGTTCCCAGGAAAATTAAAGTCAAGATAGTCGAGACCGTTCAGAATAATCAAAGTGTTCCCACACGGTGCAGTGGAGTTAAAAGATATACACTCAAATCGAAGTTTCAAGGTCAATGGACAAAGGCTCAAACAATACTTAGGGGGAGAGTCAAAATTTCCGATGGAGTCCATCAGTCTGACCCCCATTTGAAAAGGGGAATGTCAAGCTCAAGACATTAAACGAGCGCTTATTGGGAGGCAACCCAAAGTCGTATCTTTTGCAAGTTACCTTTAAAATTTAATCTCATTTTATTTGCTTTAATTTTATTGCTAATATATTAGTTCTTGCTGTTTTGTATGCTCAAGGAACCTCAAGGTGGGTGGAGGGGGTAGATTTAGCATGGAGCCGCATCCAGCAGCAGCATGGGTGTTTCAAGACTGGCTCTTTGCGCTTGAAGCGCCACTGGTGCGCCTGAAGCGCAAGAAAAATGGTAAGTTTGAACAATCCGCGCTTGAAGCGCATTTCGTGACAGTTTGTCACTGCCAGTCAGCGCCTGAAGCGCATCGCATGCGCTCAAAGCGCATTTGCGCAGAATGCCTCTGGAAGTTAGCGCTTGAAGCGCAGCTTCTGCGCTCGAAGTGCATTTTGCGCATAATGCCTCTGGAAGTTAGCGCTTGAAGCGCGGCTTCTGCGCTCGAAGCGCATTTCTCCCCATTTGATTCTGCCAACACGCGCATGAAGCGCTACTTCTGTGCTCGAAGCGCATTTCTCCCCATTTGATTCTGCCAACACGCGCTCGAAGCGCTGCTTCTGCGCTCGAAGCGCATTTCCCCCAATTTGCTTCTACCAACACGCGCTTGAAGCGCTGCACGTGCGCCCGAAGCGCATTTCCCGTATTTTGCCTCTGCCAACATGCGCTTGAAGCGCTGAGCGTGCTCCTGAAGCGCGTTTACGCTGGCTTGTGTTTTTAAAACACCCTAACCCTCCATTGTGTCCCCAAACCAGCCTCAAGCTCTCTAACATTCCTCCAAGTACACAGTTCATCTCAAGCACCAGTTGAATCTCTAACACTTCTTACTGCTCAACACAACAAAGGTAAGTCTTCTTAACTTCAAGCATTCAAATGTTCATTCATTATCAAGTAAGTTCATATCCTTTTGTTGGTTGATTGATGATATTTCAAAAAAAATGTATGTCCATTATTACTGCTTGCATTGTTACATGATTGTGGGCTATATATGCATTATGGAATAAGAAGTAGTGTTATGGTATGCCTTCATTTAGAACTTGTTATGATTGAAAATTATCTTGCACTCCAAGTGTTTGAGGAAATGCCACAACCAAACTCGAATCTTAATTGATGAATTGTCACTATATGTGCATTGCTATATGTGTGTGGGTTGTTTGAATTAGAAATTGTGCTGGTGTTGGCCTTCACTTAAAACTTGTTCTGATTGAAAATTATCTGGCACACCAAGTGTTTGATAAAATGCCACAACCACCGTTGAATCTTAATTGATAAATTTTCATTGGATTAATGTGTATTGGATGAATGTGGGACAATAGTTATGATTGTCTTGGTCAAGTGGATGAACATTCGAACTAACCCTCTAACGTTGAATACTTTGAACCTTGGTTGTGTATGGTTGTGTATCATTGTTTTGCAGGATCAAATGGCAACCCATCAAAAAGCAAAACGAACAAAGGTTACAGAGGCATCATCTTTCCAACAGCACGATGCGTCCTTATTCAAGAACCTAGAAACACAAGAGTTTCATGCCAAACTCCCCACCATCAAGAAGTTCGTGAGTGAAAAAAATTTTGATTTGAAGGAAGATGAATTTGTTGACATCCAGGCAATGATTGCTGCCAGGGGATGGGAGAAGTTAACCACATTTGTCACCAATGCGAGTAAACCAATAGTAGTGGAATTCTTCTCAAACGCTTCTGATCTGAAGTCCGCTCCACATGATGATTTTGTGAGCTATGTGAGGGGAAAGAGGGTCCCCTTTACACCTGAAGCAATCAATGAACTCTTTGGTTTGCCAAATTATAGGGACTGCCGCTTTCAAGTATATGAGGACACAAGCACAAAAATAGACACTCGAGACATTTTGCGCACTTTTTGTAGACCCGGCACAGATTGGGTAAGAAACAGGGACGGCACTCCTAGAAAACTGCACTCGTTGGATCTCACTCCAATCGCAAAAGCATGGAGCACTTTTGTTCATCATACACTTTTGCCTTGTTCAAATGTATCAGATGTAACGGTTCAACGAGCATGTCTACTGGCCACAATCATAAAAGGTGATAGAATCAATGTGGGTCTGCTGCTTGCCAATGATCTGTGGCGGACAGCCCTTCTTGACCCCCGACGGGCTACTTCCATCACGCCTCTTTGATTGGCAAACTATGTGAACGGGTGAGAGTGTCACCCAAAAAGGGTGAAGAAATGGTGAAACCTGCCACCCCCATCACTGCCAGATGGATTGAAAAATACTCCAGAATTCCGGCAGATCTTCCAGGTGTTCCACAAGCAGTGATGCCGATGGAAGAAGATTCTGGTCCTACAGAGCCACATGACCACCCTCAACACCCCACACAGCTGTCCACTGAGGAAAGATTTGGAAGATTAGAAGATATGATGGATCAGATGAGGATCGACCAGCGAAATGGACAGGCCAGGATAGAACTGGGGATGACCAATCTTTATCGAGCCTTTGCATCATCACAGCAAACACCGGGGGGTATGTTCTACTCTGACTTGTTCTCACCTCACCAGAATCCTGGCGACTCCAGTGGTGCAGGAATGGAGGACCCAAACAGCGCTCCTTGAGTCACTTAACTGAGAGAAGTTTTCTTTCCTTTTTTATTTTTATTTTATTTTCTTTCTTTGTTTGTATTTTTTTTATGTTAGTAGTCGAACTATCTGCCTTTGTTTGTATTTTTAAATGTGTACTATGATGAAGAAGTGTAATAACTTGCAGTAAGTCTTAAGTTTTCTGTTTGGGATTCTAAAATTCAACTCTATGTTTCTTTGCTCATATCATTGATCCATTCGACGAGTTTCACTAATGCATACATTGTTGATTACTAAGTGGTTGTAAAATCTGCCATAAATAAATGTAGTAACACATTTGACACAGTTTTGAATGTTCAACTCTCTCTTGTATATCCTAACTGTGAGTTTTTGGGCCTAAACACTTATATTTCTTGCTGTGTGATGATCTAGACATGTGTTAACCCTTCAGAACTTGCACTAATTCTGACATGCATCACTTGTGATTTATGCATACACGGAGGCAATTTTGTTTGGTCGTTTGAGCCTTTCTAACTACCCTGTGTAAATTTTATCCTTTGCTAGCCCTTCGAGCTTGACCCTTTCTTTCGGTTACTAGTCACAATACAAGCCAAATATTTGACAGTGATTCAATCACAGTACTTGGAGCTAGGTAGAAAATAATTTTTATCGTCTCTGTAAAGCTTGTAGTTTGGGGTTGCTCATGGAATAGCAACGTCTTAAGTTTGGGGTAGGAGTTTTCTCAAAACTAAAAAATAAAAAATAAAAAAAAATAAAAAAAATAAAAAAAAAATGTTGTACTCTGAAAAATAATTTCTGCTTAGTTATTTTGTCAATGTTTGAGAATCCCCACAGTGAAAAGCTGAATAAAAAATCAAAAGAGGTAGAATAAAGTGGAAATGTGAGCCTAACTCCAAGTAGTAAAGCCTACTTTCCCAAAATGTCCTACCTTTACCTAAGCCCCATTACAACCTGAAAGCCCTCAAAAGTGTATGTGTTTGTTGCATTGTGATTGCTAACTAGAATTTTTTCAAGCCTATGGTAGCGTGATGCATGTTCTAGAATTTGAGTGATAAATTCACAACCCTTGCTAAACACTTGAGAGAAATTTTGGTGAGATTGTGTGAAGAGAGTGTTGAACTTGATAAATGAATGCTAAAGTGTACAAACTGTGTTTTTTTTTTTAAGCAACCATGGAGCATGATGAATGTTTTGTAGTAGCTGGAACTTTGAGAATTGAGTATGATTTCATTTGAGAAATTGAATTTAAGTTTGCTTTTAACTGTATCAAATCTGAAATTAATTGTTGCTTGGGGACAAGCAATAGATTCAGTTTGGGGTTGTGATGACTCTTCATCATATGCATATTTTTCATTGTTTTTAGTCTTATTTATCTTCAATCATTAGTTAATTTAATGATTTATTTGATATATTTTGTTGATTCTAGTTCTTGGGTTTAATAAAATGCTTATGTTCTTATTTCGTTGATTAAGTAGAAATTTTTCGGAGTTTTGCGTCGTTTCTTTGTTTTTAGTCCAGTGCTGAATTCTGGTGAGAAATCAACATGAACTATGTGGAGTATTTCAGTGATATATGGAGTTGTAGATGTCCACTTGGAGTCAAACCAAGTGCAAATGAAAGCTAACATCCATAGCTACAACTTTCATGAAGACACCGGAGCCAAATTCGGAATCAAAATAGTAGAAATATGCAGTATACGTCAGACTGAAGATGTTGTGCGCCTGAAGCGCAAAGCATGCGCCTGAAGCGCATTTCTGCGCTGCTGATTCTGTTTAAAAGCGCTTGAAGTGCAAGGCATGCGCCTGGGGTGCGTGGTGCGCTGCAGATTGCATAAAATCGAGTTTTTTTGATTTTTTAGGGATCTTTTTGTCAATTGGGAAGTTTAGAGACTTGTGCCCTAGCAGAGAAACTCAGAGACGGCTGTTCTACACCATTTAAGGAGTTTTATCAAGAATCATTCATGAATCTTTCTTGTAATTCTTCTTTAATCTCTATCTCTTTAATATTTGTAATGAGTAACTAAACTCTAATTGTTAGGGATGAGTGAAACAAGATGAAACCCTTATTTGTCTGATTTGATTCCTGGTTATATGAATAAATTTATTGAATTATTTTTCTCATCTCTGTGCTTAATGCTTTTTATTGCCTGATCAACATTAAAATGTTCTACGATTCGTAATTTGAAACAGAAGTGGACTTTACGAATGCTTGAGATAAGAAATTCAAGAGATTGTAGTCTAGGGATAGATGCAGGTCATGAAACCAATTGAATTAGCTGCAGAGACAACAGTTTAAAAAGAGAATTTTTGTACTATAAAGCTTAATCATAATTTTAAATCCACTAAGGAATTAGGGGTTATTTTGGAATTAAAGGTTCTGTCACTAAGACATTAGGGCAAGAATACTAAAGAAAATTCGGTAATAAATCAATAAAGGAATTCAGTAACTAGGATCAAATTAGAGACCAAGGTTGGACTCGCAGTGAAACTCATCCCTGACATTTTTCTCATTATAAAATTTCAATTTTATTACTGTTCTTATTTCAAATATTATTCAACTCTATCTAGAAACTTTTTGTTCAATTTCAGTAATTAAATATAATTCGATAGTAAAACGCAATCCTTGAGTTCGACACTCGGTACTACCGTTTTTATTATTACTTGCAACGATTCAGTACACTTGCTGAAACGCTATCAGGTATTTTCTGGTCTCACTAGATCTGAATTAATTGAGGCTTTAAAAGACTTTTTAAATGCAAACAATAAGATGTCTATAAAACTGAAAACTCTTAGGGAAGATAATAAAAATCTGACCAAAGAAGTCCAAGTTTTAAAGAATCGAAATTCTGAGTATGCAACTGAAAACAAATTTTTTAAAACTAAAGTTGCAAGACTCAAATCTGAAAACCAAACTCTCAAAAGTAATATTTGTTCCATGTCCAAAGCTGTTTGTGAATCTGATAAGCATGAGCAATTTTTTCAAAACTTTATTTCCAATGGAATGGAAAGAAGTAAATATGCATCTATGATTTATGGAAACAGTAACACTAGAAAGAGATGTCTTGGTTTTACAAAAACTATTCATTCTAATGTTTTATGCATTGTTTGTGCTAAGGAAGGTCACTCTGAATTATCTTTTCCAATGGTAAAATCTGAACAAGATCAGAGAGCTATTAAAACTAACAAACTTGGACCCAATAAGTTATGGGTATCAAAAGATCAAATTGTCTACGTTGTAGATATTCTGAGTAACCAGAAGGAGACACCAACAATGGTGCCTGGACAATGGATGTTAGCAATGCACAAGCAGAAGAAGGTTTATGTTCCAACATCTACCAAACAGAAGCCAATTGACTTTGGTAGAAGAAGAACTGGCCAACATAATACCTATCAGAACCAGAACCAGAATTATAGGAGGAACAGGAAATATCAAAGAAATCACACATATCACACGAATCAGAACAGGAACTGGAACCATAATTAGAACTCGAACTAGTATCAGAGGCACAGGAACTGGAACCAGAATCAGTATTAGAACCCAAACCAGAACCAGAACCAGTATAATTACCAAAATCACCATAACTTCCATAATCATTAGAGGAACATGGTGTATCAGCCAAAGCAGAAAGAGAAGAATCAGAATCAAGAGAGTTCTTCAAAAAATCCAGTGAAATTCATCAAGACTAGAAACCTGGAAGGGAATTTAAATCCCTTAATCCAAACCATGTAATCACAGAACATACAGATTCGGAATCTGAAAATCAGAAGCAAGAGGATTTTCAGAGTAAAACTGAAACTGTTGACATAGAGGTTACATCTTGCTGTAAATTCTATTATTACTTGATATTTATGTTTACTGTGACAACAAGAAGCTTGATCTTAAAAAAATCAAAGCTAGATAAGTATTCTGTAGGTTTTCAAACTGTCAGAGCAACCAGGTGATTCACACGAATTGAACACTTCAGTAGAAACAGTATTCCAGTGGTTTCAAAAACAAGCAGAAACCACCAGAAGCAGAACTAATGGTTTGGCTGTATTGAGTTCGTTTTTAAATTATTTGATTTATATTATGTTATATGACAAACTGCTTGATCTTGAAAAATCAAAGCAAGATAAAGATAGTGCAGGTTCACCAGAACCAAAGGGAGCAGAAGCAGAAGAAACAGAAGTACCTGGAAAGGTAGAGGATACAAGCAAGTCAGCAACACATGACAAATCTTCAAAAGATAAATCTGATAAAGTCAGAAACATACAAGACAAGTTAGAAGAGAAATCTGGATATTTACCAGAATCAGAAGCTGTTACATATCTACCAGAATCAGAAGCTGTTATAGATTTACCAGAACGAGAAGCTTGGATACTTGCAATGCAAGAAGAGCTGAATGAATTTCAAAGGAATGATGTTTGGGATCTAGTATCCAGACCAAACAAACACATTATTGGAACCAAGTGGGTGTTCAAGAATAAACTCAATGAAAAAGGTGAAGTGGTAAGGAACAAAGCCAGACTTGTAGCTCAAGGATACAGTCAAAAGGAAGGTATAGATTACACTAAGACTTTTGCTCTAGTGGCTAGGTTAGAAGCAATTAGAATTCTTTTATCATTTGCTGCTAATCATGATATAATGTTGTATCAAATGGATGTTAAAAGTGCATTCTTAAATGGCTATATAAGTGAGGAAGTCTATGTCAAACAGCCCTCTGGATTTGAAAACTCTGATTTTCCAAACCATGTTTTTAAACTCAAAAATCTTTATATGGTTTAAAACAAGCACCAAGGGCATGGTATAATAGACTTAATAACTTTTTGCTTAAGAATGAATTTGATAGAGGCCAGATTGATAATACTCTATTTAGGAAATCCATTAAAAATGATATTTTAATTATTCAAGTTTATGTTGATGATATCATCTTTGGATCTACTAATGGCACTTTGTGCAAAGAGATTTATGACCTAATGCAGAAAGAGTTCCAAATGAGCATGATGGGAGAACTTAAGTTCTTCCTGGGAATTCAGATTCACCAAGGTAAATCAGGTATATTCATTCACCAATCTAAATATACTAAAGAACTTCTCAAAAAGTTCAAGATGAGTGACTGTAAGCCTATAAGCCACCCCCATGCACCCAACCTGCTCACTTGAGAAAGATGAAACCAGCCAAAAAGTAGACCAGAAAACATACAGAGGTATGATTGGATCCCTTCTTTATTTAACTGCTTCTAGATTGGACATTTTGTTTAATTTTTGTGTTTGTGCCCGTTTTCAAGCTGACCATAGGGAATCCTATTTAACTGATGTCAAACGAATTTTGAGATACATTAAAGGAACCACCAACCTTACCTTGTTATACAAGAAAACCCCCACCTACAAACTAAAAGGTTTCTGTGATTCCATCTATGCTGGAGACAAGCTGGAAATGAAAAGTACAAGTGGATACTGCACTTTCTTAGGTGATAATTTGATCTCTTGGTCAAGCAAAAGACCAAACACCATTGCCATGTCAACAGCTGAAGCTGAGTATATATCAGCAGCAGGATGCAGCTCACAGTTAATCTGGATGAAACACCAACTTGAAATTACAACATCTTTGAGACCAATATCTCTTTGTTTTGTGATAACACTTCAGCCATAAACCTAACCAAGAACCCTATCTTACACTCTAGAGCCAAACACATTGAAATAAAACCCATTTCATAAGGGACCATGTTCAAAAAGGGACTTTAAGCATCCAGTTTGTGGACACTGATCATCAATGGGCTGATATCTTCACCAAAGCATTACCTGAAGATAGGTTCGAGTTCATCAAGAAGCATCTCAACATTACCTCCATATCTGACTAGCTCAAGTAGTCATCTTAGGAGTTTTTAATTTTCTTATAATTTTATTTTATGCTTTTTATTTTTCTGTTTTTACTTTCTGTAATTTGTAAAGAGAAAAAACAAAAAATACAAAAATAGTAGGACCTCTTTTTGCTTGATGACAAAAAGGGGGAGAAAGAGAAAAAGGAGAAATAAGTAGAAAAGGAGAGATAAAAAGAAAGGAGAAGCGAAAAAGAAAGAAATGAAAAGAGGAGTTGAAAAGGAGAAGACATAGGGAGAGAGAAAAATAAAGAGTGAAAAGAGAAGGAGTTGAAAAGGAGAGGCAATGTGAAGAGAGAAAAGAATGAGATAATAAAGGAGTTGAAAAGGAGATAAGAAAAGAAAGAGTGAAAAGAGAAGGAGTTGAAAAGGAGAAGAAAAAGTCAGTATCAGACTTAGGGGGAGAGATTGGTCTGAGGGGGAGTAATTCAAGTACTTCAAGTTACAAGCTAGCAAAATAAGTTAAGGTTTTGTCATCATCAAAAAGGGGGAGATTGTTGGAACCAAGTTGGTTCTAAATACTTAGGATTTTGATGTTTACAAAAGCACTCCATGTAATCTTATTTTGTACCTTGAATTATTACATTAAATGACCAAAAGATGAAGTTTCCAGAAGGTATAAGATGAAGACACCAGATAATGCATCCAGAAGGTACTAGAGGATGCATCCTGAGATTACCAGAGGATATCTTTGCTGGCCTAGATCAGAAGGAAGCAAAGTCAGAAGGAGACCTGGACCAGACGAGAAAGAAGCCTACCAAAGGGAGACTTGATCCAGACCAGAAGGAATCATTAGTCAGACTTAGTCCAGAAGTTATTCTGACCAGAAGATGGCCTGACAGTGAAATGATAAACAGTCCAGACTTGATCCAGACTTAATCAAAGGATAAATTAATGGGTCCAGAACAAGAGATTCAATCCAGATTTGACCCAGACCAGAAGATAGCATGGTTCAGGGTATGAAACTAAGTCAAGACTAGAAGAAATGATGTCAAGATATGATCTAGACCTGATCGAAATCAGAAGGTAAAATGTCCAAACTGAAATATCATTTGTCCAGATTTAATTTCAGTTCAATCTAGACCCAGTTCAGAATTGGTCTAGATCAGAGGGAAAAGGTTTAGATAAATGGTCCAGATTTAAGAATATGGCCCAGTGTTGGCCGAGATCAGAGGATCACAGCAGATCAGACCATGGCCCAGTGTTGGCCAAGATCAGAAGATCAGAAAGTGTGGTCCAGGGTTGGCCGAAATCAGAGGATCACAGCAGATCACTTAGTAAGGACCAGATGTGGACTAGCGCAGAAGATCAAATGGTCCAGATTTAATCATAAGGATTAACAGTGGAGATTTAATTAAATTTGATCAAAGTATTAAAAGGATTTGTTACAAAAATAAAATTAAGTCGTATGGGAGTTCAGAAGCTATTGGTGGGAAGAAAGATTTGTTCCAGAATTAATTAAAGACTGGATTGGCCCAAGATATTTATGAAAACAAATCTGGAGATAAAAAGATATGTTTTTTTATTTTACTGAAACCCGATTGGTCAGAGTATTTTTGCAAGAGAATCCAGCAAGATACAGCTCGAAATTCAGCTTGGAAGATACTCTAATTCACATCTATAAAAGGAGGCTCAAGGCAGAATACTTAGCATCGAAAATCATAAAAAAGTCATACACTTCCAAAAGCAAACACTAAAGTTTTCAGTGAGGTTAATTGTGAGTTCCAGCTTTCCAGAAGCAAGCACTCGTGTTATTTTCTTTCCCTTGTGTTAGATCTAAGTTGTCGAAGTAGAGTCTACAATCTAAGGGAGTCAGAAGGGGTAGCAGATTACTTGGCAATTAGATTCAAGGCGTTGTAATTCCTTCTACAATCTGGGGTTGTCCGATTGGTCGGAAAAGACTTGACTTAGGAAGTCAACGTGTTGTATTCCTCAAGAGTCTAGGATTGTTAGTCTGTTTGAGAAGACTGACTTGGAGGGTCAGTGGAACTGTTGTAATTCAAGGTTTGAATTAGTGAAATCCTTTAAGGTGAAGGGACTGGACGTAGCCTCGTTAACTGTGAACTAGTATAAAATTCTGTGTTTTTATTTTTACTTTATATTCGCTGCTAACTCTATTTTATTCATACATCAAGTTTTGTTTTAAAACTGCAAAAAAAAAAAAAAGTATTCAAGTTAGTCAAACATAATTCAACCCCCCTTCTCGTGTTTGCACCTTCAGAATGGAACCTAAAGGTTCTGAGATCATTAACTAGAGCATGGCAGTCTAAAGTGACAGCAATTTCTGAAAAGAAAAGTTTATCTAAAATGTCACTCTCAGCACTTTTCGTAAAGTTACAAGAGCATGAAATAGAATTAGAAAGATTGGAAAAGAATGAGAGTTTAGAAAAGAAAACAAAGAATATTGCATTAAGAATAGAATCAAAAGATTTGTTAAATGAAGAAAATTTAGATGAAGAGGAAAATATCACTCTTCTTGTTAAAAAATTCGGTAAATTTCTTCAATAAGATAGAACGTTCAAGAAAAAGAAAAACTTCATAAAGAAAGATGGTTCCACTACAAATCAAAATTTTACTTGCTTTGAATGTGGAAAACAAGGACACATGAAAGCAGAATGTCCTAACATTATCAAGAAGAATGCTAACAGAAGGAAGGAGTTCAAAAAGGCATACATAGCATGGGAAGATAATGAAGTTCATCTTCAAATTCAGAAAATGACGAATGCGCAAACGTTTCTTGATGGCATCTCATCATTCTGATGACGAAGAAGAGGAATACACACAAAGTATATCAAATATGTGGTACTTAGATAGTGGATGTTCAAAGCACATGACTGGTGACAAAACAAAATTTGCAGCACTAACTCTTGTGTCAAAAGGTTATGTGATCTATGGAGATAACAACGAAGGAAAAATTTTGGGCATTGGAAAGGTTGGCATTGCTCCATCTCCTTCAATTGAAGATGTCCTCTATGTTGAAGGTTTAAAACACAATCTCATAAGCATAAGCCAGCTTTGTGACAAAGGTTACAAAATCACTTTCAACAAAGATGATTGTATTATCCAAAATGTGGTAACAAATGAAATTCAGTTTATTGGTAAGCGTTTCAAAAATATTTTTACAATTAATCTTGATGATTTATCCTTAAAAATGAAATGTCTTATGGTAAGTGACAACAATGATGCTTGGCTATGGCATAAAAGATTTTGACATATCCATATGGATCACTTAAACAAGTTAGTCAAGCATGAACTTGTTGTCGGCTTACCAAAAATGAAATTCATTAAGGATAAATTATGTGACGCTTGTCAAAAAGGTAAACAAACTAAAGTTTCCTTTAAACCCAAAAATATTATATCAACTTCAAGACCACTTCAATTAATACATATGGACTTGTTTGGACCATCAAGAACTAAAAGTCTTGGTGGAAATTCATCTGGACTAGTAATAGTTGATGATTTTTCAAGGTTCACATGGACCTTATTTTTGGCAAATAAAAATGAAGCTTTTAAAGCATTTAAGAAATATGCCAAACTAGTCCAAAATGAACAAGCAACCAAAATTGTATCAATTAGAAGTGATCATGGAGGAGAATTTCAAAATGCCTCTTTTGTAGAATACTGCGAAGAAAATGGAATCTTCCATAATTTTTTTGCACCAAGAACACCTCAACAAAATGGAGTTGTTGAGAGAAAGAATAGATCATTGGTAGAACTTGCAAGAACTATGCTAAGTGATTCAAGTCTACCAAAATACTTTTGGGCAGATGCTGTAAGTATAGCTTGTTACGTATCCAACCGAGTCATAATCCGGCCAATGCTGAAGAAAACTCCATATGAACTTTATAAAGGAAGAAGGCCAAATATCTCTCACTTTCACATATTTGGATGCAAATGCTTTGTGTTAAATAATGGTAAGGATAATCTCAGCAAATTCGATGAGAAGGCCGATGAAGGTATTTTTATTGGTTATTCCTTAACTAGTAAAGCATTTAGAATTTTTAATAAAACAACTTTGATAGTTGAAGAATCTATACATGTATCTTTTGATGAATCTAACCCCTCGAAAGAGGATAAAATTATTTATGATGATGATGATGCTATAAGTAACGAGATAAGCAAAGAAAATCAAGTTGATCAAACAACTCCAAAGGACGAAATCAATATAGAACAACAAGATTAACACATTGATCTTCCTCAAGAATGAAAAACCCATCGTGATCACCTGATTGACAACATAATAGGTGATATCAACAAAGGAGTCACTACAAGGCTAAATCTCAAAGATGCTTGTTTAAATATGGCATTTGTTTCTCAAATAGAACCCTCCAAAATAGGTGAAGCACTCAAAGATGATCAATGGATACTTGCCATGCACGAAGAACTAAATCAGTTTGAAAGAAACAAAGTTTGGGAACTTGTTCCAAATCCAGGAAATAAACACATCATTGGTACCAAATGGGTGTTTAAGAACAAATTAGATGAAAATGGAATAGTTATTCGAAACAAGGCAAGGTTGGTCGCACAAGGATACAATCAAGAAGAAGGGATTGATTTTGATGAAACATTTGCTCCAGTAGTAAGATTATAAGCAATCCGACTACTACTTGCTTATGCTTGCTCTATGGATTTTGAACTATTTCAAATGGATGTCAAGAGTGCGTTCCTAAATGGCTATATCAATGAGGAAGTCTACGTCAAACAGCCACCTAGCTTTGAAGACTTCAAAAATCCTTCACATGTCTTCAAATTAAAGAAGGCGCTTTATGGTTTGAAACAAGCTCCAAGAGCTTGGTATGATAGGTTGACTAAGTTCTTATGTGAACATGGATTTGAAAAAGGTAAAGTTGATAAAACCTTATTCATTAAAAGAACAAATGATCATACTTTACTTGTTCAAGTCTACGTAGATGATATCATATTTGGATCAACCAAAAATGAAATATGTGAAGAATTCTCATTAATGATGCAAGGTGAATTTGAAATGTCCATGATGGGAAAATTAAATTATTTCCTAGGACTTCAAATCAAGCAACTTAAGAACGACATCTTTATTCATCAGACAAAATATTGTAAAGAATTATTAAAAAGATTTGAGATGGATAGCAGCAAAGAAAGTACGACTCCCGTGGGATCCGGAATGTATGTTGATAAAGACGAAACTGGTAAATCAATTGATATATCAACCCCTAGAGTCAGACCCTCCGCGTCCGCAAAAACCCTGTACTCCTCCAATATCAGTCTGGAAGGTACCGGAAAGTCAATCATCGCGTGAGTGTGCTCTACGTAAGCCACTGCCCCGTCGATCCTGCATGTCCTCGCCAATCTCCCTGTGTAAGTAGCCCTGCTTGAGACGGGGTCATATACCAAAGCAGTAGGCAAGTGACGGTCAATGAAATCTAGCGACGTTTCTGTCGTCTGTGTACCCATCGGTGGTACGGGTTTGGGAATCATCTGAGGGCAAAGCCCAATTTTCCACAATAATTGTAAAGGGTCACTGACCGAAATTAACAATTACCACATAGCAATTATATCAAATATAACAGATACACTCATGGCATATTTCAATGCTATAACAACGATGATAAATTAGGATGCTCACTTATTAAAATGTATAACATCTGCATCTTTGCAAAACAGCAAAAAATTTAATATAAAAATCATGTTGCAAGTACAAATACAATCAACCATCCCCACAACTCATTGGAAACTTAGAATTCATAAGATACTTGCACACACCGATTTCCACTCATCAACTCATATCCAATCATGACTCACAGGTCAACCTTCCCAATGCAATATGTATATGCCAATGTACACATCTCTTGGAATTACCAAGGTGTTGTCTCTCACGGACCAGCACCAGCGCAGTCTCTCACAGACCAGCACACGTGCAATCGCTCACAGACCATCACGTTTTACGTATACCAAGGTGCAGTCTCTCACGGACCAGCACGAGTCCAATCTCTCACAGACCAGCACACGTGCAGTCTCTCACAGACCATCACGTTTTATGTATGTTAGCCTCTCACAGGCCAAAACATACAGAAGTTAAATCCTCGCACGAATAAAATGGACCACCACGAACACGCGGCCATTCCGTAGCCCATCACAGTTACTACTTAACTTCGCGGCCCATCACAGTCACCGCATCAACTCTGTGGCCCATCGCGGTCACCACCTGACTATGCATTGCATGGACATGCTCTATTTTCTCTTCACTGAAAATAGTATGCAAAACACAATCTGAAATCCAGACACTCCATTACCACCTCAAATCATCTCAAACCATCTCAAAAACATCACATAAGTTTGTCATATACCTTCCAAATATTTCCCAACTCATTAAGTGCATAAACTAATGTTTAAAATCGAGATTTTGAAAAAAAAACAATCTGTATTCGAATACAGTATCCTTGTAGTTGAATACAGATGCGAAAATAGTGAAAAATCAGCATTTCTGTATTCGAATACGAGGTTGTCGTAGCCGAATACATATGCGAAAACAGTGGCAAAATTAGCAATTCTATATTTGAATACGACAGGGTCGTAGCCGAATACAGATGCGAAGTCAGTAGAAAAACTTGTAATCCTGTATTCGAATACGACAAGGTCGTAGCCGAATACAGATGCTAAAATAGTAGCAAAAATCATGTATTTGTATTCGAATACGGAGTGTAGTATTCGAATACGACAATCAAAATTTGAATAAAACTGGAAATTTACAGGAATGTATTTGAATACAGTGGTATCGTATTCAAATACACCTTCCAAAACAGTGAGATTTTCCAGAAAACTTCAACACATTTTCACACTCTTTTCTTTGAAAATCCAACACAAACACCAAAACATAATCACAGCTTCTTTAACCACAGAACCCAGAACATTCTCAACACATATAAATGATTCTACTCATCAACACAACAAAAAAACATCATCAATGCATCAACCAAGGCATCAACAACACAAAACAGCAAAACAGCTCAACAACATGCATTTTCATCATCCATAACCACATGCAAGGCAGTTTTGTTTTCAAAACAGAACATCATATATATTCATCCATCACACATGCATTTACAGTCCTAAATGCAATCTAGAAAGTTGGAAGGTGCCCCTTACCTCAGTTACGTTTTCTTTGCTCGTTTACGTTACCGCGACAAAAGTCGGCGAACTCCCGCTCGCATCGTCGCTACTAAAGTGGGTTCTCTAGCACCGCAACGATGAGAGCAACAACTTTCCTTCTTGACACTTTCTGTTTCGATGCTTGGATTTTCAGGTAATTTGAGTTTTGAGGATGATCTTTTGTTACCACCAACACAAAACAGAATGAGAAGAGGAAGAAAAATGTACACGGCTGTTAAGAGAAGGAAACTATTTTTCTGTCTCTATTGCTGATTTTCCTTGCCTTGACATTCATATATATAGTCATACTCCTGGCCCTCACTTACTATGTACACATATTAGTATTATAATAATCTTGCTTGACCCTCAAGTAATTAAATACTCCCGTCGCGACTCTATTGACGGATAATTTCTTGATCACTGCCGATATTTAATTACTCGTAATTAAATTAAATAATCCTTCGTCCAATAATTTTAACCAATCTCAAAAATATTTATATATATATATATATATATAAATATACATATATCAAATATTTTACAAACATTCCAAAATTACACTTGATATTAATCCATAATTTTTTTTAAATTTAAGGGTCTTACACAATGGACATTTCATCAACACATATAATACAACCACTTATCTAGCAGATAAATTAACTCCAATCATTCTTTAAATAAAGTCTTAATTAAGTAATTGGTTGGATGGAAACAATCATTTAGTTACGCAGTCTGATAAGGGAGTTTGGACAAGATGCAATGCATCAAAGGCAAAATTAGAGAAAGCATGATTAAAGGCATTATGATCAAAGGAAAACTTAGAGGCAGTATGATCAGAGGCAAACTTAGAGGCAACATGATCAAATCAGATCAAAGAGGGGTAGAGCTTTTATTTATGTAGTTTAGGCCTATTTATAGAAGAATTGTAGGACTCTCTGTAAGAAGGATAAATCAAATGAAAGATGTACCAATAGTCAAATATTAAGTGAAACCAAGGAAACTATATACCAAACTATTGAAGAGGATTTAAATGGTTTGTCAATTGGAGCACATAGAGATAATTGTTGAGTTAAAGTAATATAGATTATATGGAATATGATCTGCTACTCTTCAGTTAAAGTAAAATAAACTATATGGAATATGAGGTTAGTAAAATGTAAGTTTAAGTATACAAATATAAATGGTTTATACGGGAATGTAAAGTTGCACAAATGTGAAGTAACCCTAACTTAGAGGTAAAAGTAGGAGACTACCATACCAAAAGTCACCTAGTTTAAATACCTAGCATTAATTTTTCAAAACATTGGAAAAGTAAAGGGATCTATAAACTACCATCTTCCAGTGTAGATGTTAAAATGGAGGGTCTATGACTTGAGGGTAAGAAGGGCAAGGACTGTAATCTGAATGAGTAATGGGAAAAGAAGAAAAAACTCATTTAGAAGAGTTAGAAGTAGTGTGACGAATAAGTTAGGCAAAATATTGACATTATTTTATCAACTTTCAAGTTGTTAAAGATTACTGTAATTTATTTGTAGTAATTGAGACACTTTGGTTATTTTGATTTTGTACGGAAAGTCTAGTTCCCTTAGGTTTTGGTTTTCGGATGGTAAAATCATAAATGGCTTATTGGGATACTAGAACTACGATTTCTTATGGGTTTGCAGGAAGGCTTGACAGTCTCTTGTACTCTATTGTAGATTTAGAAACATGTAACGATTGACTTTCAAATTATATGATTATATCATTGAAGGTGCAAACACGAGAAGGGGGGGTTGAATTGTGTTTGACTTAACTTGAATACTTTTCCTGTTTTAATACTTTCAAACAAAACTTGATGTATAATTAAAACAGAGTTAGTAGCGGATAAAAATAAAAATAAAACTCACAGATTTTATACTGGTTCACCGTTAACGAGGCTACGTCCAGTCCCTTCGCCTTGAAGGATTTCACTAATTCAACCTTGAATTACAACCTTGCTACTGACCCTCCAAGTCAGTCTTCTCAAATAGTCTAACAATCCTAGACTTCTTTGAGGAAAAACAACTCATGTTCTTCAGCCAATCTGACACCCCAGATTGTAGAAGAATTCACAACACTATAAATCTAATTGCTAAGTACCTTGCTACCCTTTCTGAATCCCTCAGTTTGTAGACTCTACTTCAACAACTTAGATACAACCCTATCTAATTGCCAAGTAACCTGCTACCTCTACTGACTCCCTCAGATTGTAAACTCTACTTCAACAACTTAGATTTGCCACAGTGGAAAGAAAATAACTGAGTACTTGCTTCTTGAAAGCTGAAACTCACAATTGACTTATATGAAAATTTGAGAGTGGTTGCTTTGGAAGTGTATGACTCTTTTGTGATTTTCGATTGCTTTATTCTTCAGCATTAAGTCTCTATTTATAGTTGAACTTTAGAACTTCACTGATGCTTTACTTCTGCAGTATATTTAGATTAATCTGTTTTGAGAATATTCTGGAGTAGTTTGCTCAGATTCTGTTTTGAGCCTTTTGCTCAGGTTCTGTTTTGAGCCTTTTTCTCCAATTCTGTTTTGAACATTTTTCATTCTTCTTCTTTAATCCTTATGATCAAATCTGCACCATTGAATCTTAATGCCATAGTCCACATCTGGACCAGCCTATTTGATATTTCTTTTGATCTGGAACTCATTTCTTTTGGTCTGGACTTAGTTCCATGCCCTGAATCATGCTATCTTATGATCTGGGCCAAATCTGAATTGATCCTTTTGTTCTGGACTCATAAACATACCTTCTGGTCAAGTCTGGAACAAGTCTGGACTGTGTAATTTTTCACTGCCAAGCCATCTTCTGGTCAGAATAACTTCTGGAATAAAATTGATATTTGACTCCTATTTGTCTGGAACAACTCTCCTTCTGGCAGGCTTTCCAATGGTATGATCCATGTTTCATTATGATTTTTCTTCCTTCTGTTCTGGGCCACCAAACATAACCTCTGGTGATGTTTTGACATCCTGGAACATCTTCTGGAAATTCCAGAATTCATTTTCCTTTGATCTCTGCTTCTGTTTTCTTCAGTTTCTGGGGCATTTAACTTAATAATTCAAAGTACAAAATAAGTTTACATTGAGTACATTTGTAAGCATCAAAATCCTAAGTACTTAGAACCAACTTGGTTCCAACAATCTCCCCTTTTTTTATGATGACAAAACCTTAACTTATTTTGCTAACTTATGACTCGAAAGCTTTGAATTACTCCCCCTCAGACCAATCTCTCCCCCTAAGTCTAATACTCTCCTTTTCAACTCCTTTGTTCTCTCTTTCTTTTCTTCTCTTCTCCTCTCCTTTTCAACTCCTTATCTTTTCACTCTTTCTTTTTCTGTCTCCCTGATTCCTCTCCTTTTCAACTCCTTCTGTTTTCACTCTTTCTTTTTCTTTCTTTGTTTTTTCTCTCTCCCTGTTTCCTCTCCTTTTCAACTCCTTCTATTTTCTCTCTTTCTTTTTCTCTCCTTCTTTCTTTTTATCTCTCCTTTTCTACTTATTTCTCCTTTCTTTCTCTCTCTCTCTTTCTCCCCCTTTTTGTCATCAGCCAAAAAGTGGTCCTACTATTTTTGTATTTTTTGTTTTTCTCTTTACAAATTACAGAAAGTAAAAATTGAATAAAATTGCAAGAGATTTTAAAAACTCCTAAGATGACTACTTGAGCTAGTCAGATATGGAGGTCATGCTGAGATACTTCTTAATGAACTCGAACCTATCTTCTGGTAATGCCTTGGTGAAGATATGTGCCCATTGATGATCAGTGTCCACAAACTGGATGCTCAAAGTCCCTTTTTGAACATGATCCCTAATGAAACGGTGTTTTATTTCAATGTGTTTGGCTCTAAAGTGTAAGATAGGGTTCTTGGTTAGGTTTATGGCTGAAGTGTTATCACAGAACAAAGGGATATTGTTTTCAAAGATGTTGTAATCTTCAAGTTGGTGTTTCATCTAGAGTAACTGTGAACTGCATCCTGCTGCTGATATATACTCAGCTTCTACTGTTGACATGGCAATAGTGCTTTGTCTTTTGCTTGACCAAGAGATCAAATTTTTTCCTAAAAATGTGCAGTTGCCACTGGTACTTTTCCTTTCCAACTTGTCTCCAGCATAGTCAGAATCACAAAAACCTTTGAGTTTGTAGGTGGGGGTTTTCTTGTATAACAAGGTAAGGTTGGTGGTTCCTTTAAGGTATCTTAGAATTCGTTTGACAGCAGTTAAATGGGATTCCCTAGGGTCAGCTTGAAAACAGGCACAGACACAAACACTAAACATAATGTCATGTCTAGAAGCAGTTAAATATAGAAGGGATCCAATCATACCATTGTATGTTTTCTGGTCTACCTTTTTATTGGTTTCATCTTTCTCAAGTGAGCAGGTTGGGTGCATAGGGGTGTATTTAGATTGGTGAATGAGTATACCTGATTTACCTTGGTGAATTTGAATTCCCAGGAAGAACTTAAGTTCTCCCATCATGCTCATTTGAAACTCCTTCTGGCCACTGGAACACAAGTCTCAGTGTAATTTATACCTTTCTGTTGACTGTATCCCTGAGCTACAACTTCACCCTTTTCATTGAATTTGTTTCTGAACACCTACTTGGTTCCAATAATGTTTTTGTTTGGTCTGGATGCCAGATCCCAAACATTATTCCTTTGGAATTCATTCAGCTCTTCTTGCATTGCAAGTATCCAACCTTCCTCTGCCAAAACTTCATCAACAATGCTTGGTTCGCATCAGCTTCTGGTTCTGTAACATCTTTTGATTCTAATAAATCAGCTTCTGGTTCTTTCCAGGTACTTCTGTTTATTGTGTTTCTGCTCCCTTTGGTTCTGGTGAACCTGCACTATTTTTATCTTGCTTTGATTTGTCAAGATCAAGCAATTTGTCATATTACATAATGCAAATCAAATAATTTAAAATTTAACTCAATATACTCAAACCATTTATTCTGCTTCTGGTGGTTTCTGTTTGTTTTTTTTTTTAAAACCACTGGAATGTTGTTTCTGCTGAGGTGTTCAATTCGTGTGAATCACCTGGTTCCTCTGACAATTTGAAAACCTGCAGAATACTTATCTAGCTTTGATTTGTTGAGATCGAGCTTCTTGTTATCACAGTGAACATAAATATTAAATAATAATAGTATTAACAGCAAGATGTAGCCTCAGGTTTACTTTGAAAATCCTCTTGCTTCTGATTTTCAGATTCCTAATCTATATGTTCTGAGATTACATAGTTCTGATGAGGGAATTTGAATTCCCTTCCAGGTTTGTAGTCTTGATGAATCTCACTGGAGAGTTTGAAGAACTCTCTTGATTCTGATTCTTTAATTTCTGTTTTGGCTCATATACCATGTTCCTCTGGTGATTCTAGAACATATGGTGATTCTGGTAATTATACTGATTTTGATAATAAAAGTAGTTCTGATGATCATACCTCAACCTTTGATACTGATACCTGTTCAGGTTCTGGTTCTGGTACTGATTCTGATTCTGATTCTGGTTCCAGCTTCTGTGCCTCCAGTTCTCGTTCCAGTGTTGGTTCTGGTTCCAGTTCCTGTACCTCTGATACTGGTTCCAGTTCTGGTTCTGGTTCTAGTTTCTGTGCTTCTGGTACTGGTTCCAGTTTCTGTGCTTCCTATGATTCTGGTTCTGATTGTGTTGACCAGTTCTTCTTCTACCAGAGTCACTTGGCTTCGGTTTGGTAGATGTTGGAACATAAACATTCTTCTGCTTGTGCGTTGCCAACATCCATTGTCCAGGCACCATTGTTGGTGTCTCCTTCTGGTTACTCAGAACATCTGCAACATAGACAATTTGATCTTTTGGTACCCAAAACTGATTGGGTCCAGGTTTGTTAGTCTTAACATCTCTCTGATCTTGTTCAGATTTTACCATTGGACAAGATAATTCAGAGTGACCTTTCTTAGCACAGACAATACATAAAACATCAGAATAAGCAGTTTTATTTTCAGTACTTGTTTCTGTAAAACCAATACCTCTTTTTCCAGAGTTGGTGTTTCCATAAATCATAGATGCATACTTACTTCTTTCCATTCCATTTGAAATAAAGCTTTGAAAAAATTGCTCATGCATATCAGATTTACAAACAGTCTCAGAATTGGAATAATTATTACTTTTCAGAGTTTGGTTTTCAGACTTGAGTCTTGCAACTTCAGTTTTAAGATATTTGATTTCAGTTGCATACTTAGAAATTTGATTCTTTAAAACTTGGTCTTCTTTGGTAAGACTTTTCTTATCTTCCCTAAGAGATTTCAGTTTTAAAGACCTTTTATTGTTTGCATTTAACAAGTCTTTTAAAGTCTCAATTAATTCAGATTTAGACAGATTAGAAAATACCTCATTGTCTTCATCTTCTGATTCTGTTCCAGAGCCTGAGCTATATTCAGAACTTAAGTTGGTATGAGCCATCAGAGACAGAATTGTTTCCTCTGATGTGCTTCCAGATTTGCCAGAATGATTACTTCGATCATTCTTCCTTCTGCCTGTTTTCCTTCTGGAATTCGTGCCTTTATAAGGTCCAAAAGCAGACTTGATGTGAGCTATCTTTGCTGTTTCTGCCTCTTCTTCATCAGAAGATTCTTCCTCTGATTCTGATACATCCCAGGCAGCCATTAGACGTTTCTTTCTGTATCTGGAATTCTTTTTGTGTTGTTTGCCTTTTTCCAGATTTGGACATTCTGACTTGATATGTCCAGGTTCATTGCATCCATAACAGATGATGTTCTTCTGGTCAGATTCTTCCTTATCTCTGCTGTTATGTTTCTTATTGAATCTTCTGTTCTTCCTGTTTTCCCATATCTTACCCATCTTTTTGGTTAAGTAAGCCATATCATCACTGTTACTATCACTATCCTCTGATTCTGATGCTGCCTTTGTAGCTTTCTTCTGTTTCGACTTCAGAGCCAGATTCTTCTTCTTCTTAGGTTCATCTTCTTCCAGTTCTATTTCATGAGACCTGAGTGAGCTGATCAGATCTTCCAGCCTCAAGGTACTCAGATCCTTAGCTTCTTGAATTGTAGTAACCTTTGGTCTCCACCTTTTTGGTAGACTTCTCAGAATTTTCCAGACATGATCTTTAGTGGTATAGCTTTTGTTTAATACTTTCAGTCCTGATACGAAAGTCTGGAATCTGCAGAACATTGTGTCAATGTCTTCATCCTCTTCCATCTTGAACAACTCATACTTTCTGACCAATATGTTAGCCTTTGTTTGTTGAACCTGCTTGGTTCCTTCATAGGTCAGAACCAGACTATCGAATATACTCTTTGCTGTTTCTTTATTTGTGCATCTATCAAATTCCTTGAATGTGATTGCACTGACCATGATGGTTCTGGACTTGTGATGAAGTTTGTGTAATCTGCTCTGATCTCGTGTCATATCATCCAAGTCTAATTCTTTAGTTGGATCTTCTAGATCAGTTGGTGCAGTGTATCCTTTAACTATCATCTTCCATAGTTCAGGATCTTGAGATATGACAAAACTTCTCAATCTGTCTTTCCAATACTCAAACCTTTCTCCATCAAATATTGGTGGTCTGTTGATGTTGCCTCTCAATTCTTTTGACATATTGAACCCCTTGGACCTTTCCTCAAACACTGTTAAGTGCTCAGCCTTGAAACCAGGCTCTGATACCAATTGAAGGTGCAAACACGAGAAAGGGGGTTGAATTGTGTTTGACTTAACTTGAATACTTTTCCTGTTTTAATACTTTCAAACAAAACTTGATGTATAATTAAAACAGAGTTAGCAGCGGATAAAAATAAAAATAAAACTCACAGATTTTATACTGGTTCACCGTTAACAAGGCTACGTCCAGTCCCTTCGCCTTGAAGGATTTCACTAATTCAACCTTGAATTACAACCTTGCTACTGACCCTCCAAGTCAGTCTTCTCAAATAGTCTAACAATCCTAGACTTCTTTGAGGAAAAACAACTCCTGTTCTTCAGCCAATCTGACACCCCAGATTGTAGAAGAATTCACAACACTATAAATCTAATTGCTAAGTACCTTGCTACCCTTTCTGAATCCCTCAGTTTGTAGACTCTACTTCAACAACTTAGATACAACCCTATCTAATTTCCAAGTAACCTGCTACCTCTACTGACTCCCTCAGATTGTAAACTCTACTTCAACAACTTAGATTTGCCACAGTGGAAAGAAAATAACTGAGTACTTGCTTCTTGAAAGCTGAAACTCACAATTGACTTATATGAAAATTTGAGAGTGGTTGCTTTGGAAGTGTATGACTCTTTTGTGATTTTCGATTGCTTTATTCTTCAGCATTAAGTCTCAATTTATAGTTGAACTTTAGAACTTCACTGATGCTCTACTTCTGCTGTATATTTAGATTAATCTGTTTTGAGAATATTCTGGAGTAGTTTGCTCAGATTCTGTTTTGAGCCTTTTTCTCCAATTCTGTTTTGAACATTTTTCATTCTTCTTCTTTAATCCTTATGATCAAATCTGCACCATTGGATCTTAATGCGATAGTCCACATCTGGACCAGCCTATTTGATATTCTGTGATCCTCTGATTTCGACCTTTGTTGGACTGCACAGTTTGTCCCTCTGATTTCGGCCACCACTGGGCCATGGTCTGATTTTCTGATCTGGACCATCACTGGACCAAATAATTATTTCTGAACCATTGATCTGGAAATTTTTACTGTGATCTGGACAGATTCTGGACTTTGGTCTGGAACAAACTGAAATTAACTTGAACAAAAAATATTTCAGTTTGGACATTTTACCTTTAATTTTGGACCAGGTCTGGATTGATTCTGGAACTCATTTCTTTTGGTCTGGACTTAGTTCCATGCCCTGAATCATGCTATCTTATGATCTGGGCCAAATCTGAATTGATCCTTTTGTTCTGGACTCGTAAACATACCTTGTGGTCAAGTCTGGAACAATTCTGGACTGTGTAATTTTTCACTGTCAGGCCATCTTCTGGTCAGAATAACTTCTGGAATAAAATTGATATTTGACTCCTATTTGTCTGGAACAACGCTCCTTCTGGCAGGCTTTCCAATGGTATGATCCATGTTTCATTATGATTTTTCTTCCTTCTGTTCTGGGCCACCAAACATAACCTCTGGTGATGTTTTGACATCCTGGAACATCTTCTGGAAATTCCAGAATTCATTTTCCTTTGATCTCTGCTTCTGTTTCCTTCAGTTTCTGGGGCATTTAACTTAATAATTCAAAGTACAAAATAAGTTTACATTGAGTACATTTGTAAGCATCAAAATCCTAAGTACTTAGAACCAACTTGGTTCCAACAATCTCCCCCTTTTTGATGATGACAAAACCTTAACTTATTTTGCTAACTTATGACTCGAAAGCTTTGAATTACTCCCCCTCAGACCAATCTCTCCCCCTAAGT
Organism: Cicer cuneatum; assembly: GCA_037974295.1. Lineage (NCBI taxonomy): Eukaryota > Viridiplantae > Streptophyta > Magnoliopsida > Fabales > Fabaceae > Cicer > Cicer cuneatum. Next base: position 15,624,484 of record JBBPBO010000002.1, on the reverse strand, counting down.
CTAATACTCTCCTTTTCAACTCCTTTGTTCTCTCTTTCTTTTCTTCTCTTCTCCTGTCCTTTTCAACTCCTTATCTTTTCACTCTTTCTTTTTCTGTCTCCCTGATTCCTCTCCTTTTCAACTCCTTCTATTTTCACTCTTTCTTTTTCTTTCTTTGTTTTTTCTCTCTCCCTGTTTCCTCTCCTTTTCAACTCCTTCTGTTTTCTCTCTTTCTTTTTCTCTCCTTCTTTCTTTTTATCTCTCCTTTTCTACTTATTTCTCCTTTCTTTCTCTCTCTCTCTTTCTCCCCCTTTTTGTCATCAGCCAAAAAGTGGTCCTACTACTTTTGTATTTTTTGTTTTTCTCTTTACAAATTACAGAAAGTAAAAAATTGAATAAAATTGCAAGAGATTTTAAAAACTCCTAAGATGACTACTTGAGCTAGTCAGATATGGAGGTCATGCTGAGATACTTCTTAATGAACTCGAACCTATCTTCTGGTAATGCCTTGGTGAAGATATCAGCCCATTGATGATCAGTGTCCACAAACTGGATGCTCAAAGTCCCTTTTTGAACATGATCCCTAATGAAACGGTGTTTTATTTCAATGTGTTTGGCTCTAAAGTGTAAGATAGGGTTCTTGGTTAGGTTTATGGCTGAAGTGTTATCACAGAACAAAGGGATATTGTTTTCAAAGATGTTGTAATCTTCAAGTTGGTGTTTCATCTAGAGTAACTGTGAACTGCATCCTGCTGCTGATATATACTCAGCTTCTACTGTTGACATGGCAATAGTGCTTTGTCTTTTGCTTGACCAAGAGATCAAATTTTTTCCTAAAAATGTGCAGTGGCCACTGGTACTTTTCCTTTCCAACTTGTCTCCAGCATAGTCAGAATCACAAAAACCTTTGAGTTTGTAGGTGGGGGTTTTCTTGTATAACAAGGTAAGGTTGGTGGTTCCTTTAAGGTATCTTAGAATTCGTTTGACAACAGTTAAATGGGATTCCCTAGGGTCAGCTTGAAAACGGGCACACACACAAACACTAAACATAATGTCATGTCTAGAAGCAGTTAAATATAGAAGGGATCCAATAATACCATTGTATAATTTCTGGTCTACCTTTTTACTGGTTTCATCTTTCTCAAGTGAGCAGGTTGGGTGCATAGGGGTGTATTTAGATTGGTGAATGAGTATACCTGATTTACCTTGGTGAATTTGAATTCCCAGGAAGAACTTAAGTTCTCCCATCATGCTCATTTGAAACTCCTTCTGGCCACTGGAACACAAGTCTCAATGTAATCTATACCTTTCTGTTGACTGTATCCCTGAGCTACAACTTCACCCTTTTCATTGAATTTGTTTCTGAACACCTACTTGGTTCCAATAATGTTTTTGTTTGGTCTGGATGCCAGATCCCAAACATTATTCCTTTGGAATTCATTCAGCTCTTCTTGCATTGCAAGTATCCAACCTTCCTCTGCCAAAACTTCATCAACAATGCTTGGTTCGCATCAGCTTTTGGTTCTGTAACATCTTCTGATTCTAATAAATCAGCTTCTGGTTCTTTCCAGGTACTTCTGTTTATTGTGCTTCTGCTCCCTTTGGTTCTGGTGAACCTGCACTATTTTTATCTTGCTTTGATTTGTCAAGATCAAGCAATTTGTCATATTACATAATGCAAATCAAATAATTTAAAATTTAACTCAATATACTCAAACCATTTATTCTGCTTCTGGTGGTTTCTGTTTGTTTTTTTTTTTAAACCACTGGAATGCTGTTTCTGCTGAGGTGTTCAATTCGTGTGAATCACCTGGTTCCTCTGACAATTTGAAAACCTGCAAAATACTTATCTAGCTTTGATTTGTTGAGATCGAGCTTCTTGTTATCACAGTGAACATAAATATTAAATAATAATAGTATTAACAGCAAGATGTAGCCTCAGGTTTACTCTGAAAATCCTCTTGCTTCTGATTTTCAGATTCCTAATCTATATGTTCTGAGATTACATAGTTCTGATGAGGGAATTTGAATTCCCTTCCAGGTTTGTAGTCTTGATGAATCTCACTGGAGAGTTTGAAGAACTCTCTTGATTCTGATTCTTTAATTTCTGTTTTGGCTCATATACCATGTTCCTCTGGTGATTCTAGAACATATGGTGATTCTGGTAATTATATTGATTTTGATAATAAAAGTAGTTCTGATGATCATACCTCAACCTTTGATACTGATATCTGTTCAGGTTCTGGTTCTGGTACTGATTCTGATTCTGATTCTGGTTCCAGTTTCTGTGCCTCCAGTGCTCGTTCCAGTGTTGGTTCTGGTTCCAGTTCCTGTACCTCTGATACTGGTTCCAGTTCTGGTTCTGGTTCCAGTTTCTGTGCTTCTGGTACTGGTTCCAGTTTCTGTGCTTCCTATGATTTTGGTTCTGATTGTGTTGACCAGTTCTTCTTCTGCCAGAGTCACTTGGCTTCGGTTTGGTAGATGTTGGAACATAAACCTTCTTCTGCTTGTGCGTTGCCAACATCCATTGTCCAGGCACCATTGTTGGTGTCTCCTTCTGGTTACTCAGAACATCTGCAACATAGACAATTTGATCTTTTGGTACCCAAAACTGATTGGGTCCAGGTTTGTTAGTCTTAACAGCTCTCTGATCTTGTTCAGATTTTACCATTGGACAAGATAATTCAGAGTGACCTTTGTTAGCACAGACAATACATAAAACATCAGAATAAGCAGTTTTATTTTCAGTACTTGTTTCTGTAAAACCAATACCTCTTTTTCCAGAGCTGCTGTTTCCATAAATCATAGATGCATACTTACTTCTTTCCATTCCATTTGAAATAATGCTTTGAAAAAATTGCTCATGCATATCAGATTTACAAACAGTCTCAGAATTGGAACAATTATTACTTTTCAGAGTTTGGTTTTCAGACTTGAGTCTTGCAACTTCAGTTTTAAGATATTTGATTTCAGTTGCATACTTAGAAATTTGATTCTTTAAAACTTGGTCTTCTTTGGTAAGACTTTTCTTATCTTCCCTAAGAGATTTCAGTTTTAAAGTCCTTTTATTGTTTGCATTTAACAAGTCTTTTAAAGTCTCAATTAATTCAGATTTAGACAGATTAGAAAATACCTCATTGTCTTCATCTTCTGATTCTGTTCCAGAGCCTGAGCTATATACAGAACTTGAGTTGGTATGAGCCATCAGAGACAGAATTGTTTCCTCTGATGTGCTTCCAGATTTGCCAGAATGATTACTTCGATCATTCTTCCTTCTGCCTGTTTTCCTTCTGGAATTCGTGCCTTTATAAGGTCCAAAAGCATACTTGATGTGAGCTATCTTTGCTGTTTCTGCCTCTTCTTCATCAGAAGATTCTTCCTCTGATTCTGATACATCCCAGGCAGCCATTAGACCTTTCTTTCTGTATCTGGAATTCTTTTTGTGTTGTTTGCCTTTTTCCAGATTTGGACATTCTGACTTGATATGTCCAGGTTCATTGCATCCATAACAGATGATGTTCTTCTGGTCAGATTCTTCATTATCTCTGCTGTTATGTTTCTTATTGAATCTTCTGTTCTTCCTGTTTTCCCATATCTTACCCATCTTTTTGGTTAAGTAAGCCATATCATCACTGTTACTATCACTATCCTCTGATTCTGATGCTGCCTTTGCAGCTTTCTTCTGTTTCGACTTCAGAGCCAGATTCTTCTTCTTCTTAGGTTCATCTTCTTCCAGTTCTATTTCAGGAGACCTGAGTGAGCTGATCAGATCTTCCAGCCTCAAGGTACTCAGATCCTTAGCTTCCTGAATTGCAGTAACCTTTGGTCTCCACCTTTTTGGTAGACTTCTCAGAATTTTCCAGACATGATCTTTAGTGGTATAGCTTTTGTTTAATACTTTCAGTCCTGATACGAAAGTCTGGAATCTGCAGAACATTGTGTCAATGTCTTCATCCTCTTCCATCTTGAACAACTCATACTTTCTGACCAATATGTTAGCCTTTGTTTGTTGAACCTGCTTGGTTCCTTCATAGGTCAGAACCAGACTATCGAATATACTCTTTGCTGTTTCTTTATTTGTGCATCTATCAAATTCCTTGAATGTGATTGCACTGACCATGATGGTTCTAGACTTGTGATGAAGTTTGTGTAATCTGCTCTGATCTCGTGTCATATCATCCAAGTCTAATTCTTTAGTTGGATCTTCTGGATCAGTTGGTGCAGTGTATCCTTTAACTATAATCATCCATAGTTCAGGATCTTGAGATATGACAAAACTTCTCAATCTGTCTTTCCAATACTCAAACCTTTCTCCATCAAATATTGGTGGTCTGTTGATGTTGCCTCCCAATTCTTCTGACATATTGAACCCCTTGGACCTTTCCTCAAACACTGTTAAGTGCTCAGCCTTGAAACCAGGCTCTGATACCAATTGAAGGTGCAAACACGAGAAGGGGGGTTGAATTGTGTTTGACTTAACTTGAATACTTTTCCTGTTTTAATACTTTCAAACAAAACTTGATGTATAATTAAAACAGAGTTAGCAGCGGATAAAAATAAAAATAAAACTCACAGATTTTATACTGGTTCACCGTTAACGAGGCTACGTCCAGTCCCTTCGCCATGAAGGATTTCACTAATTCAACCTTGAATTACAACCTTGCTACTGACCCTCCAAGTCAGTCTTCTCAAATAGTCTAACAATCCTAGACTTCTTTGAGGAAAAACAACTCCTGTTCTTCAGCCAATCTAACACCCCAGATTGTAGAAGAATTCACAACACTATGAATCTAATTGCTAAGTACCTTGCTACCCTTTCTGAATCCCTCAGTTTGTAGACTCTACTTCAACAACTTACATACAACCCTATCTTATTTCCAAGTAACCTGCTACCTCTACTGACTCCCTCAGATTGTAAACTCTACTTCAACAACTTAGATTTGCCACAGTGGAAAGAAAATAACTGAGTACTTGCTTCTTGAAAGCTGAAACTCACAATTGACTTATATGAAAATTTGAGAGTGGTTGCTTTGGAAGTGTATGACTCTTTTGTGATTTTCAATTGCTTTATTCTTCAGGATTAAGTCTCTATTTATAGTTGAACTTTAGAACTTCACTGATGCTCTACTTCTGCTGTATATTTAGATTAATCTGTTTTGAGAATATTCTGGAGTAGTTTGCTCAGATTCTGTTTTGAGCCTTTTGCTCAGGTTCTGTTTTGAGCCTTTTTCTCCAATTCTGTTTTGAACATTTTTCATTCTTCTTCTTTAATCCTTATGATCAAATCTGCACCATTGGATCTTAATGCGATAGTCCACATCTGGACCAGCTTATTTGATATTCTGTGATCCTCTGATTTCGGCCTTTGTTGGACTGCACAGTTTGTCCCTCTGATTTCAGCCACCACCGGGCTATGGTCTGATTTTCTGATCTGGACCATCACTGGACCAAATAATTATTTCTGAACCATTGATCTGGAAATTTTTACTCTGATCTGGAAAGATTCTGGACTTTGGTCTGGAACAAACTGAAATTAACTTGAACAAAAAATATTTCAGTCTGGACATTTTACCTTTAATTTTGGACCAGGTCTGGATTGATTCTGGAACTCATTTCTTTTGGTCTGGACTTAGTTCCATGCCCTGAATCATGCTATCTTATGATCTGGGCCAAATCTGAATTGATCCTTTTGTTCTAGACTCGTAAACATACCTTCTGGTCAAGTCTGGAACAAGTCTGGACTGTGTAATTTTTCACTGCCAGGCCATCTTCTGGTCAGAATAACTTCTGGAATAAAATTGATATTTGACTCCTATTTGTCTGGAACAACGCTCCTTCTGGCAGGCTTTCAATGGTATGATCCATGTTTCATTATGATTTTTCTTCCTTTTGTTCTGGGCCACCAAACATAACCTCTAATGATGTTTTGACATCTTGGAACATCTTCTGGAAATTCCAGAATTCATTTTCCTTTGATCTCTGCTTCTGTTTCCTTCAGTTTCTGGGGCATTTAACTTAATAATTCAAAGTACAAAATAAGTTTACATTGAGTACATTTGTAAGCATCAAAATCCTAAGTATTTAGAACCAACTTGGTTCCAACAATCATACCTTTGTGTGCGCGTGTCTAGTACACCATTTGTTTAAGGGTATCAGAATATTATATTTCAACTTTAGCCCGATAGAAGGGATGAATAGGGAACTGTGAGATAGTTAGTTGGGAATCAAAAGGCTATAAGTTCCTCTGATCAGATTTGTCCTCTACTACAGTTCTTCTTCTGATTAGATTTTCCTTTGATACAATTTTCCTTATGATCAGAATACCTTTGATCAGGTTTTCCTTTAACATAGTCTCCTCTGATGTAGTTCTTCATCTAATCTAACCTTTTCTGATCAGACTTCTTTTGATATAGTTCTTACTCTAATTAGATTACTTCTTATCCAGTTTTTCCCTGATGCAGTTCTTCATCTGATCTGACCTTCTCTAATCAGACTTCTTCTGATATAGTACTTCCTCTTACCAGATAACTTCTGATCCAATTTTCCTCTGATGCAGTTCTTCATCTTATTTGATTTTCTCTTATCAAACTTCTGAAGGTGCAAACACGAGAAGGGGGGTTGAATTGTGTTTGCCAAAGTTGAAAACTTTTTACTGATTAAATAAGAAGCAATCGAATTCAGAGGCAGCAAATAATGAAAGCAACAATATTTGGACAGATAACTTGGCTACATCCAGTCCCTTCATTCAGAAGGCTTTCATCCACTAATTCAAATACCTTGAATTACAAAACACCTGACCCTCCAAGCCAGTCTTCCCAAACATCCTGACAACCCCAGACTTTTCAAGAACAACACCATCTTGACCCTACAAGCCAAGTCTTCTCCTAACAACCTGACAACCCCAGATTGAAGAAGGAACTAAACCACTATTGGGTTGGACACAAAAGATTGGAACTTGAATAGTTGCTTCTAACAAAGCTGATAATAATAATAATAATAATAACTCTCACACTTTAAGAAAAGAACACTTAGAAAATATTTCTCCTTCAAATAAGTGTTTCTCTCTTTGAACTCTAAAATGAATTTGGAATTTGAGCTTGAGTTCTTCTACTCTCTTCTGATTTTTGATGCACTTCTTCTTCAGCCCTGAGTATCTATTTATAGTTAAAATTTGGGCTTCAATTTTGTCCTTGTTTAATTCTGAATTATATCTTGTTCAAATTGAGTTTGTAAATTCTTTAGACTGATTCTGTTAATATTTTGTTGTAGATAAATCTTGATCAAATCCTCAACAAATCTTAATCAAATCTTCTTCAAATCTTAATTAAATCTTCTTCAAATCTTGATCAAATCTTCTTCAAATCATAATTAAATCTTCTTCAAATCTTGATCAAATCTTCTTCGAATCTTAATTAAATCTTCTTCAAATCTTGACCCTATTTTCTTTTCAACTTGGTCAAAGATTTTCTTCAATTATAAATTTGAATCAAATATTATTTTATATTTTCATCAATGATAATTTTGAATCAAATCTTATTTTAGATTTTCTTCAATTATAAATTTGAATCAAATCTTATTTTAGATTTTCTTCAAAAACATGAATCTTCTTTCATACTCTTCGAAGTTAGATACATTGTTCTCATAAAATACTTTTGTTAACATCAAAACTCTAAATGTAAAACCAACTTGGTTCCAACAACTTCTTTTGATAGAATGTTTCCTTTTATCAGATTACTTATGATCTAGTTTTTCTCTGATGCAGTTCCTCATCTGATCTGACCTTCTATAATCAGACTTCTTCTGATATAGTTCTTCCTCTGATCAGATTACTTCTGATCCAGTTTTCCTTTGATGCGGTTCATCATCTGATCTGACCTTCTCTAATCAGAGTTCTTCTAATATAGTTCTTCCTCTCATTAGAGTACTTTTGAGCTAGTTCTTCTTCTAATAAGATTTTCTCATGACACAGTTCTTTTTCTTATTAGATTACCTTTGATCAGATTTTCATATCATGCAGTTCTTCTTCTTATTAGATTACCTCTAATCGGATTTTTATAGGATACAATTCTTCTTCTAATCAGATTGCCTATGATCATATTTTCATATGATGCAGTTTTTCTTTTGATCAGACTTCCTCTTATTAGATTTTCCTCTAATTCATTTCTTCTTCTGATCTGACTTACTCTGATCAGACTTCTTTTATTCCAATTTCTAATAAAATCATTGACTAGAGATTTTATTTTGAAGATGAAAAGCAATGGTATTGCAAGAAAATTTCTTAAAGTAAACACAACAATCATAATTGCTTCTAATGAAATTGTGTTTCAACATGAAGGAATCATACCTCAAGTACCACTATCTAGCTGATTGCTTGAGTCCATAGAGTGATCTTTTGATGACACACCCAATCCTCTCTTCCTTTAACTTCAAAACCACTAGTTTGCCTGATAAGAATCGTCTCCTTCAAATCACGATGAGGATGGTGTAACAGTCTGTCCCTTACCAGTATCGGCACTCAATAGGAAATAACAAGTGTTTTCCTTCCATGGGAATCGAAAGCTCAATTGGTAGTGGGAATGAATTGATGATGGGGGATAACTACCACCGTCCATTCATTCCCACTACAAATTGAGCTAACGCCCCATATTTTGATCCAAAGCATTACTTAAAAATATTTGTTTTCTTTTAAAACTGACTATGACTTTTTTTTCTTAGGAGTGGTTCATCGTGTAATAAATAAAAGATGCGCTAGAAAATGACTTGATATATATTTTTTCTTAAATTCTCTTTAGGTGAAGTTCAAGAGAAACAAAGTTGACTGAAATTAACTACGATTCAATTATTTTGTTGCAAAGAAAACACACTTCCACATTTCTATTTAAAGCTAACGATGGAAAGTAAATAACTTTAAAATATAGCACATCGGTTTTATTAATACAAAACATTATTTTTAAGTAAAAGACCCCTTTTTCGACGGGCATACACCAAGTAAACATCATTCATGCAACTCTTTGAGATCATTAGTACCTAAATATTGGTGTAAGGGGTAAGTTCATCCCACGGAAAAAATTAAACCAAATGATAAGTTAACAGCATAAAATATATCTATTTGTAATAAAAGGTTTAATGAAATTATTTTGAATAATCGCAAAGATGTATCAAGTCATAAAATGTACCTAAATAGTTCAAGTAGCAACTCATCTAGAACACATAATTAGATCAAATAAAAATAACAATAAAATATGTGCAAGTTATGCATGCTCCTAACAGTATATGATCCAGATGTGACTAGTCACTAAGGAGTCCACACATAAGTCACTCATACCAATGAGGAAATTAAACCACCCACTAAGGCATCCACAAAGATGCATATGATATGTCATGATAATGATAATGATGCTCAAGGAACATGTCACCGTCGACTTAGGTAACTAAAAGATAAAATATTCAAAACACTAATCAACAGCCACTTAGACAACCACAAAGATAAAAGGTTCATAACACAAATCATCAACCACTTAAGCAACCACAAAGAGAAAAGGTTCAGAACACAAATCACCAACCACAAAGAGAAAGGGTTCATAATGCAAATCATTAGCCACTTAGGAAACCACAAGGAGAACAATGTTCAAAACAAAAATATCAGCTGCTTAGGCAACCTAATAACTATTCATCATATGCATATTTTTCATTGGTTTTAGTCTTATTTATCTTTAATCATTAGTAAATTTAAGGAGTTATTTGATATATTTTGTTGATTTTAGTTCTTGGATTTAATTAAATGCTTAAATTCTTATTTCCTTGATTAAGTAGAGATTTTTTGTAGTTTTGCGTTGTTTCTTTGTTTCAACACATTGGTGAATTTTGGTGAGAAATCCACATGACCTATGTGAAGTATTTCAACCATATATGGAGTTGTAGATGTCCAATTGGAGTCAAACCAAGTGCAAATGAAACTAAGATCCATAGCTACAACTTTCATGAAGACACCGGAACCAATTTCGAACTGAAAAGAGGAGAAAAATGCAGTATTCGTCAGACAACATATGGTGTACGCCTGAAGCGCAAATGCCTGCACCTAAGGCGCATTTCCACGATATTTTCATGAATCTTTCTTGTAATTCTTCTCTAATCTCTATCTTTTGTATCTTTATCATGAGTAACTAAACCCTAATATGAAATCCACTAAGGAATTTGAGGGTTACTTTGGAATAATAGAATTTTTGTACTGTAAAGCTGTAAAGCTTATTTCTAATAATAGAATTTTTGTACTGTAAAGCTTATTTCTAATATGAAATCCACTAAGGAATTTGAGGGTTACTTTGGAATTAAAGGTTCTTATTCTTTGGTTTAGAGCGTTCTTTACACTTGTTGCATTTGATTCTTAAGATAACTTTTGACTTGTTTGATTCTAATGGGTTGATAAACCTATTTGGAAAAGTGCCTTCTAACATCTCCATGAAGCTTATGATATTATTGTTGTAACCTTCTAAGGTTACTTCGGTTCTTTCATTATTGAGAAAATACTTATGCACTTGTTGATGTGAATGACTTCTAACTTGTCCAATTATGTGATTCATGTTCCTAAAATCAAAACTCAAGTGCAATCATCAGTAGGTTATCATTCATAAAACTAAACATTTATTTCACAAGGTTTGTTGTCGTTAAAACAAATAAAAAAATATTTAGACCTCAACATATATTTTATAGATGTTTATTCTAAATCAAGATCTAAAAAGTATTTTCCAATACCATTCAAATCAAATATCATATCATCATTTATCAAGTCATAGTAAGCCTTAAAATCAAATATGAACATTGACATTCATGAATAACTAAAATATATATAACTTAGATCAAACGATATAGAAAGGAGTATGGTTAATTAAATCTAACTCCGACAAAGTGAGAACTAGCTATAAATAATAGCCTTACAACATATAATGAGAAGAGATGGAAACATTGTTAAAGTTAATTCCTCGAGTTTTTTTCAACCTTGGTCCTTTACTCTGTTGACCGCGCTCCTATCGATGTTTCTATTATGAAAATTATGGATTGGTCCCAACAAATAAAACCAAATGGTATTTTACAAAAATTGAGTCAGTGAAATTTCGAATAGCAAAATTCATGATCGTTTAGTGAATCAACTTTCTTCACCATGAAGAAATTGCCAGATGTGTAGACAACCTTTTAAGACCATTTAAATTTGCTTAGTGATAATAATTTCATTTAGCAAATTTTCCCTGCAATTTTCATTCAATTTTTTTGTGACAAATTCTTTAGAGAATTTCTGATCTCTTAGCCAATTTTCCATATTCTCTAAGTCAAAATCTGCTTAGCAAATTTCTCAACATCTGGTTTATCAACTTTGGTCTTCAAAATAATTTGTTGACTTTCCTCTTTGATGGCTCACTCTCTTTAACCTATAAACACAAGAAAATATGCAAATATCATCATTCTCATGTATTAAATCCTAAATATATACAATAAATTTGCAATGTCAAACTGAAATGTGAATGTAAAGTTCAATGAAATGTTAATCAATCAAGAACACATTCCTCACATAAGTGTTTCACACAACTCTCACCACTTCCTTTGGTGAATAATCATACTTTTCTTTCCTCTTGTTCTTTTCTATTATTTCTTTTTCATTATCTTTTTGAAACATAAGAGGAACAATTTTTCCTATCATCTATTTTTATACCACTTGTACTCTTTTCTTTTTCTTTTCATTACTTCACTATCAATTTTTTCTTTCTTTTTTATAATTATCAACTAATCCTCCTTTATTTTCTTCTATATCTTTGTCATTATCTTCATCCTAAAGAGTTATGATATCTACATATACTAGTGTGATATCTAGTCATTCAACAAAGTTTATGGTTCTAAGTGAAGGATTATAAGGGTTTTGTTATCAATTCAATTAGATTAAAAAGCGAAAAAGTAATGTAAATTTAACAATGAGATTATATTGTTAGGATTAGATTCCGCTAAACCACTCTCTAATGCATCATAATGATCAATTACATATATTCATGCTAACACGAAATAACTGTTGGAACCAAGTTGGTTCTAAGTACTTAGGATTTTGATGTTTACAAAAGCATTCCATGTAATCTTATTTTATACCTTGAATTACTATATTAAATGTCACCAAAAGATGAAGTTATCAGAGGAAGAAGTTGAAGTCACCAAAGGCAGAAGATGAGTAATCATAAGGTAAAATCAGACCAGAGGATACACCTCCAGAAGTCACCAGATAATGCATCCAGAAGGTACCAGAGGATGCATCCTGAAAGCACCAGAGGATACTCCAGGATGGCAAAATACCATTAGAGGATATCTTTCCTGGCCTAGATCAGAAGGAAGCAGAGTCCAGAAGGAGACCTGGACCAGACCAGTAGGAAGCCTGCCAGAGAGAGAGTTGATCCAGACTAGAAGGAATCAAAAATCAGACTTGGACCAGAATTTATTCTGACCAGAAGATAGCTTGGCAGTGAAATGATAAACAGTCCAGACTTGATCCAGACTTAACCAGAGCTTCAGATAATTGGTCCAGAACAAGTGACTTGGTCCAGATTTGGCCCAGAGCAGAAGATAGCTTGGTTCAGAGTATAAAACTAAGTCCAAACCAGAAGAAATGATGTCCAGATTTAATCCAGACCTGATCCAGATCAAGAGGTAAATGTCCATAATTAAATATCCTTTGACCAGAGTTAATTTCAGTTCAATCCAAGCCCAGTCTAGAATTGGTCCAGATCAGAGGGAAGATGTTCAGATCAATGGTCCAGATTTAAACATATGGCCTAGAGTTGGCTGAGATCAGAAGATCAGAACGTGTGGTCTAGTATTGGCCGAGATTAGATGATCACAGCAGATCAGTTTGCAAGACCAGAGTGGTCGAGATAAGAAGATCAGAAAGTATGATCCAGTGTTGGCCGAGATCAGAGGATCACAGCAGATCAATTTGTATGGTCCAGATGTGGACGAGAGCAGAAGACCAAACGGTCCAGATTTAATCATGATGATAATCTGTGGAGACTTGATTAAATTTGATCAAAGTATTAAAAGGATTTGATTCAAAAATAAGTTGAAGTCGTATGGGAGTTCAGAAGCTATTGGCGGGAAGAAAGATTTGATCCAGATTAATTAAACACAAGATTGGCCAGAGTTATTTTTGAAAGCAAATCTAGAGCTAAAAACATATCTTTTTTATTTAAGTGAAGTCCGATTGGTCATAGTATTTTTGCAAGAGTTGTTGGAACCAAGTTGGTTCTAAATACTTAGGATTTTGATGTTTACAACAGCACTCTTGTTATTTTCTTTCTCGTGTGATCTAAGTTGTTGAAGTAGAGTCTACAATCTGAGGGAGTCAGAAGGGGTAGCAGATTACTTGGCAATTAGATTCAAAGTGTTGTAATTCCTTCTACAATCTGGGGTTATCAGATTGCCAGGAGAAGAAAAGTGTTGTATTCCTCAAGAGTCTAGGATTGTTAGACTGTTTGAGAAGACTGACTTGGAGGGTCAGTAGAACTGCTGTAATTCAAGGTTTGAATTAGTGAAATCCGTCAAGGTGAAGGGACTGGACGTAGCCTCGTTAATGGTGAACCAGTATAAAAATTCTGTGTTTTATTTTTTACTTTATATCCGCTGCTAACTCTGTTTTTATTTCATCAAGTTTTGTTTTAAAAGTATAAAAACAGGAAAAGTAATCAAGTTAGTCAAACACAATTCAACCCCCCTTCTCGTGTTTGCACCTTCAATAGGATTTTGATGTTTACAAAAGCACTCAATGTAATCTTATTTTGTACCTTGAATTATTACATTAAATACAACCAGAAAATGAAGTTTGCAGAGGCAGAAGATGCATTCATAATGCATCCTGGAATTACCAGAAGATATCTTTGCTGGCCTAGATCAGAAGGAAGCAATGTCAGAAGAAGACCTGGACCATACCAGAGGAAAGCCTGCCAAAGGGAGAGTTGTCCCAGACCAAAAGGAATCAAATGTTAGATTTATTCCAGAAGTTATTCTGACCATAACATGGCCTGGCAGTGAAAAATTAAAACAGCCCAGACTTCATCCAGACTCAACCAGAGGATAAGTTAATGAGTTCATAACAAGAGAATCAATCCATATTTGACCCAGACCATAAGATAGCATGATTCAGGGCATGAAATTAAGTCCAGACCAGAAGAAATGATTTCCAGAATTGATCCAGACCTGATCCAAAATCAAAGGTAAAATGTCCATACTGAAATATTACTTGTCCAGATTTAATTTCAATTTAATCCAGACCAAGTCCAGAATTGGCCCAGATCATAGGGAAGATTTCCAGATCAATAGTTCAGTTTTAATTATTTGGCCCAGTGTTGGCCGAGATCAGAAGATCAGACCATGGCCCAGTGTTGGCCGAAATCAGAGGGTCAGGATGTGTGGTCCAGCAATGGCCGAGATAAGAGGATTATAGCATATCATGTGCAAGTCCAAGATGGCCGAGATCAGAAGATCAGAGGGTTAGGAAGTGTGGTCCAGGGATGGCTGAAATTAGAGGATCACAGCATATCAATTAATATGGTCCAGATGTGGACTAGCGCAGAAGAATCTATTGGTCCAAATTTAATCATGAGGATTAACGGTGGAGATTTTAATTTATTTTGATCAAAGTATTAAAAAGATTTGTTACAAAAATAAAAGTGAAGTATTGTGGAATTCAGGAGCTGTCGCATGAAGCAACTAAGGATTTGATTGGCCAGTTAATTTTGAAAGAAATCTGAAGCTTAAAAAAGGATATGTTTTTTATTCAAATGAAGCCCAATTGGTCAATTTATTTTTGCAAGAGAATCCAGCAAGATTCAGCTCGAAATTAAGCATTGGAAGAGGACCTAATCTCCATCAATAAAAGGAGGCTCAAGGCAGAATACTCATCATCAAAAATCACAAAAGAGTCATACACTTCCAAAGAAAACACTCAAGTTTTCAGTGAGGTCAATTGTGAGTTCCAGCTTTCAAGAAGCAAGTACTCGTGTTATTTTCTTTCCACTGTGTCAGATCTAAGTTGTTGAAGTAGAGTCTACAATCTGAGGGAGTCATAAGGTGTAGAAGATTACTTGGCAATTAGATTCATAGTGTTGTAATTCCTTCTACAATCTGGGATTGTCAAATTGGCAGGAGAAGACATGAGCTGTATTCCTCAAGAGTCTAGGATTGTTAGACTGTTTGAGAAGACTGACTTGGAGGGTCAGTAGAATGGTTGTAATTCAAGGTTTGAATTAGTGAAATCCTTCAAAGTGAAGGGACTGGACGTAGCCTCATTAACGGTGAACCAATATAAAAATTGTGAGTTTTATTTTTACTTTATATCCGCTGCTAACTCTGTTTTTAATCATACATCAAGTTTTGTTTTAAAAGTGTAAAAACAGGAAAAGTATTCAAGTTAAGTCAAACACAATTCAACCCCCCCTTTCTCGTGTTTGCACCTTCAATTGGCATCAGAGCTCGGTCTCAAGGCTAAGCACTTAACAGTGTTTGAGGAAAGGTCCAAGGGTTCAACATGTTAGAAGAATTGGGAGGCAACATCAACAAACCACCACTGTTTGATGGAGAAAGGTTTGACTATTGGAAGGACAGAATGAGAAGTTTCTTCATATCTCAAGATCCTGAATTATGGAAGATGGTAGTCAAAGGATACACTGCACCTACTGATCCAAAAGATCCAACTAAAGAACTAGACATGGATGATATGAAACCAGATCAGAGCAGATTATACAAACTTCATCACAAATCTAGAAACATCATGATCAGTGCCATCACATTCAAGGAATATGACAGATGCACAGATAAAGAAACAGCAAAGAGCATATTCGACAGTCTGGTTCTGACCTATGAAGGAAGCCAGCAGATTCAAGAAGCAAGGGCTAACATACTTGTCAAACAGTATAAGCTGTTCAAAATGGAAGAGGATGAAGACATTGAAGCAATGTTCAGCAGATTCCAGATTCTGGTATCAGGTTTAAAAGTCTTAAAGAAAAGCTACACCACTGCAGATCGTGTAAAGAGGATCCTCAGAAGCTTACCAGCCAAATAGAGACCAAAGGTTACTGCAGTACAGGAAGCTAGGGATCTGAATACCTTAAAACTTTAAGATCTTATCAACTCACTCAGGTCTCATGAAATAGAACTAGAAGCAGATGAACCAAAGAAGAAGAAGAATCTGACCCTGAAGTCGAAACAGAAGAAAGCTGCAAGGGCAGCATCAGAATCATAGGATAGTGACAGTGATTGTGATGATATGGCTTACTTAACCAAAAAGATGGTTAAGATCTGGGAAAATAGGAAGAGGAGAGGTTTAAAGAAGAAACATAACAGCAAAGATAAAGAAGAATTTGACAAGAAGAACATCATCTGTTATGGATGCAATGAACCTGGACATATCAAGTCAGAATGTCCTAACCTGGAAAAAGGCAAACAGCACAAGAAGAGTTCCAGATACAGAAAGAAGGGTCTGATGGCTGCCTGGGATGTATCAAAATCAGAGGAAGAATTGTCTGATGAAGAAGAGGCAGAAACAGCAAAGATGGCTCACATCAAGTCTGCTTCTGGACCTCATAAAGGCATGATTTCAGGAAGGAAAGCAGGCAGAAGGAAGAATGAACGAAGCAGTCATTCAAGCAAGTCTGGAAGCACATCAGATGAAGCAATTCTGTCTCTGGTGGCTCATACCAACTCAAGTTCTGGATACAGCTCAGGCTCTGGAACAGAATCAGAAGAAGAAGACAGTGAGGTATTTTCTGATCTCTCTAAATCAGAATTAATTGAGACTTTAAAAGACTTGTTAAATGCAAACAATAAGATGTCTTTAAAACTGAAAACTCTTAAGGAAGATAAGAAAAATCTAACCAAAGAAGTCCAAGTTTTAAAGAATCGAAATTCTGAGTATACAACTGAAAACAAAGATTTTAAAACTGAAGTTGCAAGACTCAAGTCTGAAAACCAAACTCTCAAAAGTAATATTTGTTCCATTTCTGAAACTGTTTGTGAATCTGATATGCATGAGCAATTTTTTCAAAACATTATTTCTAATGGAATGGAAAGAAGTAAATATGCATCTATGATTTATGGAAACAGTAACTCTGGAAAGAGAGGTCTTGGTTTTACAGAAACAATTACTGAAAGTAAAGTTGTTCATTCTGATGTTTTATGCATTGTTTGTGCTAAGAAAGGTCACCCTGAATTATCTTGTCCAATGGTAATATCTGAACAAGATCAGAGAGATGTTAAGACTAACAAACCTGGATCCAATCAGTTCTGGGTACCAAAAGATCAAATTGTCTATGTTGCAGATGTTCTGAGCAACCATAGGAGACACCAACAATAGTGCCTGGACAATGTATGTTGGCAATGCACAAGCAGAAGAAGGTTTATGTTCCTGCTACAACAAGACTAAGGCAATATGAGTCTGATGGAGGAAGGTCTGGTCAACTCAACTAGCGCAGAAGAATCTAATGGTCCAAATTTAATCATGAGGGTTAACGGTGGAGATTTTAATTTATTTTGATCAAAGTATTAAAAAGATTTGTTACAAAAATAAAAGTGAAGTATTGTGGAATTCAGGAGCTGTGGCAGGAAGCAACTAAGGATTTGATTGGCCAGTTAATTTTGAAAGAAATCTAAAGCTTAAAAAAGGATATGTTTTTTATTCAAATGAAGCTCCATTGGTCAATTTATTTTTGCAAGAGAATCCAGCAAGATTCAGCTCGAAATTAAGCATTGGAAGAGGACCTAATCTGCATCTATAAAAGGAGGCTCAAGGCAGAATACTCATCATCGAAAATCACAAAAGAGTCATACACTTCCAAAGAAAACACTCAAGTTTTCAGTGAGGTCAATTGTGAGTTCCAGCTTTCAAGAAGCAAGTACTCGTGTTATTTTCTTTCCACTGTGTCAGATCTAAGTTGTTCAAGTAGAGTCTACAATCTGAGGGAGTCATAAGGGGTAGAAGATTACTTGGCAATTAGATTCATAGTGTTGTAATTCCTTCTACAATCTGGGATTGTCAGATTAGCAGGCGAAGACAGGAGCTGTATTCCTCAAGAGTCTAGGATTGTTAGACTGTTTGAGCAGACTAACTTGGAGGCTCAGTAGAATGGTTGTAATTCAAGGTTTGAATTAGTGAAATCCTTCAAGGTGAAGGGACTGGACGTAGCCTCATTAACAGTGAACCAGTATAAAAATTGTGAGTTTTATTTTTACTTTATATCCGCTGCTAACTCTGTTTTTAATCATACATCAAGTTTTGTTTTAAAAGTGTAAAAACAGGAAAAGTATTCAAGTTAAGTCAAACACAATTCAACCCCCCCCCCCTTCTCGTGTTTGCACCTTCAAGAGTATCCAACAAGATAAAGCTCGAATTTAAGCTTGGAAGAGACCTTAATTCACATCTATAAAAGGAGGCTCAAGACTGAAGACTCAGCATCGAAAATCACAAAAGAGTCATACACTTCCAGAAGCAATCACTCGAGTTTTCAGTGAGGTTAATTGTGAGTTTCAGTTTTCCAGAAGCAAGCACTCGTGTTTTTCTTTCCCTTGTGTTAGATCTAAGTTGTTGAAGTAGAGTCTACAATCTGAGGGAGTCAGAAGGGGTAGCAGATTACTTAGCAATTAGATTCAAGGCGTTGTAATTCTTCTACAATATGGGGTTGTCAGATTGGTAGGAGAAGACTTGACTTGAGAAGTCAACGTATTGTATTCCTCAAAAGTCTAGGATTGTTAGACTGTTTGAGAAGACTGACTTGGAGGGTCAGTGGTGTCGTTGTAATTGAAGTTTTGAATTAGTGAAAACCTTCAAAGTGAAGGGACTGGACGTAGCCTCGTTAACGGTGAACCAGTATAAAATTATGTGTTTTGATTTTTACTTTATATCCGCTACTAACTCTGTTTGATTCATACATTAGGTTATGTTATAAAACTACGAAAACAGAAAAAGTATCAAAGTTAGTCAAACTCAATTCAACCCCCTTCTCGTGTTTGCACCTTCAATTGGCATCAGAGCTCGGTCTCAAGGCTGAGCACTTAATAGTGTTTGAGGAAAGGTCCAAAGGGATTCAACATGTCAGAAGAATTTGGAGGCAACATCAACAGACCACCACTGTTTGATGGAGACATGTTTGAGTATTGGAAGGACAGAATGAGAAGTTTCTTCATATCACAAGATCCTGAATTATGGAAGCTGGTAGTCAAAGGATACATTGCACCTACTATTCCAGGAGATCCAACTAAAGAACTGGACATGGAAGATATGAAACCAGACCAGAGCAGATTATACAAACTGCATCATAAGTCCAAAAACATCATGATTAGTGCCATCACATTCAAGGAATTTGACAGATGCACAGATAAAGAAACAGCAAAAAGCATATTTGACTATTTGGTTCTGACCTATGAAGGAAGCCAGCAGGTTCAAGAAGCAAGGGCTAACATACTGGTCAAAAAGTATGAGATGTTCAAGATGGAAGATGATGAAGACATCGATGGAATGTTCTGTAGATTCCAAACTCTGATATCTAGATTGAAGGTCTTGAAGAAAAGCTACACAACAGCAGATCATGTCAAGAAGATTCTAAGAAGCTTACTAACCAAGTGGAGACCAATGGTTACTGCAGTTCAGCAAGCCAGAGATCTGAATAACTTAAGACTTGAAGATTTGATCAGCTCACTCAACTCTCATGAAATAGAATTGGTAGCAAATGAACCAAAGAAGAAGAAGAATATGGCCCTAAAGTCAAAATAGAAGAAAACTGCAAAGACAGCACCAGAATTAGAGGATAGTGACAGTGACTGTGATGATACGGCTTACTTAACTAAACAGATGGTTAAGATCTGGGAAAACAGAAAGAGGAGAGGCTCCAGGAAGAAACATAACAGCAAAGGAAAGGAAGAATCTGACAAGAAGAGCATCATCAGTTATGGATGCAATGAACCTGGACATATCAAATCAGAATGTCCAAATCTGGAAAAAGGCAAACAGCACATGAAGAGTTCCAGATTCATAAAGAAGGGTCTGATGGCATCCTGGGATGTATCAGAATCAGAAGAAGAATCGTCTGATGAAGAAGAGGCAGAAACAGCAATGATGGCACACATCAGGTCTGCCTCTGGACTTCATAAAGGCATGATTTCAGGAAGAAAAACAGGCATAAGGAAGAATGATCAAAGCAGTCATTCAGGCAAGTCTGGAAGCACATCAGAGGAAGCAATTCTGGCTCTGGTGGCTCATACCAACTCAAGTTCAAGATACAGCTCAGGCTCTGGAACAGATTCAGAAGATGAAGACAATGAGGTATTTTCTAATCTCTCTAAATCTGAATTAATTGATGTTGTAAAAGACTTTTTAAATGCAAACAATAAGATGTCTTTAAAACTGAAAACTCTTAGGGAAGATAAGAAAAATCTGACCAAAGAAGTACAAGTTTTAAAGAATCAAAATTCTGAGTATGCAACTGAAAACAATGATTTAAAATTGCAAGACTCAAATCTGAAAACCAAACTCTCAAAAGTAATGTTTGTTCCACTTCCAAAATTGTTTGTGAATCTAATATGCATTAGCAATTTTTTCAAAACTTTATTTCTAATGGAATGGAAAGAAGTAAATATGCATCTATGATTTATGGAAACAGTAACATTTGAAAGAGAGGTCTTGGTTCTACAGAAACTATTGCTGAAACTAAAACTATTCATTCTGATGTTTTATGTATTGTTTGTGCTAAGAAAGGTCACTCTGAATTATCTTGTCCAATGGTAAAATCTGAACAAGATCAGAGAGCTGTTAAAACTAACAAACCTGGACCCAATCAGTTCTGGGTAACAAGCAAAAGAAGGTTTATGTTCCAACATCTACCAAACAGAAGCAAATTGACTCTGGTAGAAGAAGAACCGGTCAACACAACACCTATCAGAACCAGAATCATAGGAGGAACAGGAAATATAAAAGAAATCACACATATCACACAAATCAGAACAGGAACTGGAACCAGAATCAGAACTAGAACCAGTATCAGAGGTACAGGAACTGGAACCAGAACCAACGCTGGAACCAAAATTAGAACAGGAACTGGAACCAAAACTGGAACTAGTATCAGAGGCGTAGGAACTAGAACCAGAACCAACACTGGAACCAGAATCAGTACCAGAACCCGAACCAGAACCAGTATAAGTATCAGAATCAAAAGTTCAGCCACAAACAGCAGAATTACACACATCAGCTTCAGTACTACCAGAAGAATCAGAATTACCAGAATCACCACAAGTTCCAGAATCACCGGAGGAACATGGTGTATCAGCCAAAGCAGAAAGAGAAGAATCAAAATCAGGAGAGTTCTTCAAACACTCCAGTGAAATTCATCAAGACCACAAACCAGGGAGGGAATTCAAAGCCTTCATCCAAACAATCTAATCACAAAGCGTACAGATTCAGAATCTAAAAATCAGAAACAAGAGGATTTTCAGAGTAAAACAGAAACTGTTGACATAGGGGTTACATCTTGCTGTAAATATTATTATTGTTTGATATTTATGTTTATTGTGATAACAAGAAGCTTGATCTTAAAAAATCAAAGCTAGATAAGTATTCTACAGGTTTTCAAACTGTCAGAGGAACCAGGTGATTCACACGAATTGAACACTTCAGCAGAAACAGCATTCCAGTGGTTTCAAAAATCAAGCAGAAACCACCAGAAGCAGAATTAATGGTTTGGTTGTATTTAGTTCAATTATTAATTATTAAAATTTGTATTATGACAAACTACTTGATCTTGACAAATCAAAGCAAGATAAAGATAGTGCAGGTTCACCAGAACCAAAGGGAGCAGAAGCAGAAGAAACAGAAGTACCTAGAAAGGTAGAGGATACACGCAAGTCAACAACACATGACAAGTCTTCAAAAGACAAATCTGATCAAGTCAGAAACAGCCAAGTTAAGTCAGAAAAAAATCTAGATACTTATCAGAAGCTGTTACACATCTTCCAGAACCAGAAGTTGATGAAGACCAACCAATGTTGATGAGTCTCTGGCAAAGGAAGGTTGGATACTTCAATGCAAGAAGAGCTGAATGAGTTTCAAAGGAATGATGTTTGGGATTTGGTATCCAGACCAAAAAAAAACAGTATTGGAACCAAGTGGGTGTTCAGAAACAAATTCAATGAAAAGGGTGAAGTTGTAAGGAACAAAGCAAGAATCGTAGCTCAAGGATATAGTCAACAGAAAGGTATTGATTACACTAAGACTTTTGCTCCAGTGGCCAGGTTAGAAGCAATTAGAACTCTTTTATCAATTGTTGCTAATCATGATATAATTATCTATCAAATGGATGTTAAAAGTGCATTCTTAAATGGCTATATAAGTGAGGAAGTCTATGTCAAACAGCCCCTTAGATTTGAAAATTCTATTTTTCCAAACCATGTTTTTAAACTTAAAAAATCATTATATGGTTTAAAACAAGCACCAAGGGCATGGTATGATAGACTTAATAACTTTTTGCTTAAGAATGAATTTGATAGAGGCCAGATTGATAATACTCTATTTAGGAAATCCATTAAAAATGATATTTTGATTAGTCAAGTTTATGTTGATGATATCATCTTTGGATCTACTAATGGCACTTTGTGCAAAGAGATTTATGACCTAATGCAGAAAGAGTTCCAAATGAGCATGATGGGAGAACTTAAGTTCTTCCTGGGAATTCAGATTCACCAAGGTAAATCAGGTATATTCATTCACCAATCTAAATATACTAAAGAACTTCTCAAAAAGTTCAAGATGAGTGACTGTAAGCCTATAAGCCACCCCCATGCACCCAACCTGCTCACTTGAGAAAGATGAAACCAGCCAAAAAGTAGACCAGAAAACATACAGAGGTATGATTGGATCCCTTCTTTATTTAACTGCTTCTAGATTGGACATTTTGTTTAATGTTTGTGTTTGTGCCCGTTTTCAAGCTGACCATAGGGAATCCTATTTAACTGATGTCAAACGAATTTTGAGATACATTAAAGGAACCACCAACCTTACCTTGTTATACAAGAAAACCCCCACCTACAAACTAAAAGGTTTCTGTGATTCCATCTATGCTAGAGACAAGCTGGAAATGAAAAGTACAAGTGGATACTGCACTTTCTTAGGTGATAATTTGATCTCTTGGTCAAGCAAAAGACCAAACACCATTGCCATGTCAACAGCTGAAGCTGAGTATATATCAGCAGCAGGATGCAGCTCACAGTTAATCTGGATGAAACACCAACTTGAAGATTACAACATCTTTGAGACCAATATCTCTTTGTTTTGTGATAACACTTCAGCCATAAACCTAACCAAGAACCCTATCTTACACTCTAGAGCCAAACACATTGAAATAAAACCCATTTCATAAGGGACCATGTTCAAAAAGGGACTTTAAGCATCCAGTTTGTGGACACTGATCATCAATGGGCTGATATCTTCACCAAAGCATTACCTGAAGATAGGTTCGAGTTCATCAAGAAGCATCTCAACATTACCTCCATATCTGACTAGCTCAAGTAATCATCTTAGGAGTTTTTAATTTTCTTATAATTTTATTTTATGCTTTTTATTTTTCTGTTTTTACTTTCTGTAATTTGTAAAGAGAAAAAACAAAAAATACAAAAATAGTAGGACCTCTTTTTGCTTGATGACAAAAAGGGGGAGAAAGAGAAAAAGGAGAAATAAGTAGAAAAGGAGAGATAAAAAGAAAGGAGAAGCGAAAAAGAAAGAAATGAAAAGAGGAGTTGAAAAGGAGAAGACATAGGGAGAGAGAAAAATAAAGAGTGAAAAGAGAAGGAGTTGAAAAGGAGAGGCAATGTGAAGAGAGAAAAGAATGAGATAATAAAGGAGTTGAAAAGGAGATAAGAAAAGAAAGAGTGAAAAGAGAAGGAGTTGAAAAGGAGAAGAAAAAGTCAGTATCAGACTTAGGGGGAGAGATTGGTCTGAGGGGGAGTAATTCAAGTACTTCAAGTTACAAGCTAGCAAAATAAGTTAAGGTTTTGTCATCATCAAAAAGGGGGAGATTGTTGGAACCAAGTTGGTTCTAAATACTTAGGATTTTGATGTTTACAAAAGCACTCCATGTAATCTTATTTTGTACCTTGAATTATTACATTAAATGACCAAAAGATGAAGTTTCCAGAAGGTATAAGATGAAGACACCAGATAATGCATCCAGAAGGTACTAGAGGATGCATCCTGAGATTACCAGAGGATATCTTTGCTGGCCTAGATCAGAAGGAAGCAAAGTCAGAAGGAGACCTGGACCAGACGAGAAAGAAGCCTGCCAAAGGGAGACTTGATCCAGACCAGAAGGAATCATTAGTCAGACTTAGTCCAGAAGTTATTCTGACCAGAAGATGGCCTGACAGTGAAATGATAAACAGTCCAGACTTGATCCAGACTTAATCAAAGGATAAATTAATGGGTCCAGAACAAGAGATTCAATCCAGATTTGACCCAGACCAGAAGATAGCATGGTTCAGGGTATGAAACTAAGTCCAGACTAGAAGAAATGATGTCAAGATATGATCTAGACCTGATCGAAATCAGAAGGTAAAATGTCCAAACTGAAATATCATTTGTCCAGATTTAATTTCAGTTTAATCTAGACCCAGTTCAGAATTGGTCTAGATCAGAGGGAAAAGGTTTAGATAAATGGTCCAGATTTAAGAATATGGCCCAGTGTTGGCCGAGATCAGAGGATCACAGCAGATCAGACCATGGCCCAGTGTTGGCCGAGATCAGAAGATCAGAAAGTGTGGTCCAGGGTTGGCCGAAATCAGAGGATCACAGCAGATCACTTAGTAAGGACCAGATGTGGACTAGCGCAGAAGATCAAATGGTCTAGATTTAATCATAAGGATTAACAGTGGAGATTTAATTAAATTTGATCAAAGTATTAAAAGGATTTGTTACAAAAATAAAATTAAGTCGTATGGGAGTTCAGAAGCTATTGGTGGGAAGAAAGATTTGTTCCAGAATTAATTAAAGACTGGATTGGCCCAAGATATTTATGAAAACAAATCTGGAGATAAAAAGATATGTTTTTTTATTTTACTGAAACCCGATTGGTCAGAGTATTTTTGCAAGAGAATCCAGCAAGATACAGCTCGAAATTCAGCTTGGAAGAGACTCTAATTCACATCTATAAAAGGAGGCTCAAGGCAGAATACTTAGCATCGAAAATCATAAAAAAGTCATACACTTCCAAAAGCAAACACTAAAGTTTTCAGTGAGGTTAATTGTGAGTTCCAGCTTTCCAGAAGCAAGCACTCGTGTTATTTTCTTTCCCTTGTGTTAGATCTAAGTTGTTGAAGTAGAGTCTACAATCTAAGGGAGTCAGAAGGGGTAGCAGATTACTTGGCAATTAGATTCAAGGCGTTGTAATTCCTTCTACAATCTGGGGTTGTCCGATTGGTCGGAGAAGACTTGACTTAGGAAGTCAAGGTGTTGTATTCCTCAAGAGTCTAGGATTGTTAGTCTGTTTGAGAAGACTGACTTGGAGGGTCAGTGGAACTGTTGTAATTCAATGTTTGAATTAGTGAAATCCTTTAAGGTGAAGGGACTGGACGTAGCCTCGTTAACTGTGAACTAGTATAAAATTCTGTGTTTTTATTTTTACTTTATATTCGCTGCTAACTCTGTTTTATTCATACATCAAGTTTTGTTTTAAAACTGCAAAAACAAAAAAAGTATTCAAGTTAGTCAAACATAATTCAACCCCCCTTCTCGTGTTTGCACCTTCAGAATGGAACCTAAAGGTTCTGAGATCATTAACTAGAGCATGGCAGCCTAAAGTGACAGCAATTTCTGAAAAGAAAAGTTTATCTAAAATGTCACTCTCAGCACTTTTCGTAAAGTTACAAGAGCATGAAATAGAATTAGAAAGATTGGAAAAGAATGAGAGTTTAGAAAAGAAAACAAAGAATATTGCATTAAGAATAGAATCAAAAGATTTGTTAAATGAAGAAAATTCAGATGAAGAGGAAAATATCACTCTTCTTGTTAAAAAATTCGGTAAATTTCTTCAATAAGATAGAACGTTCAAGAAAAAGAAAAACTTCATAAAGAAAGATGGTTCCACTACAAATCAAAATTTTACTTGCTTTGAATGTGGAAAACAAGGACACATGAAAGCAGAATGTCCTAACATTATCAAGAAGAATGCTAACAGAAGGAAGGAGTTCAAAAAGGCATACATAGCATGGGAAGATAATGAAGTTCATCTTCAAATTCAGAAAATGACGAATGCGCAAACGTTTCTTGATGGCATCTCATCATTCTGATGACGAAGAAGAGGAATACACACAAAGTATATCAAATATGTGGTACTTAGATAGTGGATGTTCAAAGCACATGACTGGTGACAAAACAAAATTTGCAGCACTAACTCTTGTGTCAAAAGGTTATGTGATCTATGGAGATAACAACGAAGGAAAAATTTTGGGCATTGGAAAGGTTGGCATTGCTCCATCTCCTTCAATTGAAGATGTCCTCTATGTTGAAGGTTTAAAACACAATCTCATAAGCATAAGCCAGCTTTGTGACAAAGGTTACAAAATCACTTTCAACAAAGATGATTGTATTATCCAAAATGTGGTAACAAATGAAATTCAGTTTATTGGTAAGCGTTTCAAAAATATTTTTACAATTAATCTTGATGATTTATCCTTAAAAATGAAATGTCTTATGGTAAGTGACAACAATGATGCTTGGCTATGGCATAAAAGATTTTCACATATCCATATGGATCACTTAAACAAGTTAGTCAAGCATGAACTTGTTGTCGGCTTACCAAAAATGAAATTCATTAAGGATAAATTATGTGACGCTTGTCAAAAGGGTAAACAAACTAAAGTTTCCTTTAAACCCAAAAATATTATATCAACTTCAAGACCACTTCAATTAATACATATGGACTTGTTTGGACCATCAAGAACTAAAAGTCTTGGTGGAAATTCATCTGGACTAGTAATAGTTGATGATTTTTCAAGGTTCACATGGACCTTATTTTTGGCAAATAAAAATGAAGCTTTTAAAGCATTTAAGAAATATGCCAAACTAGTCCAAAATGAACAAGCAACCAAAATTGTATCAATTAGAAGTGATCATGGAGGAGAATTTCAAAATGCCTCTTTTGTAGAATACTGCGAAGAAAATGGAATCTTCCATAATTTTTTTGCACCAAGAACACCTCAACAAAATGGAGTTGTTGAGAGAAAGAATAGATCATTGGTAGAACTTGCAAGAACTATGCTAAGTGATTCAAGTCTACCAAAATACTTTTGGGCAGATGCTGTAAGTATAGCTTGTTACGTATCCAACCGAGTCATAATCCGGCCAATGCTGAAGAAAACTCCATATGAACTTTATAAAGGAAGAAGGCCAAATATCTCTCACTTTCACATATTTGGATGCAAATGCTTTGTGTTAAATAATGGTAAGGATAATCTCAGCAAATTCGATGAGAAGGCCGATGAAGGTATTTTTATTGGTTATTCCTTAACTAGTAAAGCATTTAGAATTTTTAATAAAACAACTTTGATAGTTGAAGAATCTATACATGTATCTTTTGATGAATCTAACCCCTCGAAAGAGGATAAAATTATTTATGATGATGATGATGCTATAAGTAACGAGATAAGCAAAGAAAATCAAGTTGATCAAACAACTCCAAAGGACGAAATCAATATAGAACAACAAGATTAACACATTGATCTTCCTCAAGAATGAAAAACCCATCGTGATCACCTGATTGACAACATAATAGGTGATATCAACAAAGGAGTCACTACAAGGCTAAATCTCAAAGATGCTTGTTTAAATATGGCATTTGTTTCTCAAATAGAACCCTCCAAAATAGGTGAAGCACTCAAAGATGATCAATGGATACTTGCCATGCACGAAGAACTAAATCAGTTTGAAAGAAACAAAGTTTGGGAACTTGTTCCAAATCCAGGAAATAAACACATCATTGGTACCAAATGGGTGTTTAAGAACAAATTAGATGAAAATGGAATAGTTATTCGAAACAAGGCAAGGTTGGTCGCACAAGGATACAATCAAGAAGAAGGGATTGATTTTGATGAAACATTTGCTCCAGTAGTAAGATTATAAGCAATCCGACTACTACTTGCTTATGCTTGCTCTATGGATTTTGAACTATTTCAAATGGATGTCAAGAGTGCGTTCCTAAATGGCTATATCAATGAGGAAGTCTACGTCAAACAGCCACCTAGCTTTGAAGACTTCAAAAATCCTTCACATGTCTTCAAATTAAAGAAGGCGCTTTATGGTTTGAAACAAGCTCCAAGAGCTTGGTATGATAGGTTGAGTAAGTTCTTATGTGAACATGGATTTGAAAAAGGTAAAGTTGATAAAACCTTATTCATTAAAAGAACAAATGATCATACTTTACTTGTTCAAGTCTACGTAGATGATATCATATTTGGATCAACCAAAAATGAAATATGTGAAGAATTCTCATTAATGATGCAAGGTGAATTTGAAATGTCCATGATGGGAAAATTAAATTATTTCCTAGGACTTCAAATCAAGCAACTTAAGAACGACATCTTTATTCATCAGACAAAATATTGTAAAGAATTATTAAAAAGATTTGAGATGGATAGCAGCAAAGAAAGTACGACTCCCGTGGGATCCGGAATGTATGTTGATAAAGACGAAACTGGTAAATCAATTGATATATCAACCCCTAGAGTCAGACCCTCCGCGTCCGCAAAAACCCTGTACTCCTCCAATATCAGTCTGGAAGGTACCGGAAAGTCAATCATCGCGTGAGTGTGCTCTACGTAAGCCACTGCCCCGTCGATCCTGCATGTCCTCGCCAATCTCCCTGTGTAAGTAGCCCTGCTTGAGACGGGGTCATATACCAAAGCAGTAGGCAAGTGACGGTCAATGAAATCTAGCGACGTTTCTGTCGTCTGTGTACCCATCGGTGGTACGGGTTTGGGAATCATCTGAGGGCAAAGCCCAATTTTCCACAATAATTGTAAAGGGTCACTGACCGAAATTAACAATTACCACATAACAATTATATCAAATATAACAGATACACTCATGGCATATTTCAATGCTATAACAACGATGATAAATTAGGATGCTCACTTATTAAAATGTATAACATCTGCATCTTTGCAAAACAGCAAAAAATTTAATATAAAAATCATGTTGCAAGTACAAATACAATCAACCATCCCCACAACTCATTGGAAACTTAGAATTCATAAGATACTTGCACACACCGATTTCCACTCATCAACTCATATCCAATCATGACTCACAGGTCAACCTTCCCAATGCAATATGTATATGCCAATGTACACATCTCTTGGAATTACCAAGGTGTTGTCTCTCACGGACCAGCACCAGCGCAGTCTCTCACAGACCAGCACACGTGCAATCGCTCACAGACCATCACGTTTTACGTATACCAAGGTGCAGTCTCTCACGGACCAGCACCAGTCCAATCTCTCACAGACCAGCACACGTGCAGTCTCTCACAGACCATCACGTTTTATGTATGTTAGCCTCTCACAGGCCAAAACATACAGAAGTTAAATCCTCGCACGAATAAAATGGACCACCACGAACACGCGGCCATTCCGTAGCCCATCACAGTTACTACTTAACTTCGCGGCCCATCACAGTCACCGCATCAACTCTGTGGCCCATCGCGGTCACCACCTGACTATGCATTGCATGGACATGCTCTATTTTCTCTTCACTGAAAATAGTATGCAAAACACAATCTGAAATCCAGACACTCCATTACCACCTCAAATCATCTCAAACCATCTCAAAAACATCACATAAGTTTGTCATATACCTTCCAAATATTTCCCAACTCATTAAGTGCATAAACTAATGTTTAAAATCGAGATTTTGAAAAAAAAACAATCTGTATTCGAATACAGTATCCTTGTAGTTGAATACAGATGCGAAAACAGTGAAAAATCAGCATTTCTGTATTCGAATACGAGGTTGTCGTAGCCGAATACATATGCGAAAACAGTGGCAAAATTAGCAATTCTATATTTGAATACGACAGAGTCGTAGCCGAATACAGATGCGAAGTCAGTAGAAAAACTTGTAATCCTGTATTCGAATACGACAAGGTCGTAGCCGAATACAGATGCTAAAATAGTAGCAAAAATCATGTATTTGTATTCGAATACGGAGTGTAGTATTCGAATACGACAATCAAAATTTGAATAAAACTGGAAATTTACAAGAATGTATTCGAATACAGTGGTATCGTATTCAAATACACCTTCCAAAACAGTGAGATTTTCCAGAAAACTTCAACACATTTTCACACTCTTTTCTTTGAAAATCCAACACAAACACCAAAACATAATCACAGCTTCTTTAACCACAGAACCCAGAACATTCTCAACACATATAAATGATTCTACTCATCAACACAACAAAAAAACATCATCAATGCATCAACCAAGGCATCAACAACACAAAACAGCAAAACAGCTCAACAACATGCATTTTCATCATCCATAACCACATGCAAGGTAGTTTCGTTTTCAAAACAGAACATCATATATATTCATCCATCACACATGCATTTACAGTCCTAAATGCAATCTAGAAAGTTGGAAGGTGCCCCTTACCTCAGTTACGTTTTCTTTGCTCGTTTACGTTACCGCGACAAAAGTCGGCGAACTCCCGCTCGCGTCGTCGCTACTAAAGTGGGTTCTCTAGCACCGCAACGATGAGAGCAACAACTTTCCTTCTTGACACTTTCTGTTTTGATGCTTGGATTTTCAGGTAATTTGAGTTTTGAGGATGATCTTTTGTTACCACCAACACAAAACAGAATGAGAAGAGGAAGAAAAATGTACACGGCTGTTAAGAGAAGGAAACTATTTTTCTGTCTCTATTGCTGATTTTCCTTGCCTTGACATTCATATATATAGTCATACTCCTGGCCCTCACTTACTATGTACACATATTAGTATTATAATAATCTTGCTTGACCCTCAAGTAATTAAATACTCCCGTCGCGACTCTGTTGACGGATAATTTCTTGATCACTGCCGATATTTAATTACTCGTAATTAAATTAAATAATCCTTCGTCCAATAATTTTAACCAATCTCAAAAATATTTATATATATATATATATATAAATATACATATATCAAATATTTTACAAACATTCCAAAATTACACTTGATATTAATCCATAATTTTTTTTAAATTTAAGGGTCTTACACAATGGACATTTCATCAACACATATAATACAACCACTTATCTAGCAGATAAATTAACTCCAATCATTCCTTAAATAAAGTCTTAATTAAGTAATTGGTTGGATGGAAACAATCATTTAGTTACGCAGTCTGATAAGGGAGTTTGGACAAGATGCAATGCATCAAAGGCAAAATTAGAGAAAGCATGATTAAAGGCATCATGATCAAAGGAAAACTTAGAGGCAGTATGATCAGAGGCAAACTTAGAGGCAACATGATCAAATCAGATCAAAGAGGGGTAGAGCTTTTATTGTGATAACAAGAAGCTTGATCTTAAAAAATCAAAGCTAGATAAGTATTCTACAGGTTTTCAAACTGTCAGAGGAACCAGGTGATTCACACGAATTGAACACTTCAGCAGAAACAGCATTCCAGTGGTTTCAAAAATCAAGCAGAAACCACCAGAAGCAAAATTAATGGTTTGGTTGTATTTAGTTCAATTATTAATTATTAAAATTTGTATTATGACAAACTACTTGATCTTGACAAATCAAAGCAAGATAAAGATAGTGCAGGTTCACCAGAACCAAAGGGAGCAGAAGCAGAAGAAACAGAAGTACCTAGAAAGGTAGAGGATACACGCAAGTCAACAACACATGACAAGTCTTCAAAAGACAAATCTGATCAAGTCAGAAACAGCCAAGTTAAGTCAGAAAAAAATCTAGATACTTATCAGAAGCTGTTACACATCTTCCAGAACTAGAAGTTGATGAAGACCAACCAATGTTGATGAGTCTCTGGCAAAGGAAGGTTGGATACTTCAATGCAAGAAGAGCTGAATGAGTTTCAAAGGAATGATGTTTGGGATTTGGTATCCAGACCAAAAAAAAACAGTATTGGAACCAAGTGGGTGTTCAGAAACAAATTCAATGAAAAGGGTGAAGTTGTAAGGAACAAAGCCAGAATCGTAGCTCAAGGATATAGTCAACAGAAAGGTATTGATTACACTAAGACTTTTGCTCCAGTGGCCAGGTTAGAAGCAATTAGAACTCTTTTATCAATTGTTGCTAATCATGATATAATTATGTATCAAATGGATGTTAAAAGTGCATTCTTAAATGGCTATATAAGTGAGGAAGTCTATGTCAAACAGCCCCTTAGATTTGAAAATTCTATTTTTCCAAACCATGTTTTTAAACTTAAAAAATCATTATATGGTTTAAAACAAGCACCAAGGGCATGGTATGATAGACTTAGTAACTTTCTGCTTAAGAATGAATTTGATAGAGGCCAGATTGATAATACTCTATTTAGGAAATCCATTAAAAATGATATTTTGATTAGTCAAGTTTATGTTGATGATATCATCTTTGGATCCACTAATGGTACTTTGTGCGAAGAGTTTTCTGACCTAATGCAGAAAGAGTTCCAAATGAGCATGATGGGAGAACTTAAGTTCTTCCTGGGAATTCAGATTCACCAAGGTAAATCAGGTATACTCATTCACCAATCTAAATACACTAAAGAACTTCTTAAAAAGTTCAAAATAAGTGAATGTAAGCATATGGCCACCCCCATGCACCCAACCTGCTCACTTGAGAAAGATGAAACCAGCCAAAAGGTATACCAGAAAACATACAGAGGTATGATTGGATCCCTTCTTTATTTAATTGCTTCTAGACCTGACATTTTGTTTCGTGTTTGTGTTTGTGCCCGTTTTCAAGCTGACCCTAGGGAATCCCATTTAACTGCTGTCAAACGAATTTTGAGATACCTTAAAGGAACCACCAACCTTACCTTGTTATACAAGAAAACCCCCACCTACAAACTAAGAGGTTTTTGTGATTCTGACTATGCTTGAGACAAGCTGGAAAGGAAAAGTACAAGTGGAAACTACACTTTCTTAGGTGATAATTTGATCTCTTGGTCAAGAAAAAGACAAAGCACCATTGCCATGTCAACAGCTGAAGATGAGTATATATCAGCAGCAGGATGCAGCTCACAGTTAATTTGAATGAAACATCAACTTTAAGATTACAACATCTTCGAAACCAATATCCCTTTGTTTTGTGATAACACTTCAGCCATAAACCTAACCAAGAACCCTATCTTACACTCTAGAGCCAAACACATTGAAATAAAACACCATTTCATTAGGGACCATGTTCAAAAAGGGACTTTAAGCATCCAGTTTGTGGACACTGATCATCAATGGGCTGACATCTTCACCAAAGCATTACCTGAAGATAGGTTCGAGTTCATCAAGAAGCATCTCAACATTATCTCCATATCTGACTAGCTCAAGTAGTCTTCTTAGGAGTTTTTAATTTTCTTGTAATTTTACTTTATGTCTTTTATTTTTTTGTTTTTAATTTATGTACTTTGTAAAGAGAAAAACAAAAATACAAAAATAGTAGGACCTCTTTTTGGCTGATGACAAAAAAAGGGAGAGAGAGAAAAAGGAGAAATAAGTAGAAAAGGAGAGATAAAAGTAAGGAGGAGCGAAAAAGAAAGAGATAAAAAGAGAAGGAGTTGAAAAGGAGAAGAAACAGGGAGAGAGAAAAATAAAGAGATAAAAAGAAAGAGTGAAAAGAGAAGAAGTTGAAAAGGAGAAGAAACAGGGAGAGAGAAAAATAAAGATAGAAAAAGAAAGAGTGAAAAGACAAGGAGTTGAAAAGGAGAAGAAATAGGGAGAGAGAAAAATAAATCAGAATGAGATGAATAGAGAAGGAGTTGAAAAGGAGAGGAGAGGAGAAGAAAAGAAAAAGTGATTCAAGAAGGAGTTGAAAAGGAGAAGAAAAAGTCAATATTAGCCTTAGCGGGAGAGATTGGTCCGAGGGGGAATATCTCAAGTACTTCGAGTTACAAGCTAGCAAAATAAGTTAAGGTTTTGTCATCATCAAAAAGGGGGAGATTGTTGGAACCAAGTTGGTTCTAAGTACTTAGGATTTTGATGTTTACAAAAGCACTCCATATAATCTTATTTTGTACCTTGAATTACTATATTAAATGCCACCAGAAGATGAAGTTATTAGAGGCAGAAGTTGAAGTCACCAGAGGCAGACGATGAGTAAGCAGAAGGTAAAATCAGCCAGAGGATACACCTCCAGAAGTTACCAGATAATGCATCTAGAAGGTACCAGAGGATGCATCTTGAAAGCACCAGAGGATACTCCAGGATGTCAAAATACCATCAGAGGATATCTTTCCTGGCCTAGATCAAAAGGAAGCAGAGTCCAGAAGGAGACCTACACCAGACCAGTAGGAAGCCTACCAGAGGGAGAGTTGATCCAGACCAGAAGGAATCATAAATCAGACTTGGTCCAGAATTTATTTTTACCAGAAGATAGCTTGGCAGTGAAATGATAAACAGTCCAGACTTGATCCAGACTTAACCAGAGCTTCAGATAATTGGTCCAGAACAAGTGACTTGGTCCAGATTTGGCCTAGACCAGAAGATAGCTTGGTTCAGAGTATGAAACTAAGTCCAGACCAGAAGAAATGATGTCTAGATTTAATCCATACCTGATCCAGATCAAGAGGTAAATATCCATAATTAAATATCCTTTGTCCAGAGTTAATTTCAATTCAATCCAGGCCTAGTCCAAAATTGGTCCAAATCAGAGGGAAGATGTTCAGATCAATGGTCCAGATTTAAGCATATGGCCCAGTGTTGGCAAAGATCAGAAGATCAAAACGTGTGGTTCAGTATTGGCCGAGATCATAGGATCACAACAGATTAGTTTGCAAGACCAGAGTGGTCGAGATCAGAAGATGAGAAAGTGTGGTCCAGTGTTGGCCGAGATCAGAGGATCACAGCAGATCAATTTGTATGGTCCAGATGTGGACGAGAGCAGAAGATCAAACGGTCCAAATTTAAACATGATGATAATCAGTGGAGACTTGATTAAATTTGATCAAAGTATTAAAAGGATTTGATTCAAAAATAAGTTGAAGTCGTATGGGAGTTCAGAAGCTATTGGTGGGAAGAAAGATTTGATCCAGAATTAATTAAAGACAGGATTGGCCAGAGTTATTTTTGAAAGCAAATCTAGAGCTAAAAAGATATGTTTTTTATTTAAGTGAAGCCCGATTGGTCAAAGTATTTTTGCAAGAGTATCCAGCAAGATACAGCTCGAATTTAAGCTTGAAAGAGACCCTAATTCACATCTATAAAAGGAGGCTCAAGACTGAAGACTCAGCATCGAAAATCACAAAAGAGTGATACACTTCCAGAAGCAAACACTCGAGTTTTCAGTGAGGTTAATTGTGAGTTTCGGCTTTTCAGAAGCAAGCACTCGTGTTTTTCTTTCCCTTGTGTTAGATCTAAGTTGTTGAAGTAGAGTCTACAATCTGAGGGAGTCAGAAGGGGTAGCAGATTACTTAGCAATTAGATGAAAGAACAGAGTTACACCTAAGAGGGGGGTGAATTAGATGTTGGACAATTTTTCTATTTTTAGAGTTTTAGAGAATGTTTAAGTGACTGTTTAAAGTTTGTTTAATCTTGCTGTGTTAGTAAATGAAAACTGTAAATGACAGAAGGTAAAAACACAGAAATTTATCCTGGTTCCCCTTACAACCAAGGGTACATCCAGTCCTCTTGCACCCCACAAGAGATTTTCCAATATCTGTTAGAATAAGTACAAATCTAACCCTAAGACTTCAATTACAAATTCCTAACACTCTGCCTAAGATAGCACACCACTATCTTAGTTTACAACACTTGAAGAAAATACACCACTTTCTTCAAACAATAACTTTAATGATTTTTACAACAATGTTCTTAATTAAGAACAACAGGATATAACAGTTTGTGCAAGGATACCAATCCAAAATACTTTCAAGTACAATAGAGAACCTTTCTCAATGATATGAAAATGTAGAGCATGTACTTGAAGTATGAAAATATAACTTTGAAAAGATCACAAAATATTTCAGAAACTTGTTCAAAGTTCGTGGTAGGATTGATTGGTTTAAAACTGAAGTTTTGAAGTATTTATGTTCCAAGGTAACACTTCAGATCAATGGCAATGATTCCCAAACATTTTGCTGAACTTGTGCAATGTTTCAAAACTGAAAAGTTGTATTGTTTCGAAGTTGTATTCGAATACAGTCTTAGTGTATTCGAATACACTTCTATAACGTTCTGTTTTGAATTTGAAATATGAACCCTGTAGTTGAATACAACATCTTGTAGTCGAATACAAGTACGGGATTTTTGCCACTGACTTGAGTTGTATTCGAATACACAAAGCTGTAGTCGAATACAAATGTTTAAAAATAGCTACTGACTTGCAATCTGTATTCGACTACGACACTTCGTATTCGAATACAGATCTTCAGTTTTAGCTTCTGACTTGTAGTCTGTATTCGACTACAATACCTTGTATTCGAATACAGATTTCCAGTTTTGTAAAAACTTTATTTTCAAACAAGTTTATGTTATTAAATATTTTCATAAAATATTTTAATGCATATGCTATCAGAAGGTTCTCATAATATTGTACTTAAACTGTATTTTGATTTAATATCAAATGCTTTTACCTAAAAATAAATTTGAAAGATAAGTTGCTTAAAATCCTTTTTCTTTTTGATCAAGGATCTTTTTGTCTTCATCAAAAATATAGATCTTTAAATTTCATTAGATTCAAGGCGTTGTAATTCCTTCTACAATATGGGGTTGTCAGATTGGTAGGAGAATACTTGACTTGAGAAGTCAAGGTGTTGTATTCCTCAAAATTCTAGGATTGTTAGACTGTTTGAGAAGACTGACTTGGAGGGTCAGTGGTGTCGTTGTAATTCAAGTTTTGAATTAGTGAAATCCTTCAAAGTGAAAGGACTGGACGTAGCCTCGTTAACGGTGAACCACTAAAAAAATTCTGTGTTTTTATTTTTACTTTATATCCGCTGCTAACTCTGTTTGATTCATACATCAGGTTTTGTTATAAAACTGCAAAAACAGAAAAAGTATTCAAGTTAGTCAAACACAATTCAACCCCCCCTTCTTGTATTGCACCTTCAATAACGTCACTGTCGCTCTTCACATATTATTAATTCCTTATAATTGTGTGAGATCAACCATCTTGCCGCAACAACGATTCATCGGTCGGTTAGCCTAGAAGATCACATAAATAACTAACAATTTGTGACAATCAAACCTAAATCCATTCCTAGAGTTTCGATTCAATATATGTTTATCCTAGATCAAGATCTAAAATGTATTTTCCAATAACAATTCAAATCAAATATTATCTTATGATTGATCAAATCATAAAAAACATTAAGAGCAAAGATAAACATTGATATTCATGAATAATTAGAATATATATATATATATATATAAATTAACATAAAAAAAAAAAGATACAAAAGAGTATAGTTAATTTTATTTAATCCCAACAAAAAGAAGTTTAGCTATTCTTGTCATGGTAACTTTACAAGATCAAAATGAAAAGAGTAGAATTTGGTCTTCAATGATGAGTTCCAATCCTTCTCCTAGGATTCCCTCTCTGATTCAATCTCAATCTCTCACTAATACTAACAATTCTCTCTCCTTGTTATTTCAAATAATTATATTGTTTTTTTGGTCTGATTACAAGTTATGGAACAAATCATTTAGAATCTTTCACTTGAACGACAATAATATTACTCAAGTCCCTATGCATACTTTAAAAACTTATTACACTAATCTATACTATATTTATACTATATACAGTTTGAGACGATTTTACATTGATTGTTCTACATTGAAAGTTACTAACAATCAACATGTGGTTCCTCTACAATAACACATTAATTTGAGACACAACTCATTCTTTAAAAATTAAATCTATGTATATTGCAAAATTAATTAATTTTCTTTCCATATTCATTTGATAATAAATTAACGCAGATTTCAAAACAACTTCAAAATATGTATTTTGCTCGAAAAATAAATCAACACATATTTAAAAATAAACTATCTATTTCATATTCACCGGTAAACTAACTAAGGGATACTTTTACATCCTAGAATATTCCTAAGATATCGTCGGTGTGCGATTTATTTCTACTTTTATTTTTATGGTCCTATAAATTTCTACTTTATAAGTATAAAAACTCCTTTGAAGTAATTATTAATAAAGTGGAATATTTGAGTGATATGATGGTTATGATTTATAGATAATGTAACAAATTCTTACGCTAATCTATAATATATATCATTTTTAATGATTTTACATTGAATGCTCTACGCTAATATAATCTCACACGTGACACCCCTACAAAAACACATTAATTTGAGACGCAACTCATTAATTAAAAAATAAATCTATACATATTTCAAAATAAATTTATTTTCTTTGTGTGACACCCTAAACCGCAAACTAACCTATAATAATTTATACTAGATCTTTTTAGCAAAATTCGCAGCGGATAAGAAAATTTATTTTCAAGGAAATAAAAACTTTTATAACTAATTTAGGATATCACGTTCCTCTAAATACACATGTAAAAATTGAACTTTATTCCTCAATTAAAACAATGCAAACTCAATGAATTTGACTTAACTATAATTTCTTAATTTAATTCCAAAAACTTATTAGTACTTATAAGGTTTTCATATAAAAAGTTTCTAATTAAATAAGTAAAAGTACAATACAAATTACAACACTTAATTCCGGGTATCACCCCTCAGAGCGGGGTTTCTTCCAAATTTGAACTTCAACACTCATTAACCCGTAATAACTGCGATTTCACAAACGCATGATCAAAGTCAAACACAAACAACGAAGGAGTAGAGTTTTGAAATCATGTTGATAGTTTAATATAAATAAGAAGAACGCACAATTAATCATAAATAAACTGTATCGTTACACAAACATTATTCAAGGAAAAACATCAGATTATAAATTCAGAAACACTCAAGAAAAATCAATACATTTCACTATAACAT
The DNA here is from genome assembly GCA_037974295.1 of Cicer cuneatum. Lineage (NCBI taxonomy): Eukaryota > Viridiplantae > Streptophyta > Magnoliopsida > Fabales > Fabaceae > Cicer > Cicer cuneatum. The sequence goes on along the minus strand of JBBPBO010000002.1, from coordinate 15,585,284 downwards.
CAAATCATCTAAGAGAAATTATTATCGCACACGATACATATTAATCACAACCAAACAATCACAAGAAAATGCAATGTTATGTATGAGCTTGGACTCTACTTCACAATATATGGTACCATTCTTACTCTAAAGTACTTGGTTAGGAGGCTTGATACTATGCCACCACCCGAGTGGACAAAAAATTCAAATTGGCCTTGTCCTCATAGATCCCCCAACTCAAACCGAGACACATATACGCGACAGTCGAGGTAAAAGTGTGTTGCATGGTAGCTCCCGAAATTTTGAATGCTACCTCCAAGTCACCTAGGAATTCCCCACCCAAATACCTCTAAGGTTTAATAATCTTGCCTTAAGGCTCAACAGTAGACCACCACGATCAGGCTCATTCAGTTGTACTTCCCCGAAATTAGTAGGCTTGTGAGGCCCTACCTATATGATGACAAAATAATCTCTACTTCAAAAATTCACATCAACTTTAAATATTCTCAACAACTATTTTTTCCCCTTCAAGATGTGGTCGAGATCAGAAGATCAAATGGTCTAAATTTAATCATGATGAAAATCAGTGAGGACTTGATTAAAATTCGAAGAAGACTTGATTAAATTTTGATAAAAATTTGATCAAAGTATTAAGGGGATTTGATTCAAAATTACAGAAGACTTGGAGAAATTCGAATGCAATCTGAAGCTTAAAAAGATATGGTTTGAAATTAAAAGAAACAAGATTGGTCAACAGAATTTTCAAATGCAATCTGGAGCTAAAAAGATACGTTTTTTATTTAAGTGAAACCCGATTGGCCAAGTTATTTTTGCAAGAGAATCTGGGCAGATGCAGCTCGAATTTAAGCATTGAAGAAACCCTAATTATTCATCTATAAAAGGAGGCTCAAGGCAGAAGACTTAGTATCAAAAATACTTGAGAGTCATACACTTCCAAAAGCAAAATACTTGAGTTTTCAGAGAGGTCAATTGTGAGTATCCGCTTTCCAGAAGCAAGCACTCTAATTTTTTCCTTCCCTTGTGTTAGGTCTAAGTTGTTGAAGTAGAGTCTACAATCTGAGGGAGTCAGAAGGAGTAGCAGATTACTTAGCAATTAGATTCAAGGTTCTTTTCCTCAAAAGTCTAGGATTGTTAGACTGTTTGAGAAGACTGACTTGGAGGGTCAGTGGTATTGTTGTAATTCAAGGTTTTTGAATTAGTGAAATCCTTCAAAGTGAAGGGACTGGATGTAGCCTAGTTAACGGTAAACCAGTATAAAATTATGTGTTTTATATTTACTTTATATCCGCTGCTAACTCTGTTTTATTCATACATCAGGTTTTGTTATAAAACTGCAAAAACAGAAGTATTCAAGTTAGTCAAACACAATTCAACCCCCCTTCTTGTGTTTGCACCTTCAGAATGTAGCTGAGATTTATTAAACAAATTTTTCTGACATAAAAACATGCTCAAAACTTAGAGACAATTAATTTTTTATCTCTGAATAAAAGATCGAATATAACACCATTGATCGATAGAGTTTACACAAATATAAATTAGTTCGTAACTCAACAAAACACAACAATCACTCCCACCCAGTATCACCTATCAAAGCATCGGTCACCAACTGATAACCTGAAATAATTGCGTTCTCGCAAGCGCCAAACACAAGCAACGAGGGGTGAGCTTAGAAAACATGTAATATTATAAAATAATTAAGAATAACACATAAAACATTATTTAAACACCGTATCATATCAAATCACAATTAACAATAATAATCAAGGTAAAACATTGATCCAATCCACAACGTCAAGTAAGTCAACATATAAATCAAGTAATGCTATGCATGCTCTTATACCCTAGACTCCTCCTCTTTCTTTGGTACTTGGTTAGGAGGCTTGATACTATATCACCATGTGAGTGGCAGACAATTCAAATTGGTCATGTCCTCATAGATCCCCTCAACTCAACCCAAGACATATATACGTGACAGTAGAGGTAAACGTGTGTTGCATGGTAGCTCCCTACATTTGGAGTGCTATCTCCAAGTCACCTAGGAATTCCCCACCTAAATACCTCCAAGGTCTAACAATCTTGCCTTAAGGCTCAACAGTAGACCGCCATGATCAAGCTCATTTAGTTGTACTTCCTCGAAATCACTAGGCTTGTCAAACCCTACCTATATGATGATAAAATAATCTCCACTTCAAACAAATAACATCCAGATTCTCTCCTCGTTGGCCTAGGCTACTTATTCCATTAAGAGAACCATCGTTGGCACAGGTCGAATTCATCACTATTCATTTAAACACATTATGCAATTCATGATATTCATCAAGGTGGTAACATCATAAGTCAACAAGTACAAATCACCAATGCACATTTCCATAGTCATATATGACATTTAAAATTTATCATCATAATACACAAGGTCCAACAATAAAGGATTTTCACTCACATATAGTAATACTAGATCGTACACACACACCACATCAATTACAATGCAAATAATTACAATTCATCGCATTTTATATCATATAACAATATCAAGGGTGATATATACAAAGCACGTAATACGTCAATTACACAATTCTACAATAATTCAACTACCACACGATCTTCAAAATCAAATCAAAAAACACCCTATAAAAGTTTCTAACTCGTATTTTAACCTCACCAAATTCAAGTTTTCTCATTAGTCAATTATTACTCAAAGGGCTTCAGCCGTACGCAGCGAGCCTCGAATGAATTATGGGAAATACGGTTTTCCCGTTGATCTCACTTAATTACACTCATGAACTTGAACTCTCTCTCACCCCATACCTCAATTTGACGCTTTTGTATGGTACAGGATGAGAACAATTTTCAGCAACTATGACATGTCGACAACGCGCAAGGAATGAGTCCAAAAGCATCAACGAATTTGCAGCTTCAATGAAACATGGCTGATAATTTACGCGGAATTTTAAAAATCAATGTTACATAATTAATAAAAGTGTTAGGAGAAGAAACATATTAACAACAAAGTGAAACAAGTTATTTTGAAATGCCTCACCGACGCATTGGAGCACCGACAAGATCCGACGTCAACTTCAACGAAACACGCAAATGAGTAGTGCTTCTTGAAGGTTTCGACAATAGGAATCCAAAAATGCTATTAGTTTTTCAGGACAATGAATGTGTTGGCCGAAACTCGACAACACAGCCGCGACAAGGGTGAAAACCCATTTTTTGAAGTATAAAGGTTTGCAATTCCAAACATAGGTAATGGAATAGGGTGTTTCGTGGAGTCCAAATATGGTCTCGGTTTTCGTTGGTGATAGTCGCGGTCGCCGAAATCTTGATCAAAAGGTGAATGTGTGATTTTTGACAAAGAGGAATAGGGTTTTTAATTTGCGATTCAGGATGGGAATTAAAGAGATGATCAAAACAATCACAAATGTGATCTCGGTTTTGCACGACACCCGCTATAATGGTCATAGTTGAAGAGAGAAGATGAAGAAGAAATAGGAATGGAGGCGGAGGCCTACAGATTGTCTTTCCTTTTCCCTTTTATTTTTATTTATTATTATTATTAGTTGTTGTTGTTATTATTATTATTATTATTAGCTTTTACCCTTGACTTAACTCATAAAACACATTTTTACTCTTTTTTTTAATTATTATTATTACTTTTTAAAAATCAATAATTACCAAAACTAATTTCTTTAATACTTTTTTTTGTGCAATTCCATTACTAAAATATTACTAATATTTCGAAACTAATATTTTATAAAATAAAATATTAAAAATAATTAATCTTTTAAAATACATTAATAATTAAGACTCTCATATTCAAAATAATAACTACAATTATTACTATACTATTTACAAAATAATCACATAAAAATTCTGCTATCTTTATAGAATGGTCAAAACGATAAAATAAATAAATATAACATCAACAATTTATATTAATTGCTAAATCATAATAAATTGCATAAAATCACCATGTCATAGAAAATATATAAAAATAAAGGAAATCAATATCAATATTACTAATATCTCATAATAATTATTTATAAAATAAATAATTAAAATAAGATATATTTAGAAATAATTAAATATAATTGAGTGCGCATTTAACATTAGTCAAACGCATAAGAAAATATTTATTATAAAACTTGGGCTGTTATAGAAATCATTTTCATATTTACAACAATTAAACAAGAAATAAGTTTTTATAGACATGAAATCAATATAGCAACTATTAACTTTAAACTCATATCTATTACAAAACAAATTTTTTGTTCCACAAAATAAAGTATTACTGAATTTTTTAAAATGAGACTTAAATTATGATCTATATTCTTATAGTTCTTATTTTAAATAATATCTATAAAACATATATATTAAAGTCTAAGTCAAATTCCTTCAAAAATATTTTCACAAAAATAGAGATGGCGTGACAAGAATATAGACCTATTCAAAAATCGTTAATCTCTAACTAAAATAAAAACTTAAATGATAAAATCTTTGTAATGTTTACGATCTCTAAATGGAAAGTTTCATTTATACAATTATAATTATTTCCCTAATTACAATAATCAAATTGAAATAACCCTTGATAGGTTAAAATTATTTGTGAAATTTCAAATTTGAAATTTGAACATTCAATCACACAAACACATAAATCAGTTACAAATTCCAATGCCATACTCATATTTTTTACCTAAACTCAATTTCAATGATCAAATTCAAAATCAATAGTCTAAAATTTCAAATTTTAGATAATAAGGCATTAAATGATTTTTTAAATCGCATTTTTTTTCTATTAACTTAATTTGGATTTAAATAGTGGAATTCTTATAATCCTAGCTTAATAATCAAACAAAATGATGAATATTTCCAAAAAAATCATATAAGTGTTACCAAATTATTTTTTTATGTATATAAAATATATAATTTATAGTCATGATAAATTAAAATTAGTATTTAAATAGAAAAAATTATAGTTGCATGTCTATACTAAAATAAAAATTATGATAATATTTTTTCCAAAAAAGAAATGCTTATAAAAATTTATTGAAAAATAATATAATATTTATGTATAAAAATTTTGTCCATGAATAAAATAAAATAGATTAAAATAATAAATACAGGTAAAAATAATAATAACACAAAGAATACTTTTTAAATTAAATTAAATTAAAAAACAATATGAAAACATATACATTTTTTGTATTATGCTGTTAATATAATAATAATCCTAATAATAATAATATCAATAATTTTAAGATAAAATTTACACAAAATAAAAATATGTACCCAATCAAATTCAAAAATTATAAAAAGTCTATTAAGCAAATCAATTTTTAAAAAAAAATTAATGCATCAAGAAACATTAATTTTCATAAGGTGGGTTCTTCTCTAAAAAACAATTCTATACCAAGTAAAATTAATTTTATGAAGAAAAAATTCAAATTTTACATTAAATTAAAAAAAAATTATCCAAAAATATCTAAACGATGAAGTAAATATCATAAAAATACAAAATTAATTATATGTCTATTTTTTTTTTATCATGTTATAGGTACAAAGTTTTTACCGCTATTTAACGGCAAGTAATCTCTATCAAAAATTATGTAGGCACACAAGGTGGATTCTCCTCTTCCAAACAAATTTTCTTGATACGCAGGAGTCAGAGATAGAATTCTTTGATCAATTACTTAAGGGCCGAAGCCTCTTACCACTTGGATAAGTTCATTGTTAGTAATTATATTTTTTTTTTTTTAGTTTTCCATAGATTCCATCCACATAATCCTATCTGAGGTGCTTCAGACACTCATGTTTACTTTACTGTAAAAATCTAGCTTCGGTTGTTGGACTCAACCCCCGTTGGTGGTAATTATGTCTTTACTGGATTTTAAAATAAAAAATTTGATTAACCATAATCTAAATAGGAAAATAAATAATTTCATTTTAGTTTCAATTATATAATTGTTAATAGTTAAATTTTGAAAATATCTCATACAATTATTTAAAACAAATTACATTTAACAATCGATATAGTATAATAAAAAGCATATAAATATATATACTTTTTTTTCAACGGTCCACACAATTTTAACAAATACATTATATATATATATATATATATATATATATATATATATATCAAAAATCAACCACAAATTTTGAATATAGTCTTAGTCCAAGCTCATATATATATATACTAAAATGAACATTTATTAGAAAGCAAATACTACAATGTTAGTATTTGTAACGAAATATATTGTTCCAAAATACTACAATGTTATTTTATTCATCAATTAGTTAAAATTAATAAATTTTATATCTTCTAAATAAAATATCCACTAATTATAATTTTTAATATATATCGTACGAGGAATAATTGTTTTTTTAATATCATCAACATAAGCACAAGACAATTATAATATATTAACTATAATTTTTCACACTTTAATTTTTCATGTTATTTTTTTGGAAATAAGTCATTAAAGAAGTTGTTGGAACATATAATTTATACACGGGAATAAGGTTTGGCATTAATCAATTAGTTAAAATTTATTTTTTTATATCTTCTAAAGAAAAATAAGAATAATCATAATATATTAATTATATAATTAATTTAAAAAAGGTACACAAGATAGTAAAAATGAGAACACCTAAAATATACAAACTATAATTATTGATTCTATAATAAAAATGAGAATCATTATAATGTCAAAACTATAATTTTTTCACACTTTTTGGAAATTAATCACTAAACAAGTCGTGAAAATGTGCAATTGATACACAAGAAAAATATTTGTCATTAAAGAATTATTTAAAATTAATATTTTTTTTAAATATCATCGGCATAAAAATGAATACAATTTGCAATGAGTTATTCATAATTGTTGGAATTGAATAATTTTGCATAAGTAGATGGATGTGTAATGAATGTCATACTTGATTGATTAAGTTTATTTTATTTATGCATTTTTTCCTAGGATCAAATAAGAGGGTATTTGGCGCTTAGGTTATGTGTTATTTTGTGCTTTTAAAATGGATAATCACCAAATATATCATAAGTTATATTTTTATGATGCTATATTTAGTTCAATTGTAAATCATACATATTAAAAAGTATATGAATTATTATTAATTTTGTTTGATTAACACTATTTATCATTAGAAATTATTTGAATTTATTTTATTTAAATTTTTATAATTATAATCATAGATTAAATTTTCACATGTCAGTTATAGTTCACTATTCATTCCAATCATTTTTTTGATAAATTAATCCCCCTCCATATGAATATAAGAATAAAAATACTATAATATTTAAAAATATAGATTTATGTATGTACAAACTTGTCAGACACTATAAATATAACATTGAAGGAGATAACCTAACACATACTTGAAAATATATGCTTACGATATATCACACATAAGTTAAAAAAATTTAAAAAATATTAAAAAAATTGAATAAATTTGTGTGTAGATGATAATATATCCCATGTTTTGCACCGGCTACACACAAGTATATATAATTTGAGAGGATTTTACATTGAATGCTCTGCGTTAAAAAATTACTAACAATCTCACTCACGACACCTCTATAAAAAATACATTAATTTGAGACACAACTCATTAATTAAAAAAAAATTATACATATTTTAAAATAAACATATTTTCTTTCCATATTAATTTGATAATAAATTATTGCAAATTTAAAAACAACTTCAAAATAAACTATTTATTCTCACTCATTACACCTCTATAAAAAATACGTTAATTTGAGACACAACTCATTAATTAAAAAACAAATCTATACATATTTCAAAATAAACTTATTTTCTTTCCATATTCTTTTGATAACAAATTAATGAAAATTTAAAAACAACTTCAAAATATATATTTTGCTCTAAAAATAAAATAATACATATTTAAAAGTAAACTATTTATTTTATATTCAAAGGTAAGCTAACTAAGAGTTATTTTGACTTTCAAGAGTTCTTTTAGGATATTGTCCGTGTGCGATTTATTTTGACTTTTATTTTTTATGGCCCAATCAATTTCTATTTTATAAGTAGAAAAACTATTTTGAAATAATTACTAATAAAGTATATATTTTAAGTGATATGTGAATTATGATTTATTGCTATTGTACAAACTTTTTATGCTAAACTATAATATATACAATTTGAGGGGATTTTACCTCTACCTTAAAAAGTTACTAATAATATCACATGTGACATCTTTACAAAAACACATTAATTTGATACGCAACTCATTAATTAAAAAAATAAATCTGTACATATTTCAAAATAAATTTATTTTCTTTTCATATTTATTTGATAACAAATTAATGCAAATTTAAAGACAAATTGAAAATATCTATTTTTCTCTAAAAATAAAATAACAAATATTTAAAAATAAATTATTAATTTCATATTCACTGATCAACTATTATGTGAAATATTTTTTAAATTAAACATACAAATACTAAAGATTATAAATTTATATAAATTATATGAGATATTTTAAATAAATTTCATAATTAAATAAAATTTAATAATTGTTAATTAACCCGTGCCAAACACATGTTAGTATTGACTCATAAAAATATCTATCATTTTGTGTTGTGACGTGGAGCTGTGTATTTTGTCACGTAAGAACATAAAACAATGAACATATTTATGGAAAGTAGGAGTAATAAAGGAGTCATTTATTTTACCATAGGATGATTTGACATTTGGATTATGAGATGAGATACATGAATACATTTAATTATTTACATGAATACATTTGGATTATGAGATGAGATACATGAATACATATAATTATTTACATGCCCCAAAAAATATTTTTAATATTTTCTGATAATATTTATAACATCTCATTAAAATACAAATTCAATTGACCTGCATTTAGAGCCTTTTTAAAATATTACGAAATTCAAATTTATTTTTAATTTTGATATTTAATTTTTCTTGTAATTTTATTTATTTTTAAGTTGTAACTTGATTATGATTTAAATTAAATTCTAAAATTAATTCGAGACACAACTCATTAATTAAAAAAGGCTAAATAGTACCTGTGGTCCCTTAACTTAATTTCAGTGAAAGTTTTAGTCATTTATCTTCTTTTTTTCCGGTTTGGTCCTTTATTTTAATTTTAAGTGACCATTTGATCTTTTATGTTTTAAAATGTCAACAATATTATCTTTTTTTTTTACAAAAATTCATCAAAATTTTCAACCAAAACCCATAAAATTAATTATATTATTTCATATAATACAAATTTCATCAGATTCGTAACTCAAATCTTCAAATAAATTCATATTCTCACTCTTTATTTCATTTAAAATTAAATAAAGGACCAAATCGGAAGAAAAAAAAAAGATAAAGGATTAAAACATTAACTGAAATTAAGTTAAAAGGTCACGGGTGCTATTTAGCCATTAAAAAATAAAGCTACACATATTTCAAAGTAAATTATTTAATGAAAAACTTTTAACATTAAAATAATTAAAAGTCCCCTATATAAACATGTCAAATGTTCATTATCAGAGTATCAATTACTCTATTGTGCAATTATGACGATATTGATATCAAGCTCTAAAGTTGTGTTATTAGTTTTTATGATACTAACTATTCTTGTTGCTTTACAGTTTCAGGACAGCCAAAGCGCTATATATACTAAGGATGTACATGTTTACGTTACCAGTAACATAACCAATCTTCAGCTTGGCCTTCACTGTAAAGATAAAAAACATGATCTTGGGTTTCAATCACTACATTTGGGAGAAACTTTCACCTTCTCTTTTAGGCCTAAGCCTTTTCTAGAGAACACCTTATATTTTTGTAGATTTTCATGGACGAATGAATTTCATTACTTTGATATTTATGTTGAATCAAGAGATACATATAAGTGCAAATACGAATGTCACTGGAAAATATATAAATCAGGACCTTGTTTGGAAAAAATGGAGTCTGAAGAATGCTTTCCTTGGAAACCTAATGTTATGAAAGGGAGGTAACTTGATCTACAGAATAATACCCTTGTTGTGTAACTTTACCGATATATTTTCCATGGAAAATTATTTAGATCTGAGAATAAAAATAATGAAATAATATATTATAATTTTTGGTATATTGTTCTTGACCATAACAAATTGTGACTTTGATCTTCCTTGCTTTTTACCTTTCCACAATTCATATGATGTTTTATTCGATATAGACCTAATGAAAACTCAATTTTGAGCATGTAGTGTTAATTGCTTCAGCCAAAAATTATTTTGCAACATTCATCTCATTTAACATGGTTCTAGCCATTTCTTGGAGTGATCTGTTCATTCTTTCTACAACTCAATTTTGTTGGGGTGTTCTAGAAGATGAGAAGTTGTGAGAGATTTCATTTTCATCACAAAAAATTTCAAAGAACTTGTTTTCGAATTCTCCTCCAAGATCACTTCTAATTGTTACAATCTTAAGACCATTTTCATTTATTACTTGTTTGCAAAATGTGATAAGCACTTTGTGTGATTCATCCTTACTTCTTAAGAATTTTACCCATGTCCGCTTTGTTTAATCATCTACTATAACAAAGTCATATTTCTTTCCACTTAGAGAGACTGTTTTCACTGACCCAAAGAGATCTATGTGTAAAAGCTCAACGGGCTTTAAGGTTGTGGTACCCCAATTTTGTCCGACCAATTAAAAATAATTTCAATAAAAATAAGTAATAATATATTTAATAAACATTTTGGATTTATTATTATTAAGTCTAAAAATTATAATTTTATAAATGTGATCCAATTTTGAGTCCATAATTATATGGGTTTCCACCATACAAAGATATTTTAAAGAAAAAAGGAAATACAAATATATTTTAAATCTTTTTAATATTAATATTTTGTATATATAATTTTGTTTTTTGCTATGAATATTAATATTCTGTACATATAATTTCGTTTTTGCTATTAATATTAATATTCTATACATATAATTTCTTTTTGCTATTACTATTACGTACCAATAAAAAAAACTATGTTGATGATTTTAAACCTTGTGTTGTCTTGTCATTTGTTTTTCCTTCTTCAATGCAAATGAATAAACTCAAGAATACCATACAAAAATCAACATAAATTGAAAGGAAAACCAGTAAGAAGCAAAACAAATTAAAAAAAGGAAGCTGAGGAGCCGTGGCTTCTGCCGCCGCCATTGTTGTCGCTGCCCTTTCCTTTCCGGCCTTTTCTTTCTTTTCCTTTCCCTTCTTTTCTTTCTTTCCCTTTTTTATTCTTTCTTCATTTTCCCTCTTGTTTCCATGTTCAACCATCCGCTCACCTACCCTTCTTTTCCTCTTTGACTTTTCTGTTTACAAACTAACGTTACATTGTATTAGTTGTAGTAAAAACATTTGGGCTCTAAGCCCCACAATATTTTATATGTAGCCCATTCTTTTTGTTTTCTATTCAATCTTTTGATAGGTTCAACACTTTTTTTTTAAATATAATCCAACCCTTTTATTTTTAAAAAAGATATTAAATTTAATCAACCTCTAATAAATATCAACTCTTATAACAAATAAATAATTTTATTTATTTATTAATTATTTTATTAAAGATTAACTAGATATGATATCGTTTTAATTTATGAATTGTTATGACAAAAGTTGTACAAAACTTGATAGTTCTAAAAACTTTTTTTTTAAATAGATTAATCTAAATTAACTTTTAATATAAAATATTTTTAAAAAGATTAACTAAATGAGACATCTTTTTATTCCTTGAGTTTTTGAGACACAATTTAAGAATATACAAATCGTGTCTAAATCGTATCCTTTTATTCAAAATCCATTTTTTTTCTCTGTATATTCTTAAAAGAATATACAATTTGAGAGTATTTTACATTGAATGCTCTACATTAAAAAGTTACTAACAATCTCACATGTGACACCTCTACAAAAACACATTAATTCGAGACACAACTCATTAATTAAAAAATAAATCTATACATATTTCAAAATAAACTTATTTTCTTTCAATATTTTTGATAACAAATTAATACAAATTTAAAAAAATTTCAAAATATCTATTTTGCTTTAATTGTAATCTATTTATTCTCTCACGTGACACCTCTACATAAACACATTAATTTGAAATACAACCCATTAATTAAAAAATAAATCTATACATATTTCAAAATAAATTTATTGTCTTTCCATATTCTTTTGATAACAAATTGATTCAAATTGAAAAACAACTTCAAAATTGCTCCAAAAATAAAATAATAAATATTTGAAAATAAACTATTTATTTCATATTCAAAGGTCAACTAACTAAAATTTATTTCAAATTTCTAAGAGTATTTTTAAGATATTGCCAGTGTGCAATTTATTTCGCCTATTATTTTTTATGGCCCAATCAATTTCTATTTTATAAGTATAAAAAATCTTTTGAAGTAACTATTAATAAAGTAGACATTTTAATTATTATGAGAGTTATAATTTTTTGATAATGTAAAAATTTTTTACGCGAATCTTTAATATATACAATTTGAGAGGATTTTACATTGAATGTTTTACATTAAAAAGTTACTAACAATCTCACATGTGACACTTCTAAAAAAACACATTAATTTGAAACACAATTAATTAATTTAAAAATAAATTTGTACATATTTGAAAATAAATTTATTTTCTTTCCATATTCATTTGATAAAAAATTAATGCAAATTTAAAAACAACTTCAAAATATATATTTTGCTCTAAAAATAAAATAATACTTATTTAAAAATAAACTATTTATTTCCTATTCAAAGGTCAACTAACTAAGAATTATTTGGACTTTCTAGAGTATTTTTAGGATATTGTTGGGTGCAATTTATTTTGACTTTTATTTGTGTGGCGCAATCAATGGATTTTTTATTTTAATATCCCTTTTTTTCCCCAATATGCCCCACATTGAAAAAATTCTCAGAATGCCCTATTTTTTGGGCCCAGTTGCTCGTCGCAACCTGGACCTGCGTCGACCTGAAGGGTCGTTTTTTTCAGCAAGTTGCTCATCACACCCCCAGGATGCCATGATGTAACCCCTTAATTTTTTTTTGGCTCATCGTATCCAGGGTGCGATGATGTACACCCCCCTTTTTTTTATTTAATAATTAAAAATAATTATAATAAAATTATAAATATTTAAAGTAATTAATAAACCCTAAACCCTAACCCATAAACCCTAAAACCTAAATTTTTTTAATTTAATAATTAAAAATAATTATAATAAATTATAAATATTTATAATAATTAATAAACCCTAAACCCTAATTTTTTTTAATTTAATAAATAAAAATAATTATAATAAATTATAAATATTTAAAATAATTAATAAACCCTAAACCCTAAAATGAAATAAAAAAATAAAAAACTTTCATAAATAATAATAATAATTTTAATAATATAAATAATTACAAATTAAATAATAATAATAATAAAAAATAAAAAATTATAATAATAATAAACATAATAAAAAAATTAAAATAAATTAATATTTAGGATAAAAAAATTTGTAATAATAATAAACATAACAAAAAAATAAAACTATAAACATAATAATAACAATAATAATAATAATAAATTATATTAATAAATTTAAAAAAAATACATTAATTTGAAATGAAAAAAATACATCAAATTTGAGTAGATGTGCCGGCAGCGTTTGGACAATGTTTTCTAGTATGACCAGAGACCCAACATAATCCGCACTTTGTTGACACTCTTTCTCTAGTGTCCATTTCTGTTCTAATGCGTTTGCTTTTTGGGCGACCTTTCTTGACTCTCCGCATGAGAGGATTGTGACACACCTTAACACCTTGATATTCTGGCCAATATCATTTGTTTGGTATAGGTCTGAACGTTTCGTCGTACACTTTTAGTAACGTTTCCACCTTGTACACATCAGGTATAAGCCTCCAATAATCATATTTGATACTAGAACATGCTGCTATCACATGTGAACAAGACATGTGTTTAGCTTGATATTTCCCACAGTCGCACCAATTGTTAGAAAGGTTTACACTGTAATGACCAATTGGTCGTCCTTCTATTGGATTTACCGTCTCGTGGACCATGAAAGTATGGTTGCTTCGATCAAAACTATCAACTCTATGACTATTAGATTTACTTATTTCAAATTTCATAAAATTGAAGTATGTTTATGTGAATACCTGACCAGAAGCTAAAATTGATGCGTATAGTTTTCCCATGGATGGAAATAGTGTCCCTGTTTTTATAATATGTTGATTGGACCAAAGCAGTGATAGGAAGGTTCCACGGTGCTTTTAATACTCCGTTGATTGACTCCACAAGGTTGGTGGTCATCTGACCCCAACGACTTCCATCAACCAATTCCGCAACCACCAGAGGACATGAAAATGTACCATGAGGTCGACATGAGGCGTGACATTGATGAAAATTTGAGGATGTTTTGGAAAGATGAGATTCAACATTGGAATGAACGTCAGAATTACGTACTGTACGGTCAATTAATAAAAGGTTTTTTATGCCACAGTAACGAATATATGAATTGGTTCAGAAATCACACCAAATTATATATATCTGTGGAAAGATATCTGCGTGATCCACGTTTGCAATCTTCAATGTATTCTGATGTTCACTCAACCCCTCAATCAATGCCACAACAACATACCATGCACCAAATACCATCTTTATCGTCACCAACACATCTACACGAATCTACATATATACCGACTCAGGACTACGTTCCTTCAGTGCCAACATTGCCAACACCCGTTCATCCGATAGATAGCGGAATTTTCTATAATTTGTTTGGTACTCATTGCACAACACTTGAGTCGGCTTATGCTGTTTTTGATTCGATGTATGACATCGAAACTCAAAATTATACGGAGGCATGTGGTAGTGGTTCTAATCCACATACAACTTATAACGAAGATAATGATCAAAATGAGGATCAACCACAACAATCTGAACTCGTACAAAGGGCTAGACGAGTTCGACAACCGCGTAGATGTGAAACCGGAGGACATTTAGATGGAAATAATTAATTGCAAATTGATGTAGTTTTTTCTTTCAATTTGATGTATTTTTTTCATTTCAAATTAATGTATTTTTTTTAAATTTATTAATATAATTTATTATTATAATTTAGATGGAAATAATTAATTATGTTTATAATTTTATTTTGTTGTTATGTTTATTATTATTACAAATTTTTTTATCCTAACTAAATATTAATTTATTTTAATTTTTTTATTATGTTTATTATTATTATAATATTCTTTTTTATTTATTTATTAATTATTATTAATATTATTAAAATTATTAATATTGTTATTATTATTATTTATGAAAGTTTTTTATTTTTTTTATTTCATTTTAGGGTTTAGGGTTTAGGGTTTTTTAATTATTTTAAATATTTATAATTTATTATAATTATTTTTAATTATTAAATTAAAAAAAAAGGGGGGGTGTACATCATCGCACCTTGGGGGTGCGATGAGCAAAAAAAAATAACGGGGTACATCGTAGGCCTAGGTTGCGACGAGCAACTGAGCTCAAAAAATAGGGCATTCTGAGAATTTTTTTTCAATGTGGGGCATATTGGGAAAAAAAAATAGGGATATTAAAATAAAAAATCCGCAATCAATTTCTATTTATGGCCAAATCAATTTCTATTTTATAAGTATAATAACTCTTTTGAGGTAATTATTAATAAAATAGATAATTTAAGTGATATGATTTATCGATAACATAAATACTTTTTAAGCTAATATATATATATATATATATATATATATATATATATATATATATATATATATATATATATAAGGCTTAATTATAGTTTTAGTTCTCCTATTTTTATTTATTAACCAAATTGGTTCATCTATTTTAACTTCGATAATTTTGGTCTATCTATCTGATTTTTTAACAATACAATGATGACATGAGATGTTTTAAATAACGTGAGATATGATACGTAAAATGATTAACACTCATGAAAATAGAATAAAACACTGTAGAAACATAAATTGTAACTTCATAAATTTTTTATATATTTAATTTAATTAGTGACATATAAATAATTAATTTATCTATATGTTCTATATCATATAATTGTATGTCACGTTATTAAAAATACGTCAAATACTCATTTTTTTATGGAGGACCAAAACTGTCGACTTTTAAAATAGGGAGACTAATTATGTGAATTGCTAATAATAGAGATACCAAAAATGCAATTAAATCTATATATAATTTGAGAGGATTTTAAATTGAATGTTCTACATTAAAAAATTGCTAAGAATCTCAGGTGTGACACCTCAACAAAAACATATTAATTTGAGACGCAACTCATTTATTAAAAAATAAATCTATACAAATTTCAAAATAAAATTATTTTCTTTACATATTCATTTGATAACAAATTAATTCAAATTTAAAAACAACAACAAAATATCTATTTTGCTCTAAAAATAAAATAACACATTTAAAAATGAACTATTTGTTCTCACTTATGTCACCTCTACAAAAACACATTAATTTGAGACTTAACTCATTAATTTAAAAAATAAATGTATGCATATTTCAAAATAAATTTATTTTCTTTCCATATTCATTTGATTACAAATTAATGCAAATTTAAAAACAACTTCAAAATATCTATTTTTCTAAACAAATAAATTATTTTATTTTCACCATGTGACACCTCTACAAAAAACATATTAGTTTGAGATACAACTCATTAATTAAAAAAAATCTATACATAATTTAAAAATAAATTTATTTTCTTTCCATATTCATTTGATAACAAATTAATGCAAATTTAAAAACAACTTCAAAATATTTGTTTTGCTCTAAAACTAAAATAATACATATTTAAAAATAAACTATTTATTTCATATTCAAAGGTAAACTAACTAAGAATTATTATGACTTTCTAGAGTATTTTTAGGATATTTCCACGATTTATTTTGACTTTTTTTTATTCGTCAATCAATTTTTATTTTATAAGTATAAAAACTCTTTTGAAATTATTATTAATAAACTAGATTTTGTAAGCGATATGAGGGTTATGATTTATTGATATTTTTTGTTGATAAATTATGTTAGACCTTTGGTTCTCTACACTCTTATTCGATCATATTTAGAGAATTCTTTATACCGTAGAACTAGTAAGTCATAGTATGTACATTGGAAAGAAGACTATTTCACTTTGGTTCTTTGTTTTTTTTTTTTTCCAACTCTATAATCAATTAGAACACGCTAATCTATAATATTATTAATGCAAATTTAAAACAACTTCAAAATATCTATTTTGCTCTAAAAATAAACTATTTATTTTCACACGTGACACCTCTACCGAAACACATTAATTTGAGACACAACTCGTTAAATCTATACATATTTCAAAATAAATTTATTTTTATCTCAGATTCTTTTGATAGCAAATTAATGGAATAATATATTATAATTTTTGGTAAATTTTCTTTGACTATAACAAATTGTGACTTTGATATTCCTTACGTTCTTTCACAAAAATTCCTTTTAATTTCTTTTGATGTTAAACGGTCATTTTTATGCAGTCTTATTTTTTAAAACAAAAGATAACTCTGTTTAATGAAAAATAATATTTGTGTCTTATGTCGTAGCATCTACCGGTGCCCTAATATTAATAATTCTTAATTTAAATAATAAATCAATTATTTAAGTCAAAAAATAAAAGATTTTAATTATTTTCTAAACATTATTAGGAATATATTGTATTTTACAGTGAGAGATGAATGTTTAAATCTTTTAAATTATATAATTTTATTTATCATTTATCATAATTCAGAAATTATATATTTAAAAATTGAATTTGAATTACAATAGATCAGATATACATCA
Source organism: Cicer cuneatum (assembly GCA_037974295.1). Classification (NCBI taxonomy): domain Eukaryota; kingdom Viridiplantae; phylum Streptophyta; class Magnoliopsida; order Fabales; family Fabaceae; genus Cicer; species Cicer cuneatum. The sequence goes on along the minus strand of JBBPBO010000002.1, from coordinate 15,567,377 downwards.
TGGTGATACACATGACACAAAAATCTTCTATTAAACATAGATAATAAATATATTTAAATTTAAATTATCAACAGTTTTAGTACATTTTAAATTATTTGATTATGTAAAGAATGTTGTCTTTAATTTAAACAACTCCTCAACTCTAGGTCGTGATGGCTATGGTAGCTATTTTTTTCAATCTTACTTGGAAATAGTAGGTCGTAATTCTTCAAAAGTTGATGGATTATGCCAAATCTGAATTCTAGCTTGTTGGTCATAATTCATAAAATTTATGGGAGGTTTGTGAGGCGACACCTAGATTTTGAAACTATAAATGAGCATGCCAATAATAACAATTTAAAATTGTGAGCAATGGGCTACATATGAATCAACTTTAATTAGCTTTCCTTTGAAAATATGAACTCACAAGTAATTAAAATTGAGGTGCTAGCTCAATGATAACAGTTAGCCCTATTACCTCAAAATACCAAGTTTAAACTTTCTCAATTACAATTGTAATTTCTCAATTACAATTGTAAAATTAACCATCAGTGTCACTTTGATTATTAAAAAATTTCTCCTATGGAATAGCACCAACAAATTAGATTTTCATTTCTCACAACTTATTAGCGAGTGAGATAAAATTTAATAGACGTAAAAGATGGATTGAATTTCTTGAACTGACTTCGTGTTACCTTTACATAAAATTATAATGTCATTATCAAACAAAACATATATATAAATTCATTGGTTTTTGGAAAGTGTAGCAGATAAGACTTCGGAAACCAACACAAATCTAAAACTATGGAAAGTATTAGCATAGATAATTGAGGCATAGAAAATGTTTTGATCCACCATCACTTAAAAAGAGATTTGCGGATTAGAAAGGCTAAAAAGGACGGGTTCAAAAATTTCTGCACAAAATCCCCAAAGATTAGGAATATATTGATTGTACAGATTGAAAACAAAAAACTTAATAGAGGTGCAAACACAAGAAGAGGGTTGAATTGTATTTGACTAAGTTGGATTCTTTTAGTTAATTTATTTAAAAATGGTTCGAGTTTGTTTATGGGAATGGATGGACGACTGTGAAGTAGCAATATCAATTTACAAGAAAGGGGGGTTTGAATTGTAAATCCGCCCTTTTAAAATTCCTGTTATAAACTTAAGAAAATAACTCAAGATTGATCTTAGTTGTGAAAACAGAAAACAGATAACGTTCTTGGTTAGTTGAAATCAACAGTTCAGTTTATCTATCTAACTTGATAATTAACAGACTGAAAGTAAATAGGGATAAGGGAAGAGATATCACACACAGATATATCCTGGTTCACCCAACCCGGGCTACGTCCAGTCCTCACCACTGTGAGATTTTCCACTAAGTGTTTAAAACAAGAACCTTCTTGGTTTTACAGCACCTAGCTTAGATCAACCTTGATCTTTGTTTACAGAACTTAATCTAATTCCACCTAGAAAGAGATTAATCAAATCACCTATCAACCTTGATAGGATTTCTTACAATCTACCCCAAACTATACTTAACTCTTATAGTTTGAGTTTTACAATAATGAAGAGATTGTTTTGTTAGAATCTGAGATGTCTCAACTCTTGTTTGAGATTCAATTCTTTACAAAGAATTCAGTATAAATGTATCAGAGTAAAACGAATTTAATCAAACTGATTCTTGTAAGTGATTGGAGATTTTCAAGTATGTAGATGTATGTGAGTGATGTTTTTCTCTGTACTTGAAGATGTATTTCTTCCTGAGCTTTTGCCTTCCTTTTATAGGCGTGAGAGCATTTAAAAATAGAGCCGTTGGTAGTGCTCTTGTCAGGCTTGACCCAAGACATTATTTCTGAATAAAAATAATCAAACTTTTGACTATTTTTATTTTCTGTTCAGATTGGGCTGTGTGTTGCGTTTTGGATCAAATTTTCTTTAGTGATTACTGATCCTTTAATACTTCTGATAAGTGATAATATTGTAGGCTTGAACTGGAGCTTTTGAATCACTTAAAATAGATTAAAAACGATCACAAAGCTTGTTGCAGAAAAACTGTAGTTGCTGGAGATTGATGATCAATCTGGAGCTTTAGCTTTTGGGTTTCCTGGAGATTGATAATCAATCTGGACTGATTTATGAACATACTGGAAACTGACTTGACTTCAAGATTGTTTCAACAGTCTTGACAATCATTTCCAGAACTGTCTGGACAGACTTGTTTGAGAGTCTTTTTCTTTTTCAATTTGAATGTCCACTTTGATTTGAATAGATCCTATGTGTTCTCTGCCATGTAGTGATCATATCCATGTAACTTCCAGAGTCAATAACTTCAATTAAGTGATGGAGAAAGATTGGTCTTTATGCTGTCACAGCTTGGCGAACTTTCTCCGTTTTCCAAAATATGTCAAGAATGTTCTCTGCCTTTGTTTATGCTGTTTGCTTTGATTCTTTTGAATCCTGTCTTTGAATTAACACACTCAAAAGCACATGTTAATTTAACAATACATTTAGAATCATAATTAACAATCTTTAAAGCTTCATATCTCATGATGATGTACTGGAAATCCGTTTAAGATAAACATGATTTTTCCTTGCATAAAAATCAGGTTCAAACAGTCTTGATGAAGTGAACAGAATCCTGGAGATTGTTTATCAATATGGAGACTGATGATATGATGTTAAACATACTGGAGATTAATGTTAACATGCTGGAGATGGATTGTTAACATGCTGGACATTGATGATTATTTTTGGAGACTAATGATCATTCTTGATAGAAGATCATTCTGGAGACTGTTCTGATCATTCTGGACATTCTGATGTTCAAGAACAGACTTGGTTCTTCCTCTGAATGTATTTTCTGGAGATATCCTCTGATATCGTTTTCTGGAGATATTCTCTGGTATCCTCTGGTATTCTTTGGTTGAGGTATTCTCTGGTTGAGGTATCCTTTGATATCCTCTGGTTGAGGTATCCTCTGATATCCTCTGGTTGAGGTATCCTCTGATATCCTCTGGTTGAGGTATCCTCTGATATCCTCTGGTTGAGGTATCCTCTGATATCCTCTGGTTGAGATATCCTTTGATATCCTCTGGTTGAGGTATCCACTGATGGCAGCTTGGTGAGGTATCCTCTGATGGCAGCTTGGTGAGGTATCCTCTGATGGCAGCTTCGTGAGGTATCCTCTGATGTCAGCTTGGTGAGGTATCCTTTGATGGCAGCTTGGTGAGGTATCTTCTGGTGATGTTATCGGGTAACATCTTATGTTTTTCCAGATTGTGTCAAGAGTGTTCTTTATGCTGATTTCTTGGCTTTCCTTGAATCATTAACATGCTGTTAATTCTGGACATTCTGGAGACTGTTCAGTCTTGTTTTGGCAGCTTGATTCATGGCATTTTTCTTAGTGATTCGAATGGCTTCTTGTAATTGATCACATTTGTGCATGAATGGTTTCTTGCTTTGTTCACTTATGAATTCATGTTCCTTAAACAAAACTTAAGTGAAATCATTAGTAGACCACCATTCATAAAACTTAATCATTTAATTTAAAAGGTTTGTTGTCATTAAAACATATATCAAAAAGGTTTTTTCCTCAACAGAATGTACTTATCCCCAAGGTACCGGGTTTGATTCCCACGGAAATCAAAAATTCCCTATTTCCAATGTGGGTAAAGGAGGGGGAGAGAAGGTCGTGACTAACACATTTGATCAAATCTTCTTCAAATCTTGTACAAATCTTTACCATATCTTCTTTCATACTCTTTGAAGTCAAATATATTGTTCTCATAAAATACTTTGTTAACATCAAAACTCTAAATCTAAAACCAACTTGGTTCCAACAATCTCTCCCTTTTTTATGATGACAAAACTTTGTATTTTTTATAACAATTTTTCTTTGTATTTCTTTGACTCCACCTAACTTGGGGCTTCCCCTAAGTCTAAGTATCATTTTCTCCCCACTTTATCAAATATCTTTTGAAGGTGCAAATACGAGAAGGGGGGTTGAATTGTGTTTTCCAAAGTTGATACCTTTTTGATAATTTATAAATAAATTAAAAACTAGTTTAGTTTTTGGTTACTTACTTGGAGTAGAAGCAATCATATTCAGAGGCAACAAGCAATGAAAGCATAATTAATTTGACACATAGATTTATCTTGGTTCAACACTAACTTGGCTACATCCAGTCCCTTTATTCATAAGGCTTTAATCCACTAATTGAAATACCTTGAATTACAAAGCACCTGACTCATAAAATATTTCTAACTTGAAACGAGTGTTTCTCTCTTTGAACTCTAAGACTACTTTTTTCTGCTTTTCGATGCTTTTGTTCTTCATCCTTCAGTATTTATTTGAAGTTAAAATTTGGGCTTCAATTTGGACCTTGTTTAATTTTGAATTATATTTTGTTCAGATTGCGTTTGTAAATTCTTCAAATTGATTCTTTTCCTTTTTTGTTTAGATTGAGATTGTAAATTCTTGAGATAGATTTTGTTCATAATTTGTTGTAGATAAATCTTGATCAAATCTTCTTCAAATTTTGATCGAATCTTCTTCAAATTTTAATCAAATCTTCTTAAAATTTTGGTTAAATCTTCTTCAAATTTTAATCAAATCTTCTTCAAATCTTCTACAAATCTTGACCATATCTTCTTTCATACTCTTTGAAGTCAAATATATTGTTCTCATAAAATACTTTTGTTAACATCAAAACTCTAAATGTAAAACCAACTTGGTTCCATCATAACAGTGCAAGTAATGGTAAGGGATGTGCTGTTACAAAGAGTGTCATTAGTAGATCCAAAAATAATGTCCTCTTTCAAAATAGTCTAAAATTCAGAGCTTTCAAAACCTGGGGGTTGCTTAACATAGACTTCTTCACTTATATACCCATTTAGAAATGCACTTTTAACATCCATTTGAAATAATGTAATGTTATTATAAGCAACAATAGAGAGTAGGATACAAATAGCTTCTAACTTGGCCATTGGAGAAAATGTCTTAGTGTAATCAATGCCTTCTTGTTGATTATAGCCTTGTGCAATAAGTCTTGCCTTGTTTGTGACCACTTCTCCCTTTTCATTTGTCTTGTTTATGAAAACCCTTTGATTCCAATAATGTTTTTTCTTTGGTCTAGGTACTAGATCCCAAACATCATTCCTTTTAAATTCATTTAACTCTACAATGCAAGGATCCATCTATCATCTGTCAGTGCTTCATCAACAGATGTAGGTTCAATTGATGATAGTAGACCAAACAAAGTTGTGTCTTTCAGTGATGATATTGTCTTCAAATGATCATTTACATTTCCAATTATTACAGTTTCAGGATGGGATGAATTTTACTTCCACCCAGATCTCCCTTATGACTTATCTTGACTACTTCTGACTTGGTTAGATTCATCCTCTGATAATTTGTAATCTTCTTCTGATTTACTTGTATGCTCTAATTTTTCAGGTTCTTCTGGTTTTTCTGCATCTGCTTCCTCTAGTTCAAATAAACCTGCACTATCATCAAGTTGCTTTCACTTTTGAAGGTCAAGTTGTTTGTCATCAAATTTAACATGTATTGACTCTTCCACAATCTGAGTTTCCTTATTAAACACTCTATAAGCTTTAGATCTTTTAGAGTATTCAATGAAGGTGCACTTTTGTAATCTGGAATCAAACGTTCCAAGGTTATCATTAGTGTTTAACATATAACAAGTACAACCAAATTGTTTAAATTAAGAGATGTTAGGCTTTTTACCCTTCCATAATTCATATGGTGTTTTATTCAATATTGGCCTAATTAAGATTCTATTATGTATATAGCATGCAGTGTTAATTGCCTTTGCCAAAAAATGTTTTGCAATATCCATCTCATTGAGCGTGGTTCTTGCCATTTCTTGAAGGGACCTATTATTTCTTTCTACAACTCTATTTTGTTGTGGTGTTCGAGGAGCGGCAAAATTGTGAGAGATTCCATTCTCATCAACAAAAAAATCAAATTACTTGTTTTCAAATTTTCCTCCACAATCACTTCTAACTATTACAATCTTAAGACCCTTTTCATTCACTACTTGTTTGCAAAATGCAATAGACACTTTATATAACTTAGATCGAAAGAGATAGAAAAGAGTATGGTTAATTAAATCTAATTCCAACAAAGAGAGAATTAGCTACGACTAATAGCTTTACAATACATAATGAGAAGAGATGCAAAGATTGTTGAAGTTAATTCCTCGTGTTTTCTTCAACCTTGTTCCTTTACTCCGTTGGTCGCTCTCCTATCGTTGTTTCTGTTATGAAAAATATGGATTGGTCCCAACAAATGACACCAAATGGAATTTTATAAAAATTGAGTCAATGAAATTTGGAATAGTGAAATTCTTGCTCGCTTAGCGAATCAACTTTCTTCACCATGAAGCAATTGATAGATTTGTCAACCACTTTAGTGAAATTTCAAATAGCAAAATTCTTGCTCGTTTAGCGAATCAACTTTCTTCACCATGAAGCAATTGATAGATGTGTAAACCACCTTTTAAGACTGCCTAAATTTGCTTAGTGATAATAAATTTGTTTAGCGAATTTTGCCCTAAAATTTTCATTCAATTTTTCCATATTCTCGAAGTCAAAATCTGCTCACTTAGCAAATTTCTCAGCATATGATTTTGCAACTCTGGTCTTGAAAATGATTTGTTGGCTTTCCTCTTTGATGGCTCACTATTTTAACGTATAAACACAACAAAACATGCAAATATCACCATTCTCATAGAGTAAAATCTTAATTACTAAATGTATACAATAAATTTACAATGTTAAACTAAAATGTAAATGTAAAGATCTATGAAATGTTAATCAGTCAAGAAGGCATTCCTCACATGATTGTTTCACACAACTCTGATTACTTCCTCAACCTTCCTTTGGTGAATAATCTTACTTTTCTTTCCTCTTGTTATTTTCTATTCTTTCTTTTTCATTTTCTTTTTGAAACTCAAGAGGAACATTTTCATTCTTTTCCCAATCACAATTTTTAAACTACTTGTACTCTTTTCTTTTTCTTTTAATTCCTTCACTCTCAATTTTTTTTTCTTTCTTTTTATTTATTTATAGTTTTCAACTAATCCTCCTTTATTTTCTTCTATGTCTTCGTCATTATCTTCATCCTCTTCTTTTTCAATAACCCAATTTTTTATTTCAATAATTTATTCTACTAACACACCACCCCCATGATGTAATTGCATTGCAATTCTCTTTTGGGTTTGTCTGAGTATTGGTTGATACATTTGATAAAAATATCAAAGTAGTATAAAGAGTTATCATATCCACAGAGACTAGTGTGATATCTAGTCGTTCAGCAAAATTTATGGTTCTAAATGAAGGATTATAAGGATTTTATCCATCAATTCAATTAGATTAAAAAGCGATATAAGTAATGTAAATTTAACACTGAGAATAGATTGATGGGATTAGATTATGTTAACCCCTTTCTAATTATGCCAATGTCTCTCTTCTCATATTATTAATTCCTAACAATTTGTGACTATCAAACCTAAATTCATTCCTAGAGTTTAGATACAATAGATGTTTATCCTTGATCAAGATCTAAAATGTATTTTCCAATAACAATTCAAATCAAATATCATCTTATGATTGATCAAATCATAAAAAACAATAATCACAAAGATAAACATTGATATTCATGAATAATTAGAATATATATAACTTAAGATAAAAAAAGATACAAGAGTATGGTTAATTTTATTTAATCCCAACAAAAAGAAGTTTAGCTACTCTTGTCAAGGCAATTTACAAGATCAAGATAAAAAGAGTAGAATTTGGTCTTCAATGATGAGTTTCAATCCTTCTCCTATGATTCCCTTTCTGATTCGATCTCAATCTCTCACTATTAATATGATGATTCCCCAAAAAAAAGGAAGTTGCTTGCGTTTATATAGATGCTGGATAAGTGAAAATTCGTTGAGCGAATTTGATGCAGTTTGTACACCTGAGTATTGCTTTGTCATGAAGGATGTTCATTCGTTGAGAAAATTAAATACTCTTGCTACTATAAAAGCTCATTTGCTATCATTATGGAAAATAGCAGACTTTGAGAAATATATGATTGAACGAAAAAATAATTGGAGAACTAGAGAGAAGCTTTGGAACTCTAGGAATGGATTTAGGCTTAATAGTCACGAACCGTCAATTGTTAATACAATCATTTTCATTAACCATTTGGGAACGTTTAACAAGACAGTTAATCTCTCATTGTTATTAAGATATTAATAATGTGTAAATAGCGATCACAACAATATTTTTAGTAATCAGAATATATATGATAGATCATGAGGATACATTAGCAAGTGCTTAATGAAATCTAATACTAACAATTATCTCTCTGTGTTTATTCCAATATATATATTGTTTTTTACGTCCAATTACAAGTTACCGAACAAATCATTTAGAGCATTTCACTTATAACTATATTAAGTGTTACAATAATATCACTCAAGTCACTATGCATACTTTAAAACCTTATTACACTAATCTACACTATATTTATACTATATACACTTTGAGACGATATTACATTGATTGCTCTACCTTAAAAAGTTACTAACAATCCCACACATGGTTTCTATGCAATAACTCCTTAATTTGAGACACAACTCATTTATTAAAAAATAAATCTATACATGTTTCAAAATAAATTAATTTTCTTTACATTTTCATTTGATAAAAGATTAATGCAAACTTAAAAACAACTTCAAAATATTTATTTTTCATTAAAAATAAATCAACACAAACTAATTATTTCATATTCACCGGTAAACTAACTAAAAGTTACTTTTATGATCTAGAATATTCTTAGGACATTGTCGGTGTACAATTTATTTCTACTTTTATTTTTTATGGTCCTATAAATTTCTATTTTATTAGTATAAAAACTCTTTTGAAGTAATAATTAATAAAGTATAATATTTTAAGTAATATGAAGATTATGATTTATTGATAATGTATAAATTTCTTACATAATAAATATAATTTTTAAAGATTTTACATCGAATGCTCTACATTAAAAATTTACTAACAATCTCACGTATAACACATCTACCAAAACACATTAATTTGAGACTCAAATCATTAATTAAAAAAATAAATTTATACATATTTCAAAATAAATTTATTTATTTTGCATATTCATTTGATAACAAATTAATGAAAAGTTAAAATTAACTTCAAAATATCTATATTGCTCTAAAAATAAAATAACACATATTTAAAAACAAACTATTTATTCACACTCATGACACCTCTACAAAAACACATTAATTTAATACACAACTCATTAATTAAAAAAATAAATCTATACATATTCCAAAATAAATTTAATTTCTTCCCATATTCTTTTGATAACAAATTAATGCAAATTTAAAAATAACTTCAAAATATATATTTTGCTCTAAAAATAAAATAATACATATTTAAAAATAAACTATTTATTCTCACTCATGAGACCTCGATAAAAACACATTAATTTGAGACACAACTCATTAATTAAAAAATAAATCTACATATTTCAAAATAAATATTTCTTCATTCCATATTCATTTGATAACAAATTAATTCAAATTTAAAAACAACTTCAAAATATCTATTTTGCTCTAAAAATAAATTATTTATTCTCACACGTGACACCTCTAAAAAACCCATTAATTTGAGACACAACTAATTAATTAAAAAATAATTCTATAAAAATTTCAAAATAAATTTAATCTCTTCCCATATATTTTTTATAACAAATTAATGCAAATGTAAAGACAACTTCAAAATATGTATTTTACTCTAAAAATAAAATAATACATATGTAAAAATAAACTATTTATTTCATATTCAAAGGTCAACTAACTAAGAGTTATTTTGACTTTCTAGAGTATTTTTAGTTTTGATATTTAATGTTTCTTGTAATTTTATTTATTATTAATTTGTAGTTTGATTATGATTTAAATTAAACTCCAAAATTAATTTGAAACACAACTTATTATTTAAAAAATTAAAAAAATATACATATTTCTAAGTAAAATATTTAATGAACAACTTTTAACATTAAAATAATTAATATTTAAATTTTTTAAAACAAATAAGTCCTCTTTATAAACATGTCATATATTCATTATCGGAGTATCAATTACTCTATTGTGCAAGTATGACGATATCGATATCAAGCTCCAAAATTGTGTTATTAGTTTTTATGTTACTAACTATTCTTGTTGCTTTACAGTTTCAGTACAGCCAAAGCGCTATATATACTAAGGATGTACATGTTTTCATTACCAGCAACATAACCAATCTTCAGCTTGATCTTCACTGTAAAGATAAAAATCATGATCTTGGGTTTCAATCACTACATTTGGGAGAAACATTCACCTTCTCTTTTAGGCCTAAGCCCTTTCTAGAGAACACCTTATATTTTTGTGGATTTTCATGGACGAATGAATTTCACTACTTTGATATTTATGTTGAATCAAGAGATACATATAAGTGCAAATACGAATGTCATTGGAAAATATATAAATCAGGACCTTGTTTGGAAAACACGAAGTCTGAAGAATGCTTTCCATGGAAACCTAATGTTATGGAAGGGAGGCAACTTGATCTACAGAATAATACCCTTGTTGTGTAACTTTACCAATATATTTTCCATGGAAATTTATTTAGATATGAGAATAAAAATAATGAAATAATAATATTATAATTTTTGGTATATTTTTCTTGACCATAAGAAATTGTGATTTTGATCTTCCTTGCTTTTTACCTTTCCACAATTCATATGGTGTTTTATTCGATATAGATCTAATGAAAACTCAATTTTGAGCATGTAGTGTTAATTGCTTTAGCTCAAAATTGTTTTGCGACATTCATCTCATTTAACATAGTTCTGGGCATTTCTTGGAGTGATTTGTTCATTCTTTCTACAACTCAATTTTGTTGGGGTGTTCTAAGAGATGAGAAGTTGTGATAGATTTAATTCTCATCACAAAAAATTCCAAATAACTTGTTTTTGAATTCTCCCCCAAAATCACTTCTAATTGTTACAATCTTAAGACTCTTTTCATTTATTACTTGTTTGCAAAATGTGATAAGCATTTTGTGAGATTCATCCTTACTTCTTAAGAATTTTACCCATGTCCGCTTTGTGTAATCATCTACTATAACAAAGTCATATTTCTTTTCACTTAGAGAAGCTGTTTTCACTGACCCAAAGAGATCTATGTATAGAAGCTCAATGGGCTTTAAGGTTGTGGTACCCCAATTTTGTCCGACCAGTTAAAAATAAATTCAATAAAAATAAATAATAATATATTTAAAAACATTTTGCATTTATTATTATTAAGTCTAAAAATTGTAATTTTATAAATGTGGTCCAATTTTGAGTCCATAATTATATGAGTTTCCGCTATACAAAGATATTTTAAAGAAAAAAGGAAATACAAATATATTTTAAATATCTTTAATATTAATATTTTGTATATATAATAGTTTTTTTGCTATGAATATTAATATTTTGTACATATAATTTCGTTTTTGCTATTAATATTAATATTCTATACATATAATTTCTTTTTGCTATTACTATTACATACCAACAAAAAAACTATGTTGATGGTCTTCAAACCTTGAGTTGTCTTGTCATTTGTTTTTCCTTCTTCAAAGAAAATGAATAAACTCAAGAATGCTATAGAAAAATCAACATAAATCAAAAGGAAAACCAGTAAAAAGCAAAACAAATTAAAAAAGGAAGCTGAGGAGCCGCTGCCGCCGCCACCATTGTCGTCGCCACCGCCATTGTTGTCGCGCCCTTTCCTTTCTCCGGCCTTTTCTTTCTTTTCCTTTCCCTTCTTTTCTTTCTTTCCTTTTTTATTCTTTCTTTATTTTTCCTCTTGTTTACATATTCAACCATCAGCTCACCTTCCTTTCTTTTCCTCTTTGACTTTTCTGTTTACAAACTAACGTTACATTGTATTAGTTGTAGTAAAAAAGTTTGGGCTCTAAGCCCAACAATATTTTTTAGGTAGCCCATTTTTTTTTCTATTCAATCTTTTTATAGGTCCAACACTTTTTTTTTAAATTTTAATCCAACCCTTTTTTTTTAAAAAAAGATATTAAATTTTTATCAATATCTAATAAATATCAACTCTTATAACAAATAAATAATTTTATTTATTTATTAATTGTTTTATTAAAGATTAACTAGATATGATATCTTTTTAATTTATGAATTGTATGATACAAGTTGTACAACTTGATAGTTCTAAATTTTTTTTTAAATAGATTAATCCAAATCGACTTTTAATATAAAATATTCTTAAAAAGATTAACTAGATGAGACATCTTTTTATTTCTTGAGTTGTTGAGACACAATTTAAGAATATACAAATCGTGTCTAAATGGTATCTTTTTATCCAAAATCCGTTTTTCTTCTTCTTTATATTCTTAAAAGAATATACAATTTGAGAGTATTTCACATTGAATCCTCTACATTAAAAAGTTACTAAAAATCTCACATATGATACCTCTACAAAAACACATTAATTTGAGACACAACTTGTTAATTAAAAAATAAATATATACATATTTCAAAATAAACTTATTTTCTTTCAATATTTTTTGATAACAAATTAATACAAATTTAAAAACAATTTCAAAATATCTATTTTGCTTTAACTGTAATCTATTTATTTTCACACGTGACACCTCTAGAAAAACACATTAATTTGAAATACAACCCATTAATTAAAAAATAAATCTATACATATTTCAAAATAAATTTATTGTCTTCCCATATTCTTTTGATAACAAATTGATTCAAATTTAAAAACAACTTCAAAATATATATTTTGCTCCAAAAATAAAATAATACATATTTGAAAATAAACTATTTATTTCATATTCAAAGGTCAACTAACTAAAATTTATTTCGAATTTCTAAGAGTACTTTTAAGATATTAGCGGTGTGCAATTTATTTCGCTTTTTATTTTTTATGGCCCAATCAATTTCTATTTTATAAGTATAAAAAATGTTTTGAAGTAACTATTAATAAAGTAGACATTTTAATTATTATGAGAGTTATGATTTTTTGATAATGTAAAAATTTCTTACGCTAATCTATAATATATACAATTTGAGAGGATTTTACATTGAATGGTTTTCATTAAAAAGTTACTAACAATCTCACATGTGACACTTATAAAAAAACACATTAATTTGAGACACAATTAATTAATTTAAAAATAAATCTATACATATTTGAAAATAAATTTATTTTCTTTCCATATTCATTTGATAACAAATTAATGCAAATTTAAAAACAACTTCAAAATATATATTTTGCTCTAAATATAAAATAATACATATTTAAAAATAAACTATTTATTTCCTATTCAAAGGTCAACTAACTAAGAATTATTTGGACTTTCTATAGTATTTTTAGGATATTGTTGGGTGCGATTTATTTCGACTTTTATTTGTATGACGCAATCAATTTCTATTTTATAAGTATAATAACTCTTTTGAGGTAATTATTAATAAAACAGTTAAGCTAATTTATATATATATATATATATATATATATATATATATATATATATATATATATATATATATATATATAAGGCTTCATTGTAGTTTTAGTTTTCCTATTTTTATTTATTCATCAAATTGGTTCATCTATTTAGCTTCGACAATTTTGGTCTATCTATCTGATTTTTTAACTATACAATGATGACGTGAGATGTTTTAAATAACGTGAGATATGAGACGTAAGATGATTAACACTCATGAAAATAGAATAAAACACCGTAAAAACTTAAATTTGAACTTCATAAATTTTTTATATTTTTAATTTAATTAGTGACATATGAATAATTAATTTATCTAGATGTTCTATATCATATAATTGTATGTCACGTTATTAAAAAGACGTCAAATACTCATTTTTTTTTGGAGGACCAAAACTGTCAACTTTTATAATAGGGAGACTAATTATGTGAATTGTTAATAATAGAGGGACCAAAAATGCAATTAAATCTATATATAATTTGAGAGGATTTTAAATTGAATGTTCTACAATCTACATTAAAAAATTGATAAGAATCTCAGGTGTGACACCTCAACAAAAACATATTAATTTGAGACACAACTCATTTATTAAAAAATAAATCTATACAAATTTCAAAATAAAATTATTTTCTTTACTATTCATTTGATAACAAATTAATTCAAATTTAAAAACAACAACAAAATATCTATTTTGCTCTAAAAATAAAATAACACATTTAAAAATGAACTATTTATTCTCACTTATGACACCTCTACAATAACACATTAATTTGAGACTTAACTCATTAATTTAAAAAATAAATGTATGCATATTTCAAAATAAATTTATTTTCTTTCCATATTCATTTGATTACAAATTAATGAAAATTTAAAAACAACTTCAAAATATCTATTTTGCTAAACAAATAAACTATTTTATTTTCACCATGTGACAGCTTTACAAAAAACATATTAGTTTGAGATACAACTCGTTAATTAAAAAAAATCTATACATAATTTAAAAATAAATTTATTTTCTTTCCTTATTCATTTGATAACAAATTAATACAAATTTAAAAACAGCTTCAAAATATTTGTTTTGCTCTAAAACTAAAATAATACATATTTAAAAATAAACTATTTATTTCATATTCAAAGGTAAACTAACTAAGAATTTTAATGACTTTCTAGAGTATTTTTAGGATATTTCCGGTGTGCGATTTATTTTGACTTTTTTTTATTTGTCAATCAATTTCTATTTTATAAGTATAAAAACTATCTTGAAATTATTATTAATAAACTAGATTTTGTAAGTGATATGAGGGTTATGATTTATTGATAATGTAAAAATTAATACACTAATCTATAATATTATTAATGCAAATTTAAAACAACTTCAAAATATCTATTTTGCTCTAAAAATAAAATATTTATTTTCACATGTGACACCTCTACCGAAACACATTAATTTGAGATACAACTCGTTAAATCTATACATATTTCAAAATAAGTTTATTTTCTTCCCAGATTCTTTTGATAGCAAATTAATGTAATAATATATTATAATTTTTAACAAATTTTCTTTGACTATAACAAATTGTGACTTTGATATTCCTTTTAATTTCTTTTGATGTTAAATGGTCATTTTTATGTAGTCTTATTTTTTAAAACAAAAGATAACTTTGTTTGATGAAAAATAATATTTGTGTCTTATGTTGTAACATATACTGGCGCCCCAATATTAATAATTCTTAATTTAAATATTAAATCAATTATTTAAGTCGAAAAATAATTAAAATATTTTAATTATTTTCTAAACATTATTAGGAATATATTGTAATTTGTATTTTACATTGAGAGATGAATGTTTAAATCTTTTAAATTATATAATTTTATTTATCATTTATTATAATTCAGAAATTATATATTTAAAAATTGAATTTGAATTACAATAGATCAGATATACATCATGGTGATACACATGACACAAAAATCTTCTATTAAACATAGATAATAAATATATTTAAATTAAATTATCAATAGTTTTAGTACATTTTAAATTATTTGATTATGTAAAGAATGTTGTCTTTAATTTAAACAACTCCTCAACTCTAGGTCGTGATGGCTATGGTAGCTATTTTTTTCAATCTTATTTGGAAATAGTAGGTCGTAATTCTTCAAAAGTTGATGGATTATGCCAAATCTGAATTCTAGCTTGTTGGTCATAATTCATAAAATTTATGGGAGGATTGTGAGGCCACACCTAGATTTTGAAACTATAAATGAGCATGCCAATAATAACAATTGTACAAGTTTAACTCTTCCAATCATATAAAGCAAATGGCCGGCCAAAAGGTAAGTTTGGATAATTTTGTTAGCAATGGGCTGCATATGAATCAACTTTAATTAGCTTTCCTTTGAAAATACGAACTCATAAGTAATTAAAATTGAAGTGCTAGCTCAATCATATAAAAGTTAGCCTTGTTAACTCAAGGTATCAAGTTTAAATTTCCTCGAGTGCAGTTGTAAAATTAATCATTAGTGTCACTTTGATTATTAAAAAACAATTTCCTATGGAATAGCACCAACAAATTAGATTTTCATTTCTTACAACTTAATAGCGGGCGAGTTAAAATTTAATAGGCGTGAAAGATGGATTGAATTTCTTGAACCGAGGGGACTTAAATTTAAATATATTTAATAGGCGAGTTAAATTAATCATTAGTGTCACTATCGGGTTGGATACAAGAGATTGAAACTTGAGTAGTTGCTTTTAGAAAGCTGATAATAATAATAACTCTTACACTCTAAGAAACAAACACTCATAAAATATTTCTAACTTGAAATGAGTATTTCTCTCATTGAACTCTAAGACTACTCTTTTCTGCTTTTCGATGTTTTTCTTCTTCAGCCTTGAGTATCTATTTATAGTTAAAATTTGGGCTTCAATTTGGTCCTTGTTTAATTCTGAATTGTATTTTGTTCAGATTGCGTTTGTAAATTCTTCAAATTGATTCTTTTCCTTTTTTGTTTAGATTGAGATTGTAAATTCTTCAGATTGATTTTGTTCGTAATTTGTTGTAGATAAATCTTGATCAAATCTTATTCAAATTTTGATCAAATCTTCTTCAAATTTTAATCAAATCATCTACAAATCTTGACCATATCTTATTTCATACTCTTTGAAGTCAAATATATTATTCTCATAAAATACTTTTGTTAACATAAAAACTCTAAATGTAAAACCAACTTGGTTCCAAGAATCTCCCCCCTTTTGATGATGACAAAACTCTGTATTTTTTATAACAATTTTTCTTTGTATTTCTTTGACTCCCCCTAGCTTGGGGCTCCCCCTAAGTCTAAGTATCATTTTCTCCCTACTTTATCAAATATTTTTCTCCCCCTTTTGTCATCAGACAAAAGGACATGAAAGTGATAATTTTTTTTCTCGTTTTTTGTGTGAATATCATGAATATAACATGTTATAAGAAAATATAAAGACTAATTTAAAACTAAACTACTTTGAAGTGATTACAATATCAGTCAGTTGTGAAGGTAAGGTTTAGGATTTTCTTGATGAAGTCGAACCTATCTTCAGGTAGTGATTTGGTGAATACGTCATCCCATTGGTGTTCAGTGTCTAGAAATTGAATGTTTAGTACCCCTTTTGAACAAAATGCTTAATGAAATGGTGTTTGATCTCTATGTGTTTAGCTCTAGAATGTAGTATAGGGTTTTGGTTAGACAAATGGAAGAAGTGTTATCACAATAGATGGGAATGTTGGTTTCTAGGATTTTGTAGTCTTCTAGTTGATATTTCATCCAAAGTAGTTGAGAACTACAACCAGTTGCTGAAATATACTCAGCCTCTGCTGTTGACATTGCAATAGTGTGTTGTCTCTTACTTGACCAGGATATTAAGTTGTCACCTATACATGTGCAGTTTCCACTAGTGCTCTTTCTCTCAAGTTTATCTCCAGCATTATCAGAATCACAGTATCCACTAAGTTTGTACTTAGGAGATTCCTTGTAGAACAAGGTAAGGTTGGTAATGTCTTTTAGATAACTAAGGACTCTCTTAACAACAGTTAAATATGATTTTCTAGGGTCAGCTTGAAATCTTGCACATACACATACACTAAACATGATGTCAGGTCTAGAAGCTGTAAGGTAAAACAGGGATCCTATCATTCCTCTATAGGTTTTTTGGTCAACTTTTTAGCCTAAATCATCTTTTCCAAGTGAACAAGTAGGGTGCATTGGTGTAGCCATAGGTTTGCAATCACTCGTCTTAAACTTCTTGAGAAGCTCTTTTGTATATTTAGTTTGATGAATGTATATACCTTTTTGACTTTGCTGAATTTGTATCCTTATGAAGAACTTAAGGTCTCCCATCATACTCATTTGAAATTCATGCTGCATTAATTTAGAAAATTCTTGGCAAAGAGTGCCATTAGTAGATCCAAAAATAATGTCATCAACATAAATTTGAATAATAAGAATGTCATTTTCTATTGATTTTCTAAAAAGTGTATTGTCTATTTGTCCTCTTTCAAAGTTATTTTTAAGCAAGAAGTTACTAAATCTATCATACCACGCCCTAGGTGCTTGTTTTAGACCATACAGAGATTTCTTAAGTTTAAAAACATGATTTGGAAATTCAGAACTTTCAAAACCCGGGGGTTGTTTAAATAAACTTGTTCACTTATATAACCATTTAGAAAAGCACTTTTAACATCCATTTGAAATAGTGTAATGTTATTATTTGCAGTAAATGAAAGTAGGATACAAATAGCTTCTAACCTGACCACTGGCGCAAATGTCTTAGTGTAATCAATGCCCTCTTACTGATTGTAGCCTTGTGCGACAAGTCTTACCTTGTTTATGATCACTTCACCTTTTTCATTTAGTTTGTTTCTGAAAATCCACTTGGTTCCAATAATATTATTTTCTGGTCTAGGTACTAGATCCCAAACATCATTCCTCAAATTCATTTAACTCTTCTTACATTGAAAGAATTCATCCATCGTCTGCCAATGCTTCATCAATAGAGGTAGGCTCAATTGATGAGAGTAAGCCAAACAAATTGGTGTCTTAAAGTGATGATCTGGTCCTCAAAGGATCACTTGCACTTCGAATGACTAGACTTTCAGGATGAGATGACTGGTACTTCCATCCAAATGTTTCTTCTGACTTATCTTGACTATTTATGACTTCATCAGATTCATCCTTTGAAGATTTGTTATATTTTTCTGATTTGCTTGTATCCTCTATTTTTTCAAGTTCTTCTGGTTTGTCTGCATCTGCTTCCTCTAGTTCTGGTAAACCTACACTATCATCCTTTTGCTTTGACTTTTCTGGAACTCACAATTAACCTCACTGAAAACTTGAGTGTTTGCTTTTGGAAGTCTATGACTCCTTTGTAATTTTCGATGTTGAGTATTCTGCCTTGAGCCTCCTTTTATAGATGTGAATTAGGGTCTCTTCCAAGCTGAATTTCGAGCTGTATCTTGCTGGATTCTCTTGCAAAAATACTCTGACCAACCGGGTTTCATATAAATAAAAACATATCTTTTTATCTCCAGATTTGTTTTCATAAATAACTTGGGCCAATCCTGTCTTTAATTAATTTTGGAACAAATCTTTCTTCCCGCCAATAGCTTCTGAACTCCCATACGACTTCACTTTATTTTTGTAACAAATCCTTTTAATACTTTGATCAAATTTAATTAAATCTCCACCGTTAATCATCATGATTAAATCTGGACCGTTTGATCTTCTGCTCTCATCCACATCTGGACCATACTAAGTGATCTGCTGTGATCCTCTGATTTCGGCCAACCCTGGACCACACTTTCTGATCTTCTGATCTCGGCCAACACTGGGCCATGGTCCGATCTGCTCTGATCCTCTGATCTCGGCCAATGCTAGACCACACATTCTGACCTTCTGATTTTGGCAAACACTGGGCCGTGGTCTGATCTTCTGATCTCGGCCAACACTGGGCCATATACTTAATTCTTTGACCATTGATCTGAATATCTTCCCTCTGATCTGGACCAATTCTGGACTTGGTCTGGATTGAACTGAAATTAACTCTGGACAAAGGATATTTAAATCTGGACTTTTACCTTTGATTCTAGATCAATTCTGGACATCATTTCTTCTGGTCTGGACTTAGTTTCATACCCTAAACCATGCTATCTTCTGGTCTGGGTCAAATCTGGATTGAATCTCTTGTTCTAGACCCATTAATTTATCCTCTGATTAAGTCTGGATCAAGTCTGAGCTGTTTATCATTTCACTGCCAGGCCATCTTCTGGTCAGAATAACTTCTAGACTAAGTCTGACTAATGATTCCTTCTGGTCTGGATCAAGTCTCCCTCTGGCAGGCTTCCTTCTGGTATGGTCCAGGTCTCCTTCTGACTTTGCTTCCTTCTGATCTGGGCCAGCAAAGATATCCTCTGGTAATCTCAGGATGCATCCTTTGGTACCTTCTGGATGCATTATCTAGTGTCTTCATCTTCTGCCTCTGGAAACTTCATCTTCTGGGGGCATTTAATGTAATAATTCAAGGTACAAAATAAGATTACATGGAGTACTTTTGTAAACATCAAAATCCTAAGTACTTAGAACCAACTTGGTTCTAACATTTTCAAGGTCAAGCTGTTTGTCATCAAATTTAACATGTATGGATTCTTCCACAATATGAGTTTCCCTATTAAACACTCTATAAGCCTTGGATCTTTCAGAGTATCCAATGAAGGCACACTTTTGAGATCGAGAATCAAATTTACCAAGGTTATCTTTAGTGCTCAACATATAACAAGTACATTCAAATTGTTTAAAATAAGAGATGTTAGGCTTTTTACCTTTCCACAATTCATATGGTGTTTTATTCAATATAGATATAATATAAACTCTATTTTGAATATAACATGCAGTATTAATTACTTCAGCCCAAAAGTGTTTTGCAACATTCATATCATTTAACATGGTTCTGGCCATTTCATGTAGTGATATATTATTTCTTTCTACAACTGCATTTTGTTATGGTTTTCTAGGAGAGGAGAAGTTGTGTGAGATTCCATTCTCATCACAAAAACTTTCAAAGAACTTGTTTTCAAATTCTCCTCCATGATCAATTCTAATTGTTACATTCTTAAGACCCTTTTCATTCATTATTTGTTTGCAAAATGTGATTAACACTTTCTGGGATTCATCCTTATTTCTTAAAAATTTTACCCATGTCCACCTAGTGTAATCATCTACTATAACAAAGCCATATTTCTTTCCACTTAGAGAGATTGTTTTCACTGGCCCAAAGAGATCTATATGTAAGAGCTCAAGGGGCTTTGAGGTAGAGACTGAGTTCTTAGGGGTAAAGGAGTTTTTTGTTTATTTTCTCTTATGACAAGCTTCACACATAATTTCAGTTTTGTAACTAAGCTTAGGTAGACCTCTTACTAGTTGAAGTTTATTCAGTTTTGAAATTAATCTAAGGTTTGCATGACCTAATCTTTTGTGCCAAATTAGTTTCGCTTTATTTACTAACATAAGACACTTAACCTCTTATTTCTCTAGACTAAACAAATTTATCTTATAAATGTTGTTTTGCCTCTGACCTTAACCTCTTCTTCAAATTTTGATCAAATCTTCAAATTTTGATCGAATCTTCTTTTAATCAAATCTTCTAAAAGATTTGATCAATCTTCTTCAAATTTTAATCAAATCTTCTTCAAATCTTGACCATATCTTCTTTCATACTCTTTGAAGTCAAATATATTGTTCTCATAAAATACTTTTGTTAACATCAAAACTCAAAATGTAAAACTAACTTGGTTCCAACATAACAGTGCCTGTAACGGTAAGGGATGTGCTATTACAAAGAAGATTTCTCTCTCTGATCTCTAAGACTACTCTTTTCTGCTTTTTGATTCTTTTGTTCTTCAGCCTTGAGTATTTATTTATAGTTAAAATTTGGGCTTCAATTTGGTCCTTGTTTAATTTTGAATTATATTTTGTTCAGATTGCGTTTGTAAATTCTTCAAATTGATTCTTTTCCTTTTTTGTTTAGATTGAGATTGTAAATTCTTCAGATAGATTCTGTTCGTAACTTGTTGTAGATAAATCTTGATGAAATCTTCTTCAAATTTTGATCAAATCTTTTTCAAATTTTGATCGAATCTTCTTCAAATTTTTAATCAAATCTTCTTCAAATTTTGATCAAATTTTCTTCAAATTTTAATCAAATTTTAATCAAATCTTCTACAAATCTTGACCATATCTTCGTTCATACACTTTGAAGTCAAATATATTGTTCTCATAAAATACTTTTGTTAACATCAAAAGTCTAAATGTAAAACCAACTTGGTTCCGCATAACAGTGTCAGTAACAGTGAGAGATGTGCTGTTACAAATAGTGCCATTAGTAGATCCAAAAATAATGTCATCTTTCAAAATTGTTTGGAAATTCAGAACTTTCAAAACTTGGGGATTGGTTAACATAGACTTCTTCACTTATATACCCATTTAGAAATGCACTTTTAACATCCATTTGAAATAATGTAATGTTATTATAAGCAACAATAGAGAGTAGGATACAAATAGCTTCTAACTTGGCCGTTGGAGAAAATGTCTTAGTGTAATCAATGCCTTCTTGCTGATTATAGCCTTGTGGAACAAGTCTTTCCTTGTTTGTGACCACTTCTCCATTTTCATCTATCTTGTTTACGAAAACCCTTTGGTTCCAATAATGTTTTTCTTTGGTGTAGGTACTAGATCCCAAACATCATTCCTTTTAAATTCATTTCACTCTGCATTGCAAGGATCCATCTATCATCTATCAGTGCTTCATCAACAGATGTAGCTTCAATTGATGGTAGTAGACCAAATAAATTTATGTCTTTCAGTGATGATATGGTCTTCAAAGGATCATTTGCATTTCCAATTATTACAGTTTCAGGATAGGATGAATTTTACTTCCATCCAGATCTCCCTTTTGACTTATCTTGACTACTTCTGACTTGGTTACATTCATCCTCTGATAATTTGTAATCTTCTTCTGATTTACTTGTATGCTCTAATTTTTCAGGTTCTTCTGGTTTTTCTACATCTGCTTCCTCTGTTTCTAGTAAATCTGCACTATCATCAAGTTGCTTTGACTTTTTAAGGTCAAGCTGTTTGTAATCAAATTTAACATGTATTGACTCTTCCACAATCTGAGTTTCCCTATTAAACACCCTATATGCTTTAGATCTTTTAGAGTATTCAATGAATGTGCACTTTTGTAATCTGGAATCAAATGTGCCAAGGTTGTCTTCAGTGTTTAACATATAGCAAGTATAACCAAATTGTTTAAATTAGGAGATGTTAGGCTTTTTACCATTCCCTAATTCATATGGTGTTTTATTCTATATTGGCCTAATTAAGATTCTATTATGAATATAGCATCCTGTGTTAATTTCCTTTGCGCAAAAATGTTTTGCAATATCCATCTCATTGATCGTGGTTCTAGCCATTTCTTGAAGGGATCTATTATTTCTTTCTACAACTCTATTTTGTTGTGGTGTTCTAGAAGAGGCAAAATTGTGAGAGATTCCCTTCTCATCAAAAAAACATTCAAATAACTTGTTTTCAAATTCTCCTCGACAATCACTTCTAATTGTTACAATCTTAAGACCATTTTCATTCACTACTTGTTTGCAAAATGCAATAAACACTTTATGGCATTCATCTTTATTTCTTACGATCTTTACCCAAGTCCACCTAGTGTAATTATATACTATCACAAAGCCATACTTCTTTCTGTTAACTGAGGCTATTTTCAGTAGCCCAAAAAGATCTATATTTAGGAGATAAGGGGTTTTCAGGTAGAGACTAAGTTCTTAGGGGTAAAGCAGTTACTTGTTTGTTTTCCGTTTTGACAAGCTTCACACATAATTTCAGTTTTTTAGGTAAGCATAGGTAGATATCTAACTAGTTGAAGTTTATTCAATTTCGAGATTAATCTAAGGTTTGCATTGAAGGTGCAACAAAAGAAGGGGGGTTGAATTGTGTTTGACAAACTTTAATTCTTTTTGCTAATTAGTTGAATAATAAGCAATCAGAGTATATAAGCAGTGGATAATAAAAGTTAACATCTTGAATTTATACTGGTTCACTGTTAACTAGGGTACGCCTAGTCCCTTCCTTCAGAAGGCCTTTTCACTAATTCAAACTCCTTTGAATTACAACGCCACTGACCCTTCAAGCCAATCTTCCCAAACAACCTGACAACTCCAGACTTTTGAGGAACTACAACACCTTGACTATACCAGCCAAGTCTTCTCAAACAGTCTGACAACCTCAGACTTTTGAGGAACAACGACACCTTGACTATACCAGTCAAGTCTTCTCAAACAATCTGACAACCCCAAACTTTTGAGGAACTTCACAACCTTAGACCTACAAGCTAAGTCTTTTTCTAACAACCTGACAACCCCAGATTTTAGAAGAAACTTCAACTCTATAGGATTTTATACAAAGGATCGAAATTAAAACTGAGTAAATACTTCTGGAAAGTTGATACTCACAATAAGATTAACTTGAACTTGAGTGTTTGCTTCTGAAAAATTTATGTTGACAATCAGCCTCACACTCTAAGAAAATAACACTTAGAAAATATTTATCTTTTAAGCAAGTGTTTATGTCCTTTGAACTCTCTGAATACTTATGCATTTTTGCTTGAGTTCTTCTGTTTTTTGATACATTATTCTTCAGCATTAAGCCTCTATTTATAGTTGAAATTAGAGCTTCACTTTGATTTGTTGCTTTACTTCTGAAGTGTATTTCGATTGATTCTATTTTGAGAATATTCTGGAGTATGTTGCTCAGATTATGTTTCTGGAGTCTTTTGCTCCAATTTTGTTTTGAGCATTTTGCTCATATTCTGTTTTGAGCATACTTTTAGCTAGATTCTATTTCTTGAGTCTTTTACTCCAATTCTGTTTTGAGCATTTTGTTCAAATTATGTTTTGAGCATACTTTTAGCTAGATTCTGTTTCTTGAGTCTTTTACTCCGATTCTGTTTTGAGCATTTTGTTCAGATTCTGTTTTGAGCATACTTTCAGCTTTTAATTATGTAGCTTCTGATTTTTGCCTTTAATGAGATCCTCTGGAATTATCCTCCAACGGGATCCTCTGATTGTATCCTCTGACGGGAACTTCTGATTATATCCTCCGATGGGATCTTCTTATGATATCCTCTGACAGGTTCGTCTGATGATATCCTCCGGTGATATCCTTTGGTAATATCCTCTGGTGATATCATCTGGTGATATCCTCTAATGATATCCTCTGGTAATATCCTCTGATGATATCCTCTAGTAATATCCTCTTATGATATCCTCTGATTGTATCCTCTGATGACCATCGTCTAGTGATCATCCTTTGGTGACGTCATCCTTTGATAGCATCCTCTGGTGACGTCATCCTCTGATAACATCTTCTGGTGGCATTTTTCTTTCGTTTTCTAAGTCAAATATGTTATTTTCATAAGATACTCTTGTTAACATCAAAACTTTAAGTGAAAGAACCAACTTGGTTCCAACAATCTTCCCCTTTTTGATGATGACAAAACCATGTATTTTTTATAATACTTTTTCTTTCTTTTTACTTTGACTCCCCTAAGACTAAGCTTCATTTAATATTTCTCCCCCTAAGTCTAATGCCCAGATAATACATCATCTTCTCCCCTTTTTAAATACATCATCTTTTCCCCAGATATTTTATCAAATACTACATCTTCTCCCCCTTTGTCATCAGACAAAAAGAAATGTTGCTGAATTTTTTTTAAAAAAAAAAACAAATAAAGTAAACTAAACTACTTGAAGACATTACAATATTAATCATTTAACAAAATAAGGTTTAGGATTTTCTTGATGAAGTCAAACCTATCTTCAGGTAGTGGTTTGGTGAATATGTCAACCCATTGATGTTCAGTGTCTACAAACTGAATGTTGAGTACTCCTTTCTGAACATAATCTCTGATAAAATAGTGTTTGATCTCTATGTGTTTAGCTCTTGAGTGTAGGATCGGATTTTTGGTTAGACAAATTGTAGAGGTGTTATCACAGTAGATGGGTATGTTGGATTCTAATATTTTGTAGTCTTAAAGTTGATGCTTCATCCAGAGTAGTTGAGAACTGCAGCCAGCTGCTGAAATGTATTCAGCCTCTGTTGTTGACATGACAATGGTGTGTTGTCTCTTACTGGACCAAGAGATCAAGTTGTCACCTAAAAAGGTGCAATAGCCACTGGTGCTTTTCCATTCAAGTTTATCTCCAGCATAGTCAGAATCACAATATCCACTAAGTTGGAACCAAGTTGGTTCTTGCAATTAAAGTTTTGATGTCAACAAATGTATTTTATGAAAATAACATATTTGACTTAGAAGAAGAATGAAAAATGTCACCAGGAGAATAGATCAGAGGATGACGTTACCAGAAGCAAAAATCAGAGGATGACGTCACCAGAGGATGTCACTAGAAGATGACGTCACCAGAAGTAGAAATCAGAGGATGATGTCACCAGAGAATGTTATCAGAAGATGACGTCACCAAAAGTAGAAATCAGAGGATAACGTCACCAGAGGATGATCACCAGAGGATATCATCAGAGGAATCTATCAGAGAAAAATGCTCAAAAAAGAATTGGAGCAAAAGACTCGAGAAACAGAATCTAGCAAAAAATGCTCAAAACATAATTGGAGCAAAAGACTCGAGAAACAGAATTTAGCTAAAAATATGCTCAAAATAGAATATGAGAAAAATGCTCAAAACAGAATTGGAGCAAAAGACTCGAGAAACAGAATCTAGCTAAAAGTATGCTCAAAACAGAAGCGGAGCAAAATGCTCAAAATAGATTAATCGAAATACACTCCAGAAGTAAAGCATCAGTGAGCTAAAGACTCAAAACAGAATCTGAGCAAACTACTCCAGAATATTCTCAAAACAGATTAATCGAAATCCACATCGAAATACACTCCAGAAGTAAAGCATAAGTGAAGTCCTAAAGTTCAACTATAAATAGAGAGTTCATGCTGAAGATTAGTGTATCGAAAAACACAAGAACTCAAGCTTCAATTCAAAGTCATATGAGAGTTCAAAAGAGAGAAACACAAATGTGAAAGAGCAATATTTTCTAAGTGTTTTCGAGAGAGAAATATAGTGCAACAATCAGCTTTCCAGAAGCAACAAAAGAGTGCAAGAATCAGTACAGCAAACAGCTTTCTAGAAGCAACGTTGCAAAGATCCAAACCTTTATTATATAACCCGATAGTGGTGTAGATTCCTTCTTCAATCTGGGGTTGTCAGATTGGTAGGAGAAGACTTGACTTGTAGAGTCAAGGTGTTGTTATTGTTCCTCAAAAGTCTAGGATTGTCAGGCTGTTGTAGAAGACTTGGCTGGTGTAGTCAAGGTGTTGTTGTTCCTCAAAAGTCTAGAGTTGTTAGGCTGTTTGAGAAGACTTGGCGGGTATAGTCAAGGTGTTGTTGTTCCTCAAAAGTCTGGGGTTGTCAGGCTGTTGGGAATACTGAATTTGAATGTTGAGTACTACTTTCTGAACATAATCTCTGATAAAATAGTGTTTGATCTCTATGTGTTTAGCTCTTGAGTGTAGGATTGGATTTTTGGTTAGACAAATTGTAGAGGTGTTATCACAGTAGATGGGTATGTTAGATTCTAATATTTTGTAGTCTTAAAGTTGATGCTTCATCTAGAGTAGTTGAGAACTGCAGCTAGCTGCTGAAATGTATTCAGCCTCTGTTGTTGACATGACAATGGTGTGTTGTCTCTTACTGGACAAAGAGATCAAGTTGTCACCTAAAAAGGTGCAATAGCCACTAGTGCTTTTCCTTTCAATTTTATCTCCAGCATAGTCAGAATCACAATATCCACTAAGTTGGTACTTAGGAGATTTCTTATAGACCAAGGTAAGTTTTGTAGTTGCTTTTAGATATATAAGAATTCTCTTAACAACAGTTAGATGAGATTCTCTAGGGTCAGATTGAAATCGGGCACATACACACACACTAAACATGATATCAAGTCTAGAAGTAGTAAGGTAGAGTAATGATTCGATCATTCCTCTGTAGATTTTCTGGTCAACTTTTTGGCCTGATTCGTCTTAATCAAGTGAACAAGTAGGATGCATTGGTGTAGCCATAGGTTTGCAATCACTCATTTTAAACTTCTTGAGTAGTTCCTTTGTATATTTAGTTTGTGAATGTAAATACCTTATGGACTTTGCTAAATTTGTATCCCTAGGAAGAACTTAAGTTCTCCCATCATACTCATTTGAAATTCATGCTGCATTAATTCAGAAAATTCTTGACAAAGAATGGTATTAGTATATCCAAAATTAATGTCATCAACATAAATTTGAATGATCAGAATATCATTTTCTATTGATCTTCTAAACAAAGTATTGTCTATTTGTCCTCTTTCAAAGTTATTTTTAAGCAAGAAGTTGTTGAGTCTATCATACCATGCTCTAGGTGCTTGTTTTAACCCATACACAGATTTTCTATGTTTAAAAACATGGTTTGGAAATTCATAACTTTCAAAACCTGGAGGTTATTTAACATAGACTTCTTCACTCATATAACCATTTAAGAATGTGCTTTTCACATTCATTTGAAATAATGAAATGTTATTATTAGCAACAAAGGAAAGTAGGATACGAATAGCTTCTAACCTAGCCACTAGAGCAAAAATCTCAGTTTTGTCAATACCTTCTTGCTGACTGTATCCTTGTGCAACACATCGTGCCTTGTTTCTGACAACTTCTCCTTTTTGATTCAACTTATTTCTGAAAAACCACTTGGTTCCAATAATTTTCTTTTCTATTCATGGAACTAGATCCAAAATATCATTCATTTAGCTCTTCTTGCATTGGTAGACTCCATCTATATCCTTTTTCTAACTCATCTTCAGATTTATCCTCTAAAGATTTGTCGTATTCTTACTAGAAGCTTATGCTTTTTCATGTTCTTTTGTCTGCATTAGCTTCTGGTAGATCTTTATCAACTTCTGGTTCAAGTAAGCCTGCATCGGTTTCCTCTGGTTCTGGTAAACTAGCTTCGATTTCCTCTGGTTTTGGTAAACCAACATCATTTCCTCTAGTTCTAGTTAACCTGCATCAGCTTCATCTTGCTTTGACTTTTCAAGTCAATTTATTTGTCATATAACATAATACAAATCAAATAATTTAAAAATGAACTCAATACAGCCAAACCATTAATTCTGCTTGTTTTTGAAACCACTGAAATACTGTTTCTATTGAAGTGTTCACATCACGTGGATCACTTGGTTCCTCTGACAATTTGAAAACCTGTAGAATATTTATCTAGCTTTGATTTTCAAGATCAAACTTCTTGTTATCACAGTAAACATAAATATCAAACAATAATAGTATTTACAGCTAGATGTAACCTCTATGTCAACTGTTTTAGTTTTACTTTGAAAATCCTCTTGTTTCTGATTTTCAGATTCTGAATCTGTATGTTCTGTGATTAGATGGTTTGGATGAAGGGATTTCAATTCCCTTCCTGGTTTGTAGTCTTGATGAATTTTAGTGGAGTGTTTTAAGAACTCTCCTGATTCTAATTCTTCTCTTTCTGCTGATATATCAGGTTCCTCTGATAATTTTGGAACTGATGATAATTCTGATTCTTCTAGTTCTAGAATTGATGGTAATTCTGATTCTTATGGTAGTTCCAGTTTTGTTGATATGAGTGATTTCTCTGATATTTCCTATTCCTACTATGATTCTGGTTCTGGTTCTGATAGGTATTGTGTTGACAAGTTCTTCTTCCACCAGAGTTAATTTGCTTCTGTTTGGTAGATGTTGGAACATAAAATTTTTCCCCTTCATATATTGCCAGCATCCATTGACCAGGCATCATGACTGGTGTTTCACTTTGGTTGCTCAAAACATCAGCAACAAAAACAATTTTATCTTTTGGTACCCAAATCTGGTTGGGTCCAGGTTTGATAGTCTTGAAAGGTTTCTTATCATTCCTTGATTTTATCATGGGACAAGACAATTTTGAGTGACCTTTCTTAGCACAAACAGCACACAAAACATTAGAGGGAATAAGATTAGTTACAGTCACATCTTCATCAAATCCTATGCCTCTTTTACCATTGTTACTAACTCCATAAATCATAGAAGCGTATGTGCTTCTTTCCATACCATTAGTAATAAAATCTTGTAAAACTTGTTCATGCATATCAGAATTACATACAATATTTTTACTTGATGTTGAACAAAGATTACTTTTTAGAGTTAGGTTTTCAGACTTAAGCTCAGCAATATCAGTTTTAAGAGTTGCATTTTCTGTTTTACATTCTGCATTTTGATTCTTTAAAACATCAATTTCTTTGGTTAGAATTTTATTTTCTTCTCTAAGAGTTTTCAATTTTAAAGACAGTTTGTTATTGATATTTAAAATATCATTCATTGCTGTAACATCCTCTAAATTTATTATTTAAAATAATTAAGACTTATAAATATATATATTTCATTATTAATTTGGGTGTGATAATTATTTTCCTTGTTCGACTTATTGTAGTTGATAAAATTATTAGTAAGAATTATTTGCCTTGTGTGATAATTATATATATAATTATGTGTTTTTTAGTACAAAAAGAATTTGAGCTAAGGGTTTGTGGCTAGGTGTGACCCAACCCATATTAGAAATTTGGGATTGGAGTTGGTGGCTTAGTTTTTGTATGATCAAGGTTAAGAAAAAAATAATAATAAATAAATAAAATAATATTTTCTCCTTCTATTTTTTATTTGGGCCCACCACTATCTACCCAATAATCTCCACTTTAAATTTTCCCTAAAGTCCACAATATTTCGATACTAAGTAATAATAAGCAGAAAAAAATACCGAAACCCTAGCCGTCATCTCCTTCACACCTCATCTCCTTCGTGCAACTGACTTTTCGTGTGAACAACTTCGTGGGGGCTTAGAGCTTCGTACTAGGAAGAAAAGCGGCCAAGGAAAGGGCTTTTCCCCACACAAATTTGAGTTAGACCGTTAGTTGGATGACATAGAACTAATAATTGTAATTGCTTGCTTTTGAAAGAAATAAATGTAGACTAATAAAATAAAATAATGGAATATGAAATCCTTTACGTTGAGTTCGATATGTAATGTATGTCTTTTTAAGAAGTAAAAGATGAATTTTTATATTATACATGATAGAGTTTTAATTTTTATGATGGATATGAAGCAAAATATGATTTTTCTTATGTTATATATATACGATAAAGTTTTGATTTTGATGATGTATTATGAGTTGGAGTTTGAAGTTTCTTGTTATATATAAAGTTTTAATCTTTATGGTGTAAATGAAGTCAAGTCCCGATTTTTATGCGTACGCGGTGAAAATTATTATTGAATGATTTTTTTGTCTATGAATATATGATTCTCATGATAAGGATGTGTATATGTGATCTTTGTGATGTGAATAACATGATGGTTTTAAAAAGGTGATTTTTTGAATGTATATGACAAGATTCTTAGTGGGCTGTGTGCGAGTATAATTGTGAAAATATATGGTCATGTCATGGCATATGCATCTTCGTGGGAGTTGCCTTAGTGGCAGGTTTATTTTCTCCATTGGTATGGGTGATCTTTCTGTGTGGAAGTTGCCTTAGTGGCAGGTTTATATCCGGATCATATAGTTTTAGGAGCATGCATTATGCATATTTTTTATATACCATTTACTGTTTGCGCATTTTTTTCTTTTAAAATACAAAGTTTTTACCTTTATATGTTTTGTGTTATTCTTCTATATGTTTAGCTTTGGTTTGATGTGGATGATTGAAAAAATTGACCCTTACAACAACATTTTAGGTACTAATTAGTTCGAGGAGATTCAAGAGTAATTGATGAGTATTAACGTGCGGTGAACGTGGGGTAAAAATGGGGTTTTCAAGACAATTTTGTAATAATAAGTATTGCCGCAAAATTTCTATGTTTATTTATTTATTTTTAATTTTTGTCACTTAACTTTTAAATGCATTCGAATTCTATAAATACGGAAGTGGATTTTTGCTTCCGTTAGGAATAATTGATTTTTCCTTTATTTTAGCTTGAATAAACCTTTTTTTTATAATATTAAATAAATGTGA
Organism: Cicer cuneatum; assembly: GCA_037974295.1. Classification (NCBI taxonomy): domain Eukaryota; kingdom Viridiplantae; phylum Streptophyta; class Magnoliopsida; order Fabales; family Fabaceae; genus Cicer; species Cicer cuneatum. Next base: position 15,535,623 of record JBBPBO010000002.1, on the reverse strand, counting down.
TTGTTACTAATTATTTAAAAGCATAAATGTGATTGTTACTAATTATTTAAAAGTATAAATGTAGATATTCTTCAAAAAAAAAAAAATTATTGTAAATTTTTCTAAAAGTATTTTTTTAGTAACGTTTTGGACCAAAAATCCGGGGCGTTACAATTGCAGTAATTCAATCAGATCGAGTAAGTTTTGAAAATACCTCTTTTTCATCTTCTGATGATTCACTTCCAGAATCAGATTCTGTATTGGATCCAGAGGCAGCGTTAGTGTGAGCCATCAGAGCCAGTTCTGTTTCTGATTCACTTCCAGAATCAGAGTATGGGTTGGATCCAAAGGCAGAGCTGGTGTAAGCCATCAGAGCTAGTTCTGCTTCTACTTCTTCATCTTCTGATTCTCTTCCAGAGTAAGCATCAGTGTCGTATCTAGAGGCAGAATGAATATAAGCCATCAGTGCCAATTCTGCTTCTTCTGATTCACTTCCAAAGTTAGATTTTATGTTGGATCCAGAGACATAATTTATGTGAGCAATCATGGCTAATTCTGCTTCTTCATCTTCAGAAGATTCATCAGAATCATCCCATGTTGCCATCAGATTCTTTTTCTTGGGTATGGAGTCTTTCTTCTGATTTTTCCCTTTCTCTAGATTTTTACATTCTGACTTGATGTGCTCAAGTTCATTGCATCCATAACAGATGATACCTTTCTTGTCTTGTGTATCATCAATTCCTTTGTTGGATTGCTTGGAATATCTCTAGGAAAATTTCTTCCTTCTGTTATGCCACATCTTTCTAAACTTTCTGGATAAGAAAGCAATCTCTTCTTCCTATGAGTTCAGACTTTGATCGTTTGAATCACTATCTTCTGATGCTGATGTTGCTTTTAGAGCCTTCTTCTGCTTGGATTTCAAGGCTATAGTTTTGTTCTTCTTCTTGGGATCATCTTCTTCCAACTCAATTTCATGTGATCTGAGGGAGCTGATTAATTCTTCCAGCTTTAGAGTATTCAGATCTTTAGCTTCCTGAATAGCAGTGATCTTTGGTCTCCATTTGATTGACAAACCTTAATTCTTTTTGCTAATTAATTGAATAATAAGCAATCAGAGTATATAAGCAACGAATAATAAAAGATAACACCTTGAATTTATACCGGTTCACCATTAACTAGGCTACGTCTAGTCCCTTCCATCAGAAGGCCTTTTCACTAATTTAAACTCCTTTGAATTACAACACCACTAACCCTTCAAGCAAGTCTTCGCAAACAACCTGACAACTCCAGACTTTTAAGGAACTACAACACCTTGACTATACCAGCCAAGTCTTCTCAAACAGTCTGACAACCCCAGACTTTTGAGGAACTTCACAACCTTAGACCTACAAGCTAAGTCTTTTTCTAACAACCTGACAACCCCAGATTTTAGAAGAAACTTCAACACTATAGGATATTATACAAGGGATCAAAATTAAAACTGAGTAAATACTTCTGGAAAGTTGATACTCACAATAAGATTAACTTGAACTTGAGTGTTTGCTTTTGAAAAATTTATGTTGACAATCAGCCTCACACTCTAAGAAAAGAACACTTAGAAAATATTTACCTTTTAAGAAAGTGTTTCTCTCATTTGAACTCTCTGAATACTTATGAATTTTTGCTTGAGTTCTTCTGTTTTTCGATACATTACTCTTCAACATTAAGCCTCTAATTATAGTTGAAATTAGAGCTTCACTTTGATCTGTTGCTTTACTTCTGGAGTGTATTTCGATTGATTTTGTTTTGAGAATATTCTGGAGTACTTTGCTCAGATTCTGTTTTGAGCATACTTTTAGCTAGATTTTGTTTCTTGAGTCTTTTACTCCAATTCTGTTTTGAGCATTTTGCTCAGATTCTGTTTTGAGCATACTTTTAGCTAGATTCTGTTTCTTGAGTCTTTTACTTCGATTCTGTTTTGAGCATTTTGTTCAGATTCTGTTTTGAGCATACTTTCAGCTTCTAATTATGTAGCTTCTGATTTTTGTCTCTAATAAAATCCTCTGGAATTATCCTCCAACGGGATCCTCTGATGGGAACTTCTGATTATATCCTCCGATGTGATCTTCTTATCATATCCTCTGACAGGTTCTTCTGATGATATCCTCCGGTGATATCCTCGGGTAATATCCTCTGATGATATCCTCTGGTGATATCCTCTGATGATATCCTCTGGTAATTGAAGGTGCAAACACGAGAAGGGGGGGTTGAATTGTGTTTGACTTAACTTGAATACTTTTCCTGTTTTAATACTTTCAAAACAAAACTTGATGTATAATTAAAACAGAGTTAGCAGCGGATAAAAATAAAAATAAAAACTCACATATTTTATACTGGTTCACCGTTAACGAGGCTACGTCCAGTCCCTTCGCCTTGAAGGATTTAACTAATTCAAACTTGAATTACAACCTTGCTACTGACCCTCCAAGTCAGTCTTCTTTATAGTCTAACAATCCTAGACTTCTTGAGGAAAACACCTGTCTTCAGCCAATCTGACAACCCCAGATTGTAGAAGAAACCACACCACTATGAATCTAATTGCTAAGTACTTGCTACCCCTACTGACTCCCTCAGCTTGTAGACTTTACTTCAACAACTTAGATTTGACATAGTGGAACGAAAACAACAAGAGTACTTGCTTTAAAAACTGAGACTCAACAATTGACTTATATGAAAATTTGAGAGTGTTTGCTTTTGAAGTGTATGACCCTTTTTTAATTTTCGATGCTGAGCATTCTGCCTTGAGCCTCCTTTTATAGATGAAAATTAGGGTTTCTTCCATGATCAAATTCGAGCTGAATCTTGCTGGATTCTCTTCCAAAAATAACTTGACCAATTGGGCTTTATTTAAATAAAAAACATATCTTTAGATTTTCTTTCAAAATAACTGGCCAATCAAATCCTTTCATTGCTTCCCGCCACAGCTCCTGAATTCCATGCTACTCTACTTTATTTTTATAACCAATCTTTTTAACACTTTAATTAAAATAACTTGCAATCTCCATCAGAATTTTGAGTGCTAGTCCACATCTGGTCCAAGCCAAATGATATGCTGTGATCCTCTGAATTCGGCCATCCCTGGACCACACTTCCTGACCCTCTGATCTTCTGATTTCGGCCAACCTGGATGCGCGCCTGATATGCTGAATTCTTCTGGACTCGGCCATTTCTGGACTTGCACATTCTGTCCCTCTGATTTCGGCCAACTCTGGGCCATGGTCTGATTTTCTGATCTGGACCATCACTGGACTCAAAAAATTATTTCTGAACCATTGATCTAGATATTTTTACTCTGATCTGGACAGATTCTAGAATTTGGTCTGGAACAAACTGAAATAAACTTGATCAAAAAATATTTCAGTCTGGACATTTTACCTTTGATTTTGGACCAGGTCTGGGTTGATTCTGGAACTCATTTCTTTTGATCTGGACCTAGTTCCATGCCCTGAATCATGCCATCTTATGGTCTGGGCCAAATATGGATTGATCCTCTTGTTCTGGACTCATAAACATACCTTCTGGTCAAGTCTGGAACAAGTCTGGGCTGTGTAATTTTTCACTGCCAGGCCATCTTCTGGTCAGAATAACTTCTGGAATAAAATTGATATTTGATTCCTGTTTTTCTTGATCAACTCTCCTTTTGGCATGCTTTCCAATGATATGATCCATGTTTCATTCTGAAATTTATTCCTTCTGATATGGGCCATCAAATATATCTTCTGGTCATGTTTTGACATTCGTGGAGTATCTTCTGATCATTCCAGAATTCATTTTCCTTTGATCTTCTGCTTCTGATTTCTTCATATTCTGATTACATTTAATTTGATAATTCAAGATACAAAATAAGTTTACATTGAGTGCTTTTGTAAACATCAAAATCCTAAGTCTTAGAACCAACTTGGTTCCAACAGTAATATCCTCTGATGATATCCTCTGAATGTATCCTCTTATGATATCCTTTGATGACCATTGTATGGTGATCATCCTCTGGTGACGTCATCCTTTGATAACATCCTCTAGTAACGTCATCCTCTGATAACATCTTCTGGTGACGTCATCTTCATCTTTTGGTGGCATTTTTCATTCTTCTTCTAAGTCAAATATGTTATTTTCATAAAATACTTTTGTTAATATCAAAACATTAAGTGAAAGAACCAACTTGGTTCCAACATGCATGACCTAACCTTTTGTGCCAAATTAATTCTTTTCATTTACTGAGATTAGATACTTAACATCTTGTTTCACTAGACTAAACAAATTTATCTTATATATGTTATTTTGCTTTTGACATGTAAAGAGTATAGATCCATCCTTTTGACTAATTGCCTTGCATGTTTTTTATTAAATATAATATCATAATTATTATCACTTAACTGACTAATACTTGATAAATTTTGTTTAAGACATTTAACAAACAAAACATCTTTAATAGAAGGAGATATGCCATTACCAATTGTGCCTTGCCCTATGATCTAGATTTTCTTCTTTTCTCCAAAAGTTATTGTGCCTCCTTTGATTATCAATGTTAGGTCTTGAAACATAGACTTTTCTCCTGTCATATGCCGGGAGTATCCACTGCCTAGATACCATGATTGGTGTTTTAACTTGGCTATTGAGGGCATCTGCAACATAGATAATTTTGTTCTTAGTTACCCCAATTTGGTTAAGTCCTGGTTTGTTAGTCTTGAAATGTTTCTTGTCTTTCCATGTATTTAACATGGATATAAAAAATGCATTTCTACATGGTGAGTTACAAGATGAGGTGTACATGGCACAACTGAAGGTGCAAACACGAGAAAAGGATTGAAATGTATTTGCGAAATGTTAATTTGATGAAGGTTGGTTGTTTTTATGAAAGCAATCAAATTCAGAGGCAGCAAATAATGAAAGCATAAATATTTGGACAAATAGATTTATCCCTGTTCACCACTAACTTGGCTACATTTAGTCCCCTCATTCAGAAGGCTTTCATCCACTAATTCAAATGCATTGAATTACAAAACACCTGACCCTCCAAGCCAGTCTTCCTAAACAGCCTGACAACCCCAGAATTTTGAGGAACAACACCACCTTGACCCTACAAGCCAAAACTTCTTCTAACAACCTGACAACCCCAGATTGAAGAAGGAACTAAACCACTATTGGGTTGGATACAAAAGATTGGAAGTTGAGTAGTTGCTTCTAACAAAGGTGATAATAATAATAACTCTCACACTATAAGAAAATAACACTAAAAAAATATTTCTCCTTTGAACAAGTGTTTCTCTCTTTGAACTCTAAGATGAATTTGGAATTTGAGTTTAAGTTCTTCTACTCTCTTCTGATTTTTTATGCTCTTCTTCTTCAGTCCTAAGTATCTATTTATAGTTAAAATTTGGGCTTCAATTTAGTTCTTGTTTAATTTAGAATTGTATCTTCTTTAGATTGAGTTTGTAAATTCTTCATATTGATGTTTTTTGTATTTTGTTCAGATTAAGTTTTTAAATTCTTCATATTGAGTTTTTAAATTCTTCAGATTGATTTTGTTGTAGATAAATCTTGATCAAATCTTCAACAATCTTCTTCGAATCTTGATCAAATCTTCTTCAAATCTTGATCAAATCTTCTTCCAATCTTAATTAAATCTTCTTCAAATCTTGATCAAATCTTCTTCAAATCTTGATCAAATGTTCTTCAAATCTTAAACAAATGTTCTTCAAATCTTAATTAAATCTTCTTCAAATCTTGACAATATTTTCTTTTCAACTTGGTCAAAAAATTTCTTCATATATAAATTTGAATCAAATCTTATTTTATATTTTCTTCAATTATAAATTTGAATCAAATCTTACTTTAGATTTTCTTCAAAAACATGAATCTTCTTTCATACTCTTTGAAGTCAAATATATTGTTCTCATAAAATACTTTTGTTAACATTAAAACTCTAAATGTAAAACCAACTTGGTTCCAACAATCTTCCCCTTTTTGATGATGACAAAACTTGTATTTTTTATAACAACTTTTCTTTCTATTTCTTTGACTCCCCCTAACATAGGGCTCCCCTTAAGTTGAAGTATCATTTTCTCTCCACTTTATCAAATATATTTTCCCCCCTTTTTGTCATCAGACAAAAAGACTTGAAATGAAACTAGCTCCCTTTTTTTTTCTCTCTTTTTTTCCCATGTGCGAAATGTCAACTGATTTATTGCATGTTGTCCTTCCATAATTCTTATGAATGCCATTCAATAATTCTTTTAACAAATGACTTAATAAATGACTCAATCTTGAAATGATTTCTTCTTCAAGTTGTTTCTTGTCATTTTTCTAAATTGATAGGAATATTTTATGAGTGCAATGAAGTTGTTCATCATGAGAACATTCTTTCATAACAATTGAGAATGTTATCTTCTATATGAGAGGATAAATCTTTTGTTGAAGCAATACTTCCCACAATTTCTCTTAGTGTTGCACATGTTGTGTTTTTTCCATCAAGTATCATTTAGATACTTTAGTATAGGCATGAACGTATTGGACTTTCTTCATGAAGATGATATCTTTAAGATTCAACAACCGCTCTTTTAAATGATTGATACATTGTATGATATTTCCTTTTGAGATTCTTTTATAACGATATTATTTGCCTTTTTATTTATCTTTATATATATTTGAAGCTATAATATATTCATTGGACATACTTCCCAAGGTATCAAATGCTCATTTTGATCATTCTCCTTATTTTTCGGTTTAGAACGTTCTTAACACTTGTTGCATTTGATTCTTGAGATAACTTTTGACTTGTTTGATTCTAATGGGTTCATAAACCTATTTGGAAAAGTGTCTTCTAACATCTCCATGAAGCTTATGATATTACCGTTGTAATCTTCTGAGTCTACTTTGATTCTATCATCATTAAGAACAGACTTATGCACTTATTGATGTAAATGACTTCTAACCTATCCATTTATATGATTCATGTTCCTTAAAAAAAAACCCAAGTGCAATCATCAGTAGGTTACCATTCATAAACTTAACATTTATTTCATAAGATTTGTTGTCATTAAAATATATATCACAAAGATTTTGACTTTAACATAGATTTAACAGATGTTTATTCTAAATCAAGAACTAAAATGTATTTTCCAATAACCAATCAAATCATATATCATATCATGATTGATCAAGTCGTAATAATCCTCAAAATCAAATATGAACATTGATATTCATGAATAACTAGAATATATATATATATATAACTTAGATCGAAAGAGATAGAAAAGAGTATGGTTAATTAAATCTAATTCCAACAAAGAGATAATTAGCTATGACTAATAGCGTTACAATACATAATGAGAAGAGATGCAAAGATTGTTGAAATTAATTCCTCAAGTTTTCATCAACCTTGTTCCTTTACTCCGTTGGTCGCTCTCCTATCATTGTTTCTGTTATGAAAAATATAGATTGGTCCCAACAAATGATACCAAATGGCATTTTATAAAAATTGAGTCAATGAAATTTGGAATAGTAAAATTCTTGCTCTCTTAGCGAATCAACTTTCTTCACCATGAAGCAATTGATAGATGTGTAAACCACCTTAATGAATTTCGAATAGCAAAATTCTTGCTCGCTTAGCGAATCAACTTTCTTCACCATGAAGCAATTAAACCACCTTTTAAGACTGCCTAAATTTGCTTAGTGATAATAAATTTGTTTAGCAAATTTGCCCTGCAATTTTCATTCAATTTTTCCATATTCTCTAAGTCAAAATCTGCTCACTTAGCAAATTTCTCAGCATATGATTTTTCAACTATGGTCTTGAAAATGATTTGTTGGCTTTCCTCTTTGATGACTCACTATCTTTAACCTATAAACACAACAAAATATGCAAATATCACCATTCTCATGGAGTAAAATCTTAATTACTAAATGTATACAATAAATTTACAATGTTAAACTGAAATGTAAACGTAAAGATCTATGAAATGTTACTCAGTCAAGAAGGCATTCCTCACATGAGTGTTTCACACAACTCTCATCACTTCCTCAACCTTCCTTTGGTGAATAATCATACTTTTCTTCCCTCTTGTTCTTTTCTATTCTTTCTTTTTTATTTTCTTTTTGAAACTCACGAGGAACATTTTCATTCTTTTTCCAATCACAATTTTTAACTTACTTGTACTCTTTTTCAATAACACAATTTTTTCTTTCAATAATTTATTCTACTAACACACCACCCCATGATGTAATTGCATTGCAATTCTCTTTTGGGTTTGTCTGAGTATTGGTTGATACATTTGATAAAAATATCAAAGTAGTATAAAGAGTTATCGTATTCACATAGACTAGTGTGATATCTAGTCGTTCAGCAAAATTTATGGTTCTAAGTGAAGGATTATAAGGATTTTATCCCTCAATTCAATTAGATTAAAAAGCAATAAAAATAATGTAAATTTAACAATGAGAATAGATTGATGGGATTAGATTTTGTTAACCCCATTCTAATGCATCATAATGATCAATTACATATTTTCATGTTAACACGAAATAACGCCACTGTCTCTCTTCACATATTATTAATTCCTTAATAATGGTGCGAGATCAACCATCTTGCCTAAAGGACGATTCATCAGCCGGTTAGCCTAGAAAATCACATAAATAACTAACAATTTCTGAATATCAAACCTAAATTCATTCCTAGAGTTTAGATTAAATAGATGTTTATCCTAGATCAAGATCAAAAATGTATTTTCCAATAACAATTCAAATCAAATATCATGTTATGATTGATCAAATCATAAAAAACAATAACCAAAAAGATCAACATTGATATTCATGAATAATTAGAATATCTACAACTTAAGATAAAAAAAAGATACAATAGAGTATGGTTAATTTGATTTAATCCCAACAAAAAGAAGTTTAGCTACTCTTGTCAAGGCAGCTCTTGAAGATCAAGATGAAAAGAGTAGAATTTGGTCTTCAATGATGAGTTTCAATCCTTCTCCTATGATTCCCTTTTTGATTCGATCTCAATCTCTCACTATTAACATGATGATTCCCCGAAAAAATGGAAGTTGCTTGCGTTTATATAGATGTTGGATAAGTGAAAATTCGTCGAGCGAATTTAAGGCAGTTTGTACACCTGAACATTGCTTTGTCATGAAGGATGTTTACTTGTTGAGCAAATTAAAGATCTGTTAAACAAAAAGTCACATACTCTCTTACAACTATAAAAGCTCATTTTCTATCATTTTGGAAAATAGCAGACTTTGAGAAACATATGATTGAACGAAAATCATTGGAGAACTAGAGAGAAGCTTTGGAACTATAGGAATGGATTTAGGCTTAATTGTCACGAACCATCAGTTGTTAATACAATCATTTTCATTAACCATTTGAGAATGTTTTGTAAGTACAGAGGCACACCTAAGAGGGGGATAAATTAGGTTTTTGATAAACTTTTCTGGTTTTTAGAGTTTTGTGAATTATTTTTCTGGTTGTGTTTGTGTATAAAAGCTTGTGAATGACGGAAAGTAAAGCACATAGAAATTTATCCTAGTTCCCCTTACAACCAAGGGTACATCCAGTCCTCTTGCACACCACAAGAGATTTTTCACTATTTGTTTAGAATAAGTACAAGTTTAACACTAAGACTTCAGTTACAAATTCCTAATACTCTTCCTAAGATAGCACACCACTATCTTAGTTTACAATACTTGAAGAAAATACACTACTTTCTTCAAACAATAACTTCAATGATTTTTAACAACAATGTTCTTAATTAAGAACAGTAGGATATAACAGTTTGTACAATGATAACAATCCAATATAATTATACTTCAAGTGCAGAGAACCTTTCCAATGATATGACAGTGTAAAATATGCACTTGACAACATGAAAGTTTGACTTTTATTGGATCTTAAGCATTTTCAAAATGGTTATAAGGTTCTGAAGTTAAATCTTAAACTAGGAAGTATTTTTACTCCTTAGACATCACATCAGATCAGTGACAATTGTTCCCAGAAGATTTGATGAACAAATGCATTGATCAAGATGAGATCTGAACTGAAAATTGCATTGATTAGAACTTGTATTCAAATATGGATTATGCGTATTCTATATTTCAACGTCGTATTCGAATACGAATCAGTTAATTTTGCCACTGACATGATTTTGTATTCGGCTACAAGATACTGTAGTGAAATACAAATGTCTAGTTTTTGCCACTAACTTCATCTGTATTCAGCTACACATATATGTAGTCAAATACAACTTTGATTTTAGCCAAAACCTTGATTTTCAAATATAGTTTATGCATTTTTGACACTTTGAAAATTCTTTTGATGCATATGCTAAAATACAAAGGTTCTCATATAATTGTATTTGAAATGTATTTGGATTTTTATCAAGTACTTTAAAATTTAAGTTTCCTAATAGATGACTTGAATGTTGATTTCACTTTGAGCTTGCATCTTGATCTTTATTCATAGTCTTTTGTCTTCATCAAAAACATAGATCTTGTAGATTTTCATTCTCCCCCTTTTTGATGATGACAAAACCTTGTTGTTTGAAATTTCAAAGATTTTGATTTCTCCCCCTTAGTAATTATGTGTTGGAAAATTTGGAGACCTGTAAAAATTTTAACACCAACAACATACCATTTTTCTCCCCCTTTTGACATGATCAAAAAGGAAGAAGAAACAACAAAAAATCCAAGCATTCACAGTATATAAAGGGAATAAACGCAATGTAGCAGAATTTACAGATAACAGAATTTTCTTGAAATGTGTATTCGAATACAGACAATGTGTATTTGGATACGACAGCAAAAAAATTTGTTTTTAAATGAATTTTTAACTAAAGAAATATTTTAAAAACATGTACTGACATTTTAAGAAAACACATATACACCAAAGAATCATATTTCAATAGTTTAACAAGTGAAGATGCAAAATATTGAGATTATAAGTGACATGACTTACAAAGCATAAATACCTATACAGATCACTTTCATCTTTGTTGAAAGTTATTTTGTAACCCTTGTCTGGCTTATGCTTATGAGATTGTGCTTTAATCCTTTAACATAGAGGACATCTTCAATTTGAAAGAGATGGAGCAATACCAGCCTTTCCAATTCCTAAAAGTTTTCCTTTGTTGTTATCTCCATAGATCACATAGCCTTTTGATTCAAGAGTTAGTGCTAAAAATTTAGTTTTGTCACCAATCATGTGTTTTGAACATCCGCTATCTAAGTACCACATATTAGAGGTACTTTGTGTGTATTCCTACAAAATAAGTTTATAGTTTATTAGGTACCCAAAGTGCTCTGGGTCCTTGAATGTTAGTACCTTTCTTGACCCACACATAATGCCCATGTGGAACACCAATGTTCCTAAAGTGGCAAGCATTAGGTGTGTGACCATTAAGACCACAATAAAAACATGTTGGACTTTTTTGCTTTTAGGCAAAAGAGGTTTCTTTTGAATAAAACTTTTCTTAGAACAAATATGATTCTTTTGAACAGCTATTGCTATCTCATTGTTGGATTGATTACTTGCTTTGACAAAAATAGTTTTACTAGTACTTGGTTTATCAAACTTTGAATAACCAAGTCCATTTTTGTCATTTGAAAATCTTTGTATGTTAAGTATATTTTCCAATCCAATTTTTCCTTTTTCATACCTTTCAATAACTCTATTCATTTGGACAATTCTAAAGGAAAGTGAATCTCACTTATTGCATGTAGAATTCTGTTTTAGTTTTTCACAATCTTGTTTCGTAGTGTCAATCTTCTCATTAAGAGATAAAATTTGTTTCTTTCGATTTAACATTATTTTGTACAGATTTCTACATTCCATAAGTAGTTCTTTTATAGCTTGTTGTGCCTCACCATTTACAACACATGAATCATCATTATTATAACAAGTATTTTTACTACTAACCTCTTCTTCATCATCGGATTGGTGGGATGCCATCAAAGCAACGTTTGCGCATTCGTCATTTTCTAAATTTGAAGATGAACTTACTTCATTATCCTCTTTATTGTTGATGATTGTCATTGGAATATAGGGACCATTTTCTATAGCCTCCCATATGTTATCTCTTTGTGCTTCAAGATATACCTGCATGCGTATTTTCCAGAAATCATAATGTTCACAAACAAAACAAGGTGGTTTGTTGCTGCTACCACCATCTCTAAAAACAGGTTGTGTGGAAGCCATGAATCGAGGAGCAAACTTCCATAACTTGCTCTGATGCCAATTGTAAGTACAGAGGCGCACCTAAGAGGGGGTGAATTAGATGTTTAATAAACTTTTCTGGTTTTTTGAGTTTTGTGAATTATTTTTCTAGTTGTGTTTGTGTATGAAAGCTTGTAAATAACGGAAAGTAAAGCACACAGAAATTTATCCGGGTTCCCCTCATAACCAAAGGTACATCCAGTCCTCTTGCACACCATAAGAGATTTTTCATTATTTGTTTAGAATAAGTATAAGTCTAACACTAAGACTTCAATTACAAATTCCTAACACTCTTCCTAAGATAGCACACCACTATCTTAGTTTACAATACTTGAAGAAAATACATCACTTTCTTCAAACAATAACTTCAATGATTTTTTACAACAATGTTCTTAATTAAGAACAATAGGATATAAAAGTTTGTACAATGATAACAATCCAATATAATTATACTTTAAGTGCAGAGACCCTTTCCAATGATATGACAGTGTAAAATATGCACTTGACAACATGAAAATTTGACTTTTATTGGATCTTAAGCATTTTCAAAAAGGGTCTAAGGTTCTGAAGTTAAATCTGAAACTAGGAAGTATTTATACTCCTTAGACGTCACTTTAGATCAATAGCAATTGTTCCCAGATGATTTGAGAACAAATGCATTGATCCAGATGAGATCAGAACTGAAAAAATGCGTTGATTTGAACTTGTATTCGAATACGGATTATGCGTATTCGAATACACTTTTGTAACGTTCAGTTTTTATTCAAAATTTCAACATCGTATTCGAATACGAAACCTTGTATTCGAATACGAATTAGTTAATTTTGCCACTGACTTGATTTTGTATTCACTTACGAGATGCTGAAGTCGAATACAGATGTCCAGTTTTTGCTACTGACTTCATCTGTATTCGGCTACACATATATGTAGTCGAATACAACTTTGATTTTAGCTAAAAACTTGATTTTCAAATATAGTTTATGCATTTTTGACACTTTGAAAATTCTTTTGATGCATATGCTAAAATACAAAGGTTCTCATATAATTTTATTTGAAATGTATTTGGATTTTTATCAAGTACCTTAAAATCTAAGTTTCTAATAGATGACTTGAATGTTGATTTCACTTTGAGCTTGCATCTTGATCTTTATTCACAGTCTTTTGTCTTCATAAAAAACATAGATCTTATAGATTTTCACGTTTAACAAGACGGTTAAGCTCTCATTGTTATTAAAAAATTAATAATGCGTGAATAGCGATGACAACGATATTTATGGTAATCGGAATATATGTGATAGATCATGAGAATACATTATCAAGTGCTTAATGAAATCTATATCTAACAATTCTCTCTCTCTATTCCAATACATATATTGTTTTTTACGTCCAATTACAAGTTACCGAACAAATCATTTAGAGCCTTTCACTTAGAAACTATATTAACTGTTCCAATAATATCACTCAAGTCCCTATGCATACTTTAAAACCTTATTACACTAATCTACACTATATTTATACTATATACACTTTGAGACGATATTACATTGATTGCTCTACATTTACTAACAATCCCACACATGGTTCCTCAGCAATAACACATTAATCTGAGACACAGCTCATTCATTAAAAAATAAATCTATACATGTTTCAAAATAAATTAACGTTCTTTACATTTTCATTTGATAATAAATTAATGCAAACTTAAAAACAACATCAAAATATTTATTTTGCTTTAAAAACAAATCAACACATATTTAGGAATAAACTAATTATTTCATATTCACCGGTAAACTAACTAAAAGTTACTTTTATGTTTTAGAATATTCCTAAGATATTGTCGGTGTAATCTATTTTTACTTTTATTTTTTATGGTCCAATAAATTTCTATTTTATTAGTATTAAAACTCTTTTGAAGTAATAATTAATAAAGTATAATATTTTAAGTGATATGAAGATTATGATTTATTGATAATGTAAAAAATTTCTTACATAATGAATATAATTTTTAAAGATTTTAAATTCAATGCTGTACATTAAAAATTTACTAACAATCTCAGGTATAACACCTCTACCAAAACACATTAGTTTGAGACATAAATCATTAATAAAAAAATAAATTTATACATATTTCAAAATAAGTTTATTTTTTTTGCATATTCATTTGATAACAAATTAATGAAAATTTAAAATGAACTTCAAAATATCTATATTGCTCTAAAATAAAATAACACATATTTAAAAATAAACTATTTATTCACACTCATGACACCTCTACAAAAACACATTAATTTAATACAAAACTCATTAATTAAAAAATAAATCTATACTTATTCCAAAATAAATTTAATTTCTTCCCATATTCTTTTGATAACAAATTAATGCAAATTTAAAAACAACTTCAAAATATATATTTTTGCTCTAAAAATAAAATAATACATATTTAGAAATAAATTATTTATTCTCACTCATGACACCTCTATAGAAACACATTAATTTGAGACACAACTCATAAATTAAAAAAATAAATCTGTACATATTTGAAAATAAATTTAACCTCTTCCCATATATTTTTGATAACAAATTAATGCAAATGTAAAAACAACTTCCAAATATGTATTTTTCTCTAAAAATAAAATAATACCTAAGTATTTTTCTCTAAAAATAAAATAATACCTATGTAAAAATAAACTATTTATTTCATAGTCAAAGATCAACTAACTAAGAGTTATTTTGACTTTCTAGAGTATTTTTAGTTTTGATATTTAATTTTTCTTGTAATTTTATTTATTATTAATTTGTAACTTGATTATGATGTAAATTAAACTCTAAAGTTAATTAAAAAATTATACATTTTTCTAAGTAAATTATTTAATGAACAACTTTTAATATTAAAATAATTAATATTGAAAATTTTTAAAACAAAATGTCCCTTTATAAACATGTCAGATGTTCATTATCAGAGTATCAATTACTCTATTGTGCAAGTATGACGATATCAATATCAAGCTCCAAAATTGTGTTATTAGTTTTTATGTTACTAACTATTCTTGTTGCTTTACACTTTCAGGACAGCCAAAGCGCTATATATACTAAGGATGTACATGTTTTCGTTACCAGCAACATAACCAATCTTCAGCTTGGTCTTCACTGTAAAGATAAAAACCATGATCTTGGGTTTCAATCACTACATTTGGGAGAAACTTTCACCTTCTCCTTTAGGCCTAAGGCCTTTTTAGAGAACACCTTATATTTTTGTAGATTTTCATGGATGAATGAATTTCACTACTTTGATATTTATGTTGAATTCAGAGATACACATAGATGCAAATACGAATGTCGTTGGAAAATATATAAATCAGGACCCTGCTTGGAAAAAATGGAGTCAGAAGAATGCTATCCTTGGAACCTTAATGTTATGGAAGGGAGACAACTTGATCTAGAGAATAATACTCTTGGTGTGTAACTTTACTCATATATTTTCCATTGAAATTTATTAAGATTGGAGGATAAAAATTATGAAATAATATATTATAGTTTTTTATATATTTTCCTTGACCATAACAAATTGTGACTTTTCCTTGCTTTCTTTCACAAAAATTCGTTTTAATTTCTTTTGATGTCAAACAGACATTTTTGTGTAGTCTTAATTTTTTAAAACAAAAGATAACTCTATTTAATGAAAAAAAATAGTTGTCTCTTATGTTGTAACATCTATCAGCACCCCAATATTAATTATCCTTAATTTAAATATTAAATCAATTATTTAAGTAAAAAAATAATTAAACGATTTTAATAATTTGTCTAAACATTATTAGGAATATATTATATTTTAGATTGAGAGATGAATGTTTAAATAATTTAAATTACATAATTTTATTTATCATTTAATATAATTCAGAAAGTATATATTTAAAAATTGAATTTGAATTACAATAGATCAAATATACATCATGGTGACACATGACATAAAAATCTTCGATTAAACATAGATAATAAATATATTTAAATTTAAATTATCAACAGTTTTAGTACATTTTAAATTATTTGAAATTAAAAGTTGAAGGTCGTATTATATATGTTTTATAAAGAAAATTAAGAGAAGAATAAATAATTATTAATTAAAACAGCAGAGAATGTCATGCTCACTAGGATGTGTTTCTTTGATTAAGTAAAGAATGTTGTCTTTAATTAAACAACTCCTCAACTCTAGGTCGTGATGGCTGTGGTGGGGTTTTTTTTTTTCTTCCAATCTTATTGGGAAATAGTGGGAAAGGATGTTTTAAATACAATCCTTCAGTTCTTCAAAAGTTGATGGATTATGCCAAATCTCAATTCTAACTTGTTGGTTATAATTTATAAATTTGTTGGGAAATTTGTGAGGCCACACCTAGATTTTGAAACAATAAATGAGCATGCCAATGATAACTAATTGTACAAGTTGAACTCTTCCGATCATATAAAGCAAATGGCCTTGCCAAAAGGTAAGTTTGGATAATTTGTTAGCAATGGGTTGCATATGAATCAACTTTAACTTTCCTTTAAAAATATGAACTTAGAAGTAATTAAAATTGAGGTGCTAGCTCAATGGTAAGAGCTAGCCTTGTTAAGGTATCAAGTTCAAATTTCTTCTAAAAGAGTTGTAAAATTGACCAATAGTGTCACTTTGATTAATAAAATCTTTCTCCTATGGAATAACACCAGCAAATTAGATTTTCATTTCTAATTACTTATTAGCTAGTGAGATAAAATTTAATACGCATGAAAGAGGAATTGAATTTCTTGAACTAACTTCATGTCCCCTTTACATAAAATTATAATGTCATTACCAAACGAAACATATATGAATTCACTGGTTTGGGAAAGTCTAAAAAATAAGACTTTGGAAACCAACTCAAATCTAAAATGGGCTGGAGATAAGTCTAAATTGCTCCACTTTGACCAAATAAATTATGGAAAGTATTAAAAGTGGTACTCAATTAAGAAGACTTAGGATGGTTACATACAAGCCAATCTAACTTGGGGCTATTAGTTTTCACTTAATTAGTTGTAACTACTTTTTGTAACTAACTTGTATATAGGTAGTTGGGCAGCAACTAGAAAAATTGGAGAATATTCAGTTTTACACAACAGAAAACTGATAGCATAGAGTGTAGAAAGCATTGTAATCATTTTCATCTCAAATAGTGATAATTCGAAGTCGGATCCAGTCCCCCATACATAGGAGTTTTATCTCTGAACTGGGTTAACAATTGTGTGTGTTTATTTTAGCAAGATTCAATTCTGTTTAGATTAAAAGAAACAAAACCATAAAAGAAACAAACTGATCAATCTCCGTTTGGAATTCAATCAATCTTCGTTCTGAAACACATTGATCTTTATTTTTTTACAACAACTAGTATCAAGAGCTCGGGTTCGATTCAAGAAAGATGGCATCAACAAAGTATGTACTTGAGAAATTCGATGGGAAGAATGATTTTGGGTTATGGCATCTCAAGATGAAAGCGTTGCTGGTACATCAAGGTTTGGCAAAAGCACTGGGAGGAGAGAAAGACACGGCATCCACGTTTTTAGACAAGGAAAAGAAGGATATTATGAACAAGGCTCATAGTGCTCTAATCATGAGTCTTTGAGACAAAGTTCTAAGGAAAGTGTCAAAGGAAAACTCTGCAGCAGGTATTTGGCTTAAATTGAAATCTTTATACATGATGAAATCCCTAGCGAACCATTTATACTTAAAACAAAGGTTATATACTTTCAAGATGCAACCTGGGAGGTCAATTGAAGCTCATATGGATGAGTTTAATAAGATTATGTTAGATCTTAAAAATATTGATGTAAAATTGGATGATGAAGATTAGGCCCTGTTGTTAATAAATTCATTACCAAGCTCTCTTGAAAATCTGTGTGATACACTTATTTATGGTAGAGATTCTTTGTCATTAGAAGAAGTACAAGCTGCACTAATATCAAAAGAATTAAAGAGGAAATCATATGGAAAAGAAGAAGGCCGTGGTGAGGGGCTATTTGTCAAGGCCAAAATAAGGAAGAAGAATAAAAAACAAAAGAATAAATCCAAGAATCAAGAAAAGGACAAGTCTAAAATGAGGTGTTTCATATGCAAGAAAAAGGGACATTTCAAGAAAGAATGCCCAGATTGGAAAGGAAAGAAAAGATCAAATAGTGATGATGATTATGGAAATGCTTCAGTAGCCTCTGAAGGATATGAAAGCACAGAAGTTCTTATGGCAAATTCAACTGAAATCATGGAGGATGATTGGGTTCTTGACTCAGGGTGTTCATTTCACCTGACTTCAAACAAAGATTGGTTCATTGACTACAAAGAAACTGATGGAGGCAAGGTTATCATGGGTAACAAATCAGTTTGCAAGGTAGTTGGGATTGGATCAATTAAGTTGAAGCTGGAAGATGGAACTATGAAGATTTTATCAAAAGTCAGGCATGTTCCAGAGCTGAAAAGGAACTTAATCTATCTAGGAATGCTAGAAGAAGCTGGTTGTTCATACAAAGAAGAGAAAGACACTCTAAAAGTCATAAAGGGGGTCATTGGTAATCATGAAGGGAAAAAGAGATCATGGAATCTATCTTCTCAATGGTCAAGCAGTGACAGGAACGGCAATAGTGGCAGTTCAAACATCAAGCAAAGCTAGCTTGTGGCATCGAAGGTTGAGACATGTAAGTCTAAGAGGAATGCAAATTCTGGACAAACAAGGCATGCTAGGTGGGGACAAGATTGGTGATCTTGAATTTTGTGAGCATTGTGTGTATGGAAAGATGCATATGGTCAAGTTTTCTACAGGAAAACATTGCTCAAAAGAAATTTTGGAATATGTTCACAGTGATCTATAGGGCTCTGCAAAGATTGCTTCACATGGAGGTAACAAGTATTTCATTATATTTCTTGATGACGATAGTAGAAAAGTATGGATTTATTTGTTAAAAAGCAAAGATGAAGCATTCAAAACCTTTAAAGAATGGAATCTATGATTGAAAACAAAACTGATAAGAGGATTAAGATCTTTAGGACAAACAATGGTCTTGAATTCTGTAGTGACGAATTCACTAGTTTTTGAAAAGCTCATGGTGTGAACAAACATAGGACTATGAGGCACACACCTCAGCAAAATGGACTAGCTGAAAGGATGAATAGAACCTTATTTGAAAGAATGAGATGCATTCTGTCCAATGCAGGAATGCTTGCATAATTTTGGGGAGAAGGTGTCCATATAGCTTGTTATTTGATAAATCTGAGTTCTTGAACTGCAATTGAACTAAAAATCCCTCAAGAAATGTGGACTGGACATGCTGTAACACCCCGAGTTTAAAACACACCGTGAGTGTTTTTTTTTTCACCGAATAAATAAATAAAAGAATTTTCAAAATTAATTCAAAGGAATTAAAATAAAATTAAGTCATTTCTTAAAATAATTTGTCGTAATCCAAAACGATCAAATGTAATTAAATAAATACATCACAATTAATCAAGTAAAATATTTTTGGGAATTGAATTTTCAGAATATATCAAAATAAAGATACATCCAAAGGTTGTGTCCTGGACCCACCAAAATATTATCAGAGTGCGAAAAAGTTTGGCGGAAAAATATACAATAATTCCCAAAATAAATAATTACAGCCCTCAACACTAGGCCCTATACAAAAAGTCTAGTCTGATCATGCACTAAGCTACAGTAGCACGGTCTCCGCCGCATCCTCTACAAGTCTCGTCTTCAGCCAGCTGTCCGTCCCTCTACGTTGTCCACAAATACTCCGTATGCGAATATCAAGGAAAACTAACGACGTCTCCGTCGTTAGTGTAACCATCGGTGGGACGGGTTTGGGGTTCATCTGAGGGCAAATCCCAATTTCCACAATAATAGTAAAGGGTCACTGACCGAAATTAACAGTTAACACATAGCATTTATATCACAGAACAAATACATCCATGACATAATATATAACAATGATGATAAATAGAGATGCTCATTTTGAAATTTCATGACATGTATGCCTTTTCAAAACAGCAACCAATTAATATGGAAAACATGTTCTAAGTACAGCCAACATTTCAGCAATCACGATCATTTATCAGAAATTCAGATTTTATAAAGTACTTACACACAGCAATTTCCAATCATCAACATATACCCAAAATCGTGACCCACCGGTCAATCACCCCGATGCAATATGTATATGCTCATGTATTCAACTTCTTGGAATTACCAAGGTGCAGTCGCTCAACAGACCAGCACAATTTAAATATGTTTGACTTTAACGGCCCTCAAGACCAGGGTGCAATCGCTCAACAGATCAGCACCAGTGCAGTCGCTCAACAAACCAGCACTCGTGCAGTCGCTCAACAGACCAGCACTCGTGCAGTCGCTCAACAGACCAGCACTTTATACATATACCAAGGTACAGTCGCTCAACAGACCAGTACTAGTGCAGTCGCTCAACAGACCAGCACTTGTGCAATCGCTCAACAGATCAGCACGTTTCACATATGTTAGCCTCTCACAGGCTAGAACATACAGAAGTTAAATCCTCGCACGGATAGAATGGACCGTCTAATATACGCGGAACCACTCTGTAGCCCGGGTAGAATAGACCGTCTAATACACGCAAAACTACTCTGACCCCGGATAGAACAGACCGTCTAATACACGCGGAACTATTCTATAACCCATGGTTACTACTTAACTTCGCGGCCTATCACGGCCACCGCATCAACTCTGTGGCCCATCGCGGTCACCACCTGACTATGCAATGCATGAACATGCAATGTTTTCTCTTCACTGAAAACAGTATACAACATCAGTAAAATTCATGCCTTTCCATCATTCCTCAAAACATCTCAACACAACCAATTTCATTATCATCACATCATAAATCAAACATTCAAGCAATCCCATCATTATCACTTTATATTATCTCAAAATTCCATTCTTAATTATCATAAGTCTTTCCAATAGTTCCCTAATTCTTAAAATTCATAAAACAGTGTTTAAAACTAAGATTTCTGGAAAACACGAATCTGTATTCGAATACAGAAGCCAAAACAGTGCAGAATTAACACTCTGTATTTGTTCCTGGTATTCGAATACAGAGGCAGTCCCAGTGCACAAAACAACATTTTTCACTACATCAGTACAATCTCAAAAGCTTCATCACCACCACTTCAAACTATCACAAAAATTCCATTTTAATTCATCACAAACCTTCCCAATGCTCCCCAACACTTAAAGTTTATAAAACATTGTTTAAAACTTTGATTTTCTGAAAAACACGAATTTGTATTCGAATACAGCTCCCTTGTATTCGAATACAGAAGCTAAATCTGCAAATTCAACACTCTGTATTCGAATACAGCATACTTGTATTCGAATACAGAAGACTATTTCAATCATCATTAAAGGTTTCCAGAACCTCATCATCTCCTCTTCAAAACTATTTCAAAAACTCCATTTTAATCATTTCAAACCTTCCAAATGTTTCCCAACACTCAGAGTTTATAAAACAATGTCTGAAACTTGATCTTCTGGAAAAACACGATTTTGTATTCGAATACAGCTCCCTTGTATTCGTATACAAAAGCAAAAAGAGTGAAAATCAGCATCCTGTATTCGAATATGAGGCTGTCGTAGTCGAATACAGATGCGAATACAGTGGCAAAATTGTAGTCCTGTATTCGAATACGACAGGGTCGTAGCCGAATACAGAGGCTAAGTCAGAAGCAAAAATCCTTCATTTGTATTCGAATACAGAAGCCCGTATTCGAATACAAGTTCGAAAACTTGAGTAAAACAGAAGCTTGGCAGGTTGTATTTGAATACACTCATGTTGTATTCGAATACACCTTCAAATTCAGTGAAATTTTCCTAAAACTACAACACATTTTCAAACTTTTTCCTTTGAAAAACCAGCACAACCCCAAAACAGTTTCTTCATTCTTTTGAACTACAAAACTCAAGCATTTTTCATCAATAACAACTTTTCCAGAAAACACTTTCATCATTTTAAATCCTTCTCTTTTGAAAACATCAGCAACACCAGAATCACTCAAAACAGAATGTCAACCACAACAGAACAGACATTTTTCAACGTTTACATTGTTGATCATTTCTCAAACAACATGCAAGGTATTTCCAGCATTCTTACACAACCAATCACACATGCAAAGCATTTTCAGCTTTCTCACGCAAGCAGAACAACATTAATGCATTCAGCCAAACAGCAACCATCACCTAGCAGCAAAACACCAACATAATGCATTTTCGCATTTTATAACAACATTCAAAGCAGTTTTATGAACATGCATTTTAATCATCTTCAAAATAACATGCAAGATATTCTTCAACTTTCCCACATAAACAAAACAGCATTGAGATAACCACCAAAAATAGCACATCACAGATTTTTAAAACCTCAACAGGATGCATTTTTTCATCTTTCAAAATGTCATGCAAAACAATTTCGTTTTTTAAAACAGAAACTCAAATATGATCACACCTCAAACATACATTTACAGTCCTAAAATGCAACTAGAAAGTGGAAGGTGCCCTTACCCCTTTTGCATTTTCTGCTCACGTTCACGTTTATGCATCAAAATCGGCGAAGTTCCCGTTTCGCGTTCGCCGCTACGAAAGTGGGTTCTCTAGCTTCGTAATGATGAGGAGAAAAACTTTTGTACTGGATGTTTTCTGGTTTGATGCTTGGATTTCCAAGTAATCTCACTTTTGAGGAACTCTTTTTTTTTTTTTTTTAACGTGAACAGAATTCAGAATGGGAAGGGAAAGAATACTGTTACATGCAGTATGGAGGAGGTATGGTTTCTGCCTGTGCTCTGCCTCCTCATTCCTATTTATAGGCATTTGTGGGTGCCACCTCACCCGACACTTGTCTGATCCTCAACACTTAACCAGTCTCGTCGCAATTAGCAGATAATCCCTTAATTAACTGCCCGATAATTTAATTACTCGTAATTAAATTAATTTACTCTTCATCCAATAATCTTAATTCATCTTCCAAAATAAATATTTATATATATATATATTTACTCAAAACATACATATATTAAATATTTTACAAATATCCCCAAACTACACTTAATATTAATTCCATAATTTAATTCTAAAATTTAAGGGTCTTACACATGCAGCAAAGTACAATCATCTAAAGGTATTTGGATATGCAGTATATTACCATGTAAATGAAGGGAAGTTAGTTCCTAGAGCAAAGAAAGGGTATTTTGTTGGATATCCAAGTGGTGCGAAAGGTTATAGAATATGGTGTCCTGAAAGTAGGAAATGTATCATCAGTAGAAATGTTAAATTTCATGAGGCTGACCTATACAAGGCACTAATCAAAGATGGAAATGAAAGTACACATCAAACTGGAGATGGGGGGAGGATTGATCTTGAGGTGGAGCAATTTACAGAAACAGAGAAAGATCAACAGAAACCAAGAACGTTCTCCGTTTTAGAACAGCAGAAACCCAGAACATTCTCCATTTCATAACAATAGAAACCAAGAACGTTCTCCGTTTCAAAATAGCACGACAAGACTAATACAAACCCAAATGACATGATATGTTTCCAGAACAAGAATTAGATGATTATAACCTCATCAGGGACAGAGAAAGAAGGATATCAAAACCTACTCAAAGATACGGTTATGCAGATATGATCAGCTATGCATTACATGTTGCTGAAGAAATCAACTAAGAAGATCCCAGGAACTACAATGAAGCTGTTAGGTCTCAAGACAAGGGCAAATGGATTGTAGCTATGACTGAGGAGCTGAAATCACTGGAGAAGAACAACACTTGGGAACTCATACCTAAGCCTGCCAACTCTAGGATTGTAGGCAGCAAGTGGATTTTCAAGAGGAACGAGGGAATTCTAGGAGCTGAACCACCCATGTTTAAAGCAAGGCTAGTAGCAAAGTGATTCACTCAAAGGGAAGGTGTAGACTACAATAAAACATTTTCTCCTGTAGTCAAGCTTGCATCTATAAGAATAATTCTAGCCATGGTAGCACACTTTCACATGGAGTTAGAGCAGATGGATGTCAAAATAACATTTCTCCATGGTGATCTGAATGAAACAATCTTAATGCAACAACCAGATGGCTTTAGGACTCAAGGGAAGGAACACTGGGTCTGCCTACTAAAGAGGTCACTCTATGGGCTAAAGCAATCACCAAGACAATAGTATTTGAGGTTTGATTCATTCATGCTTAGTCAAATTTATACAAGAAGTATCTTTTATAGTTGTGTGTATTATAAACAAGTATCAAAAGACATGTACATTTACTTGTTGTTATATGTGGATGACATGATAATTGTAACATCCCGAGTTTTTAAACACAACGCGAGTGTATTTTTTTTTCCAACCGAAATAAATAAAAGAATTTTCGAATTAATACAAGATAATTTAAATAAAATTAAAATTAAATCATTTTGTAAAATAATACGTCATGCTTCAAATAACGAACGTAATTAAATAATTACATCATAACTTAACCGTGTAAATGAGTTTTGGAAAATTAATCTTGAAAATATACGAAAATAAGATACATCAAAAATTGTATCCTGGACCCACCAAAATATTATCAAAGTGCGGAAAAATTATACAATGATTCCAAAATAAATAATTACAGCCCTCGACACTAGGCCCTATACAAAAAGTCTAGTCTGATCATGCACTAAAGCTAAAGTAGCACGGTTTCCACCGCGTCATCTACAAGTCTCGTCTTCACCCAGCTGTCCGTCCCTCTGCGTTGTCCACGAATACGCCGTACGTGAAGATCAAGGAAAACTAACTTAATAGTTACCTTGTTAAGTTGCCTATAATCCACACATAAGCATGAACTTCCATCCTTCTTCTTAACCAACAACACCGGAGCTCCCCATGGCGACACACTTGGTCTGATAAATCCTTTCTCCAACAAACCTTTTATTTGACCCTTAAGCTCGCTTAATTCCAATGGCGACATCCGATACGGTGCAATTGAAATAGGTCCAGTTCCTGGGTGTAGATCAATGAAGAATTCCACCTCTCTTACTAGGGGTAATCCTGGAATTTCTGATGGAAATACGTTCGGATACTCTTTGACTAACACTACATCTTCTATGTTCACATCCATCTTGGTCTCCATGTTAGCCAATGCTAAAAATTCATGAATTCCTTCTCTCAGTGATACTTCGAGTTTGTTAGCAGCCAAATATCGAAGACTCCAGGTTCGGGGAGAAGAACTAATTTGCGAGCATAATCCAAGACTACATAATTATACGACATCCAATCCATGCCAAGAATGATCTCGAGTGATTGTAGGGGTAAATAGATTAAATTAACCAAGAAATCTCTATTCTGAATCATTACAGGACAGCGTAAACATGCAGAATTTACAGTCAAAGTCTTAGCAGGTGTGGAAACAACCAAATCAAAAGGCAAAGTAGACATAGATAACTTCAAAAGATTCACACAGTCCATAGCAATGAAAGAATGGGTTTCCCCCGAATCAAAAAGTGCAGTTAGTGTGTTACCTGCAATCTCGCAATCTCGCTGGATTAAATTATGAGCTTGACTCCCAGCTTCAGCACCCATGTGATAGACACGGCCTCTAGCAGTAGGACGAGTAGCCCTAGTCGCGTTCACAGTTGGTTCCACCTTCGGAGCCTTGCAATCCCTTGCAAAGTGTCCTGGCTTATGGAAATTGAAACAGGGAGGATCCCTTACGGTACAAGCAATAGCGTAGTGTCCTTCTTTCCCACATCGGAAACATCGAACCCCTTGTCCCAATTGTCGTCCAAAACTCTGGTTCCCCGGGCAATTCTGGCCCTTGTTGTTGTTCTGTGGTAGGTTATATGGCTTAGCAACCTGCTTTCGTTTATTGTTCTGATTGTGCATCCTTCTAGGCCCTCCTGCATTAAAGTTCCCTCCTCGGTTGGCCCTCCTGTCTTCATATCCTCAACCTCTCTGCATTTCTCTACTAGTGCTTGGAAATGTTGAATTCCCAAAGGTAAAATTGAGTCTTGAATTTCATACTTCAGCCCACTTTGGAAACGATGACACATAAACTGTTCATCAACTTCTTCCCGGAAAAATCTAAAATGCCTTGACAAGGATTCAAACTTAGCTGCATATTCACCCGCTGTCATGTTTCCTTGGTGCAATTTCAGAAAATCATCACCCAATTTAGTTCTAGTGCTCATCACGAAGTATTTGTCCAAAAACTTCCTTTTGAAAGACTCCCAGTTCACCTCCTCATGAGCTGATCCCATCAGTAGCCTTGTACTCCTCCACCAATACTCTGCATCCCCTAGCAACAGATATGTAGCATAGTTGACCTTCACCGCTGCCTGACAATTAATCATTTCAAAAAATTTCTCCATTTCCTGAATCCATTGGTCCGCTCTTTCTAGACCCTCATCACCCTTGAACTTTGGAGGATTATGACGACGAAAATCCTCTAGTCCTCTTGATTCAGCAGCACGAATCTCTCTTTCTCTAGATCACGTTGAGTCTTCGCAGCCGTCTGTGCAGCAACACACGCAGCCATGTTATTCATCGCTTCAGCCATCCTATCTTCCCGGCTGACGTTGGCTCTTGCGGTGTCGTCTCTCCTTGGAGGCATTGTTTCCTACAAAACCATCATCAAGTAGAAATCTCACACCACTTAGAATAATCCCAAAATATAACTTAACAACATCATCACTTCAGCACACCACAACTTATACAAGACTTGACACTCTAACCACTTGCTCCTATGCATGATCAGATAACGACTCAAAACCAATAATCTAACCAGAGCTTTAACCCAAAACTTTAACCAAATGCTCTAATACCACAATTGTAACACCCCGAGTTTTTAAACACAGCGCGAGTGTATTTTTTTTTCCAACCGAAATAAATAAATAAAAGAATTTTCGAATTAATTCAAGATAATTTAAATAAAATTAAAATTAAATCATTTCGTAAAATAATACGTCGTGCTTCAAATAACGAACGTAATTAAATAATTACATCATAACTTAACCGAGTAAATGAGTTTTGGAAAATTAATCTTGAAAATATACGAAAATAAGATACATCAAAAATTGTATCCTGGACCCACCAAAAGATTATCAGAGTGCGGAAAAGTTATACAATGATCCCAAAATAAATAATTACAGCCCTTGACATTAGGCCCTATACAAAAAGTCTAGTCTGATCATGCACTAAAGCTACAGTAGCACGGTTTCCACCGCGTCCTCTACAAATCTCGTCTTCACCCAGCTGTCCATCCCTCTGCGTTGTCCACGAATACGCCGTACGTGAAGATCAAGGAAAACTAACGACGTCTCCATCGTTAGTGTAACCGTCGGTAGGACGGGTTCGGGTATCATCTGAGGGCAAAACCCAATTTTCCACAATAATAGTAAAGGGTTACCGACCGAAATTAACAAATACCACATAGCATTTATGTCAATAATAACAAATATATTCATGGCATGTTATATAACAACGATGATAAATAAGGATGCTTATTTTTGAAAATACATGACATTTGTACCTTTGCAAAAACAGCAACCAAATTAATATAAAAATCATGTTGTAAGTACAAATATCAATTCAACAATCACAACAATCCATTAGAAATTCAGATCTCATAAGGTACTTACACACATCTATTCCCACATCATTAACTCAGATTGAATTATAACTCACAGTCAAACACCCCATGCAATGTGTATATGCCAATGTACACAACTTCTTAGAATAACCAAGGTGCAATCGCTCACAAACCAGCACACGTGCAGTCTCTCACGGACCAGCACGATTTACCCATGTTAGCCTCTCACAGGCCAAACATTACCAGAGTGCAGTCTCTCACGAACCAGCACGATTTTATGGATTTGAATGGACCACCATGAACACGCGGCCATTCCCGTAGCCCGGATAGAATGGACCACCACGAACATGCGGCCACTCTACAACCCATCACGGTTACTACATTTACGTGTATTAGCCTCTCACAGTCACCACGAACACGCGGCCACTCTATAACCATCATGGTTACTACTTAACTTCGTGGACCATCACGGTTACCGCATCAACTCTGTGACCCATCGCAGTCACCACCAGACTATGCAATGCATGGACATGCTATGTTTTCTCTTCACTGAAAACAGTATGCGAAACACAATCTGAAATCCAAACATCCATTACCACCTCAATTCATCTCAAACTATCTCAACAATCTCATTTTCATCACATCAACAAAGAATTCAAAAATCTCATCATTACCACCTCAAACCTTCTCAAAAACTCTATTTTACTTCATCACAAGCTTTCCCAATGTTTCCCCAACTCTTTAAGTTCATACAAATGTTAAAACTGGAAATTTTGAAAAGAAATTAATCTGTATTCGAATACAGCTTCCTTGTATTCGAATACATAAGCTAAAATAGTGAAAAATCAGTATTTATCACACATCAACAAAGAATCCAAGAACTTCATCACTACTACCTCAAACCATCTCAAAAACTCCATTTTAATTTATCATAAGCCTTCCCAATGTTTCCCTAACTCGTTAAGTTCATAAACCAATGTTTAAAAACTGGAATTTCTGGAAAAAAAAAAACTAATTTGTATTCGAATACAGCTTCCTTGTATTCGAATACAGAAGCTAAAAACAATGAAAACTCAACATTCTGTATTCGAATACGAGAGTGTCGTAGTCGAATACAGATTCAAATACAGTGGCAAAAATTGCAATCTTGTATTCGAATACAACAGGGTCGTAGCCGAATACCGAGGTTAAGTCAGAAGAAAAAATCACTCATCTGTATTCGAATACAGAGGGTCGTATTCGAATACAAGTTCAAAAATTCGAATAAAACAGAATTTCTGCAGGTGTGTATTCGAATACACCAATGTCGTATTCGAATACACCTTCGAATACAATGACATTTTCCAGAAATTTCAACTTGTTTTCAAACTCTTTTCTTTGAAAAACTAACACAACACAAAAATAATATCACCATTCTTTTGAAACCAAAGAAAACTCAGAACATTTCTCAACAACACAACAACAACAGATTTTCCAGAAACACCTCCACCCATTTTAAAATTCTTCTCTTTTAAAAACCACCATCAACACCAGAATGATTATAACACAGCAGAAAACATAATCACCAACACCAGAATAACCTCACAGTTTTCTTTAACCACCAAAACAGAACGGCACAAACCAACTCATGCATTTGGATCATCCCCAAAACAACATGCAAAGCATTTTCCAATATTCCCACACAAACAAAACAACATTGATGTATCAGCCAAAACAGCAAACATCACAGATCATTAAAACATCAACAGCATGCATTTTCACCATTTATAACAATATGCAACAACAGTTCCTTTTCCAACCAGAAAACTCAAATATAATCACACATTAACATGCATTTACAACCCTAAATGCAATCTAGAAAGTGGAAGGTGCCCCTTACCTCTGTTACGTTTTCTGCTCTTGTTCACTTTATCGCGACAAAAGTCGGCGAAATTCCCGTTCGCGTTCGCTGCTACAAAAGTTAGTTCCCTAGCTCCATAACGATGAGAGGAACAACTTTTGTTCTGGACACTTGCTGGTTCGGCGCTTGGATTTCCATGTAGTTTGACTTTTGAGCAATTCTTTGGTTACCACTAACACAGAAAAACAGAATGGGGAAGAAAGAAGCGCATGCAGTAAGGAAGGAGGGAAATGTTTCTGCTTTCCTTTTCTGGCTTCTCACTCATATATATAGACATATATGTGCCACCTCACCCAACACATTAATATTATAATATTGCTTGACCACCCAGTACTTAATCAGCCTTGTCGCAATTAGCAGATAACATCTTAATTAATTGCCCGATGTTTAATTACTCGTAATTAAATTAATTTATCCTTCATCCAACAATTTTAATTCAACCTCCAAATATAAATATTTATATATATATATTTACATAAAATATACATATATTAAATATTTTACAATTATTCCCAAATACACTTAACATTAAATCCATAATTTAATTTTAAATTTAAGGGTCTTACACTAATAGCATCTAAAAGTATGAAAGAAATAGGAAAGTCAAAAGGCCAACTGATGAAAGAATTCGAAATGAAGGATTTGGGGCCAGCCAAGAGGATACTAGGAAAAGAAATCATCAGAATTAGAGAACAAGTAAAACTGATAATTTCCCCAGAGAGCTACATTGGGAAGGTTCTAAATAGATCCAATACGAGTGAATCAAAGGTAGTTAGCTCTCCATTAGCAGCTCACTTCAAGCTTTCTTCAGCTATGTCACCAAACACAAATCTGGAAGTAGAAGACATGAAGACTATACCTTATGCAAGTGCCATAGGAAGCATCATGTATGCTATGGTCTGCTCAAGGCCAAATATTTCTCATGCTGTAAGTGTCACCAGCAGGTTTATGGTAAATCCAGGAATGAACCATTGGCAAGTTGTTAAATGGATTCTAAGATACTTAAAAGGAACTCAAATCTTGTGTTTGGAATACAGCAAAAGTTCAAAAACATCAAAACCAATCCAAGGATTTGTAGACTCTGATTTTGTTGGAGATTTAGATAGAAGAAGATCTCTCACAGGTTATGTGTTCACAGTGTTCAACAACACAGTCGGTTGGAAAGCCAATCTTCAACACATAGTGGCATTATCAACAATACAAGCAGAATATGTTGCTCTTGCTGAAGCTGTGAAAGAAGGAATTTGACTGAGAGAATTGATCACTGAACTTGGTGTCAAACAAGAGTCGGTTTGCATAAATTGTGACAGCAAAAGTGCCATTCATTTGAGTAAAAATCAAATGCAACATGAAAGAACCAAGCATATTGACATCAGGCTGCATTTCATAAGGGATGTCATTGAAAAGGGTGAGATAAATGTGGCAAAGGTGCACACAAGTGACAATCCAACCGACATGTTCACAAAACCTGTCACACTTAGCAAATTCAAACACTGTTTGGATATGCTGCAGATCAAGTCCAGAAACTGAGATCAAGGACTAAGAGGATCTGATTTGAAGAATCACAGGTTGAAACTTCTCATT
This sequence comes from Cicer cuneatum, assembly GCA_037974295.1. Lineage (NCBI taxonomy): Eukaryota > Viridiplantae > Streptophyta > Magnoliopsida > Fabales > Fabaceae > Cicer > Cicer cuneatum. The sequence continues at coordinate 15,504,275 of JBBPBO010000002.1, read as the reverse complement.
GTTACCAAGGTGGAGAATTTTCAGTTCTATAAAATAGAAAATTGATAGCATAGAGTGTAGAAAGCATTGTAATCATTTTCATCTCATATAGTGATAATTCGAAGTCGGATCCAGTCCCCAGACGTAGAAGTTTTATCTTTGAACTGGGTTAACAATTGTGTGTGTTTATTTTAGCAAGATTTCATTTTGTTTAGAATAAAAGAAACAAAACCAGAAAACGAAGAACGACAAACGATCTCCGTTTTCAAACTGATCAATCTCTGTTTGAAATTCAATCAATTTTCATTCTGAAACTCATTGATCTTTGGTTTTTTACAACAGAGAATGTAAAACCCATCACCATGTATCTAGGATATGATAATTAATTCATACATTTAGATTTACAGAGGCAATCATTAAATATCTGATAAAGTACAGTCATATAATTAAATTGTAGCTACAAGTTATATAGTTGACAATCATCATTTGATGCGCCAAATTTCAAACATATAGAATCCTTAAAACAAAATATAAAGGCAACATTATGCCTCTAATTCACTAAAGTTACAAAATACATAAGCTTTTCAGACTAAGTATTGTTGCAGAACTAGATCCTTTGGACCTGGCTCCAGCCTTAACCCTTCTTATATGCTATAATATAATAAAAATAGAGGGTGAGATAATAATCTCAGTGAGCTCTAAAGAAGGGAGGGGTAGTTCAAAGATTATTTTTCTTAAATGCAATATTCATCATGAATAACATGGAGTTCGTGCTAAAATACTTTAACTTTGCCTTTACTTAGAAGTATGTAAAATAACATATTCTTATGTTTTCTTTAAGTATGAAAACATAACTTAATCCTCTTTCCCTTTGAGTATAGAAAACATAACTTAAATCCTCTTTTCCTTAAAGTATGGAAATTAACATGTCCTCTTTCTTTTCCTTAGTGTATGAAAAAATTTCTCAATTATCTTGATATAGGTCACCAAGATAATTGAGACCTATTGGTAAAGTTGGTATGGCCATGACCCCAAACCGGTGTGCCGATTCGTTGTTCATTTACCCATTGTTTCAATGCCTGAAACAATCCTCAAATGTCCCACCATGTACTTGGGCCATGCATGCCAGAACTTGATGAATGCAATGCATATGTAATGTTATGTATGCAATGTACATTTCATCAATACGATTAATGCAACTATTTAATCAACTCGGCAAGGTAATAGAATTAAAATGTAACTTAACTTCAATAATCCATCAAGAAAATCCTAGTTGGTTGTTCATTTATATGGGGTTATGTCTTTTAAATTTTGCATTTTGATCAGGTAGCTTAGACCAGAGGCTGACTCTAACCAGAGGCAACAATATCAGAGAAAGCTTAGATCAGAGGCATGTTTCTGACAGAGCCAGCATGATCAGAGGCAACGTGATTTGAGTCGGTCTTGGATTAGAGGCGCATGATCTGAGGCAACATGATCTGAGTCAAACTTGGATCATAGGCATGTTCGGATCAGAGGCAGCATGATCAGAGACAAAGTCAAAGGAAGCATGATCAGAGGTCGCATGTTAGAGGCACATTCTGATCAGAGGTAGCATGAAAGGAGGAAAATTAGAGGCAAAAGAGATGAAAATCATAGACAAGATAGAAGAAGAAAATCAGGGGCAAAATAATAAAAAGAATTAGAAGCAGAACGACATGTGTTGGAATTATGAGGAACGCATAAACTCAGTATTCCACCCATCACAAATGCATATTTCACAAATATTTCCTACATGCTAAATTTATAATTTTTCTCTCACTCTCACATTTTAATGAACCCAAAATCAGCCCAGAAGATCACTTCCACAAGAACAGAAACTGAATTGAACCCAGAAAAACCCCGCATGTGAAAATAAAATTTGTTCTAAAAAGAACTCACAGTTTGTTACTAATAATCCCCTTTAATTTGAGCTGGGTTATGGAAGATGCTTACCTTATCAGCTCTATGTTCCCTATCTTTTATGCTCTGTTTCATATTCAGAGATTTCCCAATTTGTTCCTTATTTTCCTTCAATACTATTACGGTTGATTAATTGGTTTTGGAGAGGAAGAAAGAGACATGCAAGGGGTCGGATTGAAGGTAAAGGACTTTAGATGACTGTTGTCTTTGATTAAATTTCGGAAGAAGAGGAAAATGGATGAATGGAGAAGACAATGAATAGTAACTGAGTGTTGATATTTTCATAATGTTTTTAGAATGTGTAACTGGAAGTGAAAGAAAATGAAGGTGGAAGATAAGTTAATACCCGAAAGAGAAAAATAAAGGTGACACGTTCTCTTTTTGCCAGTTGAACTTGTTGATGATACTATTTTCCTATTCTACCATTAATCTTAATTTAATATTACTAAAAATACAACATTAACAATTAATAAAATTATAATAATTCTAATTAGTACTTAAATCTTATAAATATTTTTAAGGTAGTGAGAGTGTTGTTAAAGAAAGTATCACCATAGATAACTGGGACATTGAAAATATTTTGATCCACCATCACTTAAAAAGAGATTCGTTGATTAGAAAGACTTAAAAAAAAGTGGGGTCCAAAATTTCTGCACAAAATCCCCAAAGATTAGGAATGTATTGACTGTGCATATTGAAGACAAATAACTTAAGACCTAGATTTCTTCAAAAGCTATAAGGGATGTTCCCATAAGAAGTTCATGGCTCAATAATAAATAAGATGTTACTTCGATGAATTCAACTTCTTCCATTAAGCATGTGATGCAGATGCGGACCGCAACAAACGAGTTACTACCAGACCCAGTTATCTCAAGGATTATGTCATGAACCAAATGGAGCTATTTAGGTCTAATTGTCCTAAGAAAATATTTGTAATTTGCCTTTTATGTTATTAGCCGTCATTTTTATATAGTCGTTGAGCATTTAACTGGCTGCAGTTGGGTCAATACAATATCACTATATTCCCTAGAATCTAGGAGACAATGATTGGTCAATCATTCTTTTATAAATTGAAGGGAAATGAATAAAAAAGGCAAGGAAAAATTTCACCAATTTTATCTTTAATTAGAATAGATGTAGAATAGTTCTCATTACACCTATCAACTGCTTCAATTTCGGTTTATCCTTGGAAATACGTCGTGAAGTTCAAGCATTTTCTCCCTTATTCCTACCTCACGCCACCGCCTTAGCCAAAATCCAAGAAGATAAAATTGTCGATTATTGTCGCTCCTTACCAAAACAACACATCCTCATCATACTCCCTAAATTCGACCGTCCCTTTTCAACCCACAATCACTTACTCTGCAATCAGCTTCCCCATCTACCATTTCCTCTTCCAAAGTCAATTTCAAAAAGATTTCCCTAGAAGAACTTTTGTCACGCCGTGAACGTGGCCTCTGTTACAACTGCGATGAGCGTTTTACCTTAGGCTATAAATGCAAACATCGTTTCTTTCTTCTGATTTCTGAAGATGAGTGTAAGACATGTAATTTATTTATAACAAAAATTATGGATTATTGTCTAAAGACACCAAAGTTTAACCTAGAGTTTTATATATCGACTACAATGAGAATTTGATATCTTTATATTTTTGTAAACTAAGGAACAAATATTTCGTTAGATAAAAATTTATTCGCGAAATTTTGAAAAGTTTTAATTTGTAGACTTATTATAAAAATTTCAGTTACCGAGGAATTTATTTATGAATGAAATGCGACTTGCTTAAGAAAGAACTCAGTGACTAACAAGATGATATGACATAAAGTCAAAAAATATCTAGATATTTTTTTAGGATATCAATAATTTAATGAAGGGTTAGTGAAAATATCTAGATATTTTTTTACTATGTATTAAGACTTTATAAGAACAAAAATTATATTTTTATGAGGAAATATTTTAAATACTACGTGTGTGTAAAAATAATCCAAATTTGGAACAGAAAAAAAATTTCAGCTTTTGAAACCAACAAACAACTTTACCGCTTTAAAATTTTTAAAACAACTCAGAATTCATCAAAACTTTTTATTTAAGTTTTTGGATTGTTTGAGGTATAATTTACATCAGAAAAATATCTTTCTGAGCAAAGAATATTAATTTTGATTATTTTAATAATCAAAATATTTTTTCGTAACAATAACTATTGATAAATACTTTACAAGTTTTAACTTACGATTAGATTTATCTTCGAGTTGAGTTACGTCAGGTAGATATTTTGTAGAGAAAGTTAATAATTTTACATAAAGTGATTTTTAACTTTTACTAGAGATAGATTTTAGAGGAGAAGTAGTAAGAAATGTGCTCACAAACTTGCCACGTCCCCCTAAAATTTAATGTGTGGCTCACATCACATTGCCTTCCCAATAAATAGAGCTTAAGTCACAAAATTTTACTCCCTCCCCCTTCATGTTACAACCACCAACATACTCCTTCCTCCCTTTTATTTCAAAATTTTTTTCTTCTCTTTTCTTCCATTTTTGAGCTTCAAGGAAGCTTCTAATCACAAAACCTCCAAATCATTGTCTCACTACTAGAGAGGATTGCAAAGAGTTAAGAATCATTAGTTGAGGTTGTTGGGGTAAAAACATTTTTGATATATGTTTTAATGACAACAAACCTTATGAAATAGATGATTAGGTTTTATCAATTGTGATCTACTTATTATTGCACTTGAGTTTTATTTAAGGAACGTCAATTGCATAAGTGGACAAGCAATAAGCCATCAATAAGTACATAAGTATCTTCTCAATTGTTATGAAAGAATGTTCCCATGATGAATAAGTTCATTTCACTCATAAATACTCATATCAATTCAGCAAAATCACAAGAATCAACCTTGAAGAAAAAATCATTTCAAGATTGAGTCATTTATTAAGTTGTTTGTTTAAAGAATAATGGAATAACATTCACCATAATGTTCTGGTTATTCAATTAAAGAACAACTCACAAAAGAAATGTTTTTGGAAAAGCAACATGCAGTAAATTAGTTGACATTTCGCAGATGGTCTTTCCAACATTTAATAAGCAATTAAAAGTCAAGATTTGGAGGTCTACTTGCAAAAACAAACATGTAGATTGATGACAGATTGATAAAAGATCTTTCTGGTTTATAACAAGATCATTCTGGTTTATCAAGGATCATTCTGGTTTATCAAATTATCATTCTAGTTTATTTATCAAGATCATTCTGTTGGAACCAAGTTGGTTCTAAGTACTTAGGATTTTGATGTTTACAAAAGCACTCCATGTAATCTTATTTTGAACCTTGAATTATTACATCAAATGCCACCAGAAAATGAAGTTTCCAAAGGCAGAAGATGAAGACACCAGAAAATGCATCCAAAAGGTACTAGAGGATGCATCCTGGAATTACCAGAGGATATCTTTGATGGCCCAGATCAGAAGGAAGCAAAGTCAGAAGGAGACCTGGACTAGACTAGAAGGAAGCCTGCCATAGGGAGACTTGATCCAGACCAGAAGAAATCATAAGTCAGACTTAGTTCAGAAGTTATTCTGACCAGAAGATGGCCTGGCAGTGAAATGATAAACAGTGCAGACTTGATCCAGACTTAATCAGAGGATAAATTAATGGGTCCAGAACAAGAGATTCAATCCAGATTTGACCCAAACCAGAAGATAGCACGGTTTAGGGTATGAAACTAAGTCCAGACTAGAAGAAATGATGTCCAAAATTGATCCAGACCTAATTCAAAACAGAAGGTAAAATGTCCAGACTGAAATATTATTTGTCCAGAGTTAATTTCAGTTCAATCCAGACCAAGTCCAGAATTGGTCCAGATCAGACGGAAGATATTCAGATCAATGGTTCAGATTTAAGTATTTGGCCCAGTGTTGGCCGAGATCAGAAGATCAGACCATGGCCCAGTGTTGGCCGAAATCAGAAGGTCAGAATGTGTGGTCCAGCATTGGCCGAGATCAGAGGATCACAGTATATTAGTTTGCAAGTCCAGGTTGGCCGAGATCAGAAGATCAGAAGATCAGAAAGTGTGGTCCAGGGTTGGCCGAAATCAGAGGATCACAGCAGATCACTTAGTATGGTCCAGATGTGGACTAGCGCAGAAGATCAAACGGTCCAGATTTAATCATGAGGATTAATGGTGGAGATTTAATTAAATTTGATCAAAGTATTAAAAGGATTTGTTACAAAAATAAAGTGAAGTCGTATGGGAGTTCAGAAGCTATTGGCGGGAAAAGAAAGATTTGTTCCATAATTAATTAAAGACAAGATTGGCCAGTTATTTTTGAAAGCAAATCTGAAGCTTAAAAAGATATGTTTTTTATTTAAGTGAAGCCCGATTGGTCAATATATTTTTGCAAGAGAATCCAGCAAGATACAGCTCGAAATTAAGCTTGGAAGATACCCTAATCTGCATCTATAAAAGGAGGATCAAGGCAGAATACTTAGCATCGAAAATCACAAAAGAGTCATACACTTCCAAAGCAAACACTCAAGTTTTCAGTGAGGTTAATTGTGAGTTCCAGCTTTCCAGAAGCAAACACTCGTGTTATTTTCTTTCCCTTGTGTTAGATCTAAGTTGTTGAAGTAGAGTCTACAATCTGAGGGAGTCAGGAGGGGTAGCAGATTACTTGGCAATTAGATTCAAGGCATTGTAATTCCTTCTACAATCTGGGGTTGTCAGATTGGTAGGAGAAGACTTGACTTAAGAAGTCAAGGTGCTGTATTCCTCAAGAGTCTAGGATTGTTAGACTGTTCGAGAAGACTGACTTGGAGGGTCAGTGGAACGGTTGTAATTCAAGGTTTGAATTAGTGAAATCCTTCAAGGTGAAGGGACTGGACGTAGCCTCGTTAACGGTGAACCAATATAAAATTCTGTGTTTTTATTTTTACTTTATATCCGCTGCTAACTCTGTTTTATTCATACATCAAGTTTTGTTTTAAAACTGCAAAAACAAAAAAAGTATTCAAGTTAGTCAAACACAATTCAACCCCCTTCTCGTGTTTGCACCTTCAATTGGCATCAGAGCTCGATCTCAAGGCTGAGCACTTAATAGTGTTTGAGGAAAGGTCCAAGGGGTTCAACATGGCAGAATCCAAAGATGATTTGGGAGGCAACATCAACAGACCACCACTGTTTGATGCAAAAAGGTTTGAGTATTGGAAGGACAGAATAAGAAGTTTCTTCATATCTTAAGATCCTGAATTATGGAAGATGGTAGTCAAAGGATACACTGCACCTACTGTTCCAGATGATCCAACTAAGAACTGGACATGGATGATATGAAACAAGACCAGAGCAGATTATACAAACTTCATGACAAGTCCAGAAACATCATGATCAGTGCCATCACATTCAAGGAATTTGACAGATGCACAGATAAAGAAACAGCAAAGAGCATATTCGACAGTTTGGTTCTGACCTATAAAGGAAGCCAGCAGGTTCAAGAAGCAAGGGCTAACATACTGGTCAAATAGTATGAGATGTTCAAGATGGAAGATGATGAAAACATTGATGGAATGTTCTGCAGATTCCAGACTCTGATATATGGACTGAAGGTCTTGAAGAAAAGCTACACAACAGTAGATCATGTCAAGAAGATTCTAAGAAGCTTACCAACCAAGTGGAGACCAATGGTTACTGCAATTCATCAAGCCAAAGATCTGAACAACTTAAAACCTGAAGATCTGATCAGCTCACTCAGGTCTCATGAAATAGAACTAGAAGTAGATGAATCAAAGAAGAAGAAGAATCTGGCCCCGAAGTCGAAACAGAAGAAAGCTGCAAGGGCAGCATCAAAATCAGAGGATAGCGACAGTGATTGTGATGATATGGCTTACTTAACCAAACAGATGGTTAAGATCTGGGAAAACAGGAAGAGGAGAAGCTTCAAGAAGAAACATAACAACAAAGGAAAGGAAGAATCTGACAAGAAGAGTATTGTTTGTTATGGATGCAATGAACCTGGACATATCAAGTCAAAATGTCCAAATCTGGAAAAAGGCAAACAGCACAAGAAGAGTTCTAGATTCAGAAAGAAGGGTCTTATGGCAGCCTGGGATATATCAGAATTAGAAGAAGAATCGTCTGATGAAGAAGAGGCAGAAACAGCAAAGAAGGCACACATCAGGTCTGCCTCTGGACTTAATAAAGGCACGATTTCAAGAAGGAAAGCAAGCAGAAAAAAGAATGATCAAAGCAGTCATTCAAGCAAGTCTGGAAGCACATAAGAGGAAGCAATTATGGCTCTGATGGCTCATACCAACTCAAGCTCTGGATACGGCTCAGGCTCTGGAACAAAATCAGAAGATGAAGACAGTGAGGTATTTTCTGATCTCACTAGATCTGAATTAATTGAGGCTTTAAAAGACTTTTAAAAGGCAAACAATAAGATGTCTTTAAAACTGAAAACTCTTAGGGAAGATAAGAAAAATCTAACTGAAGAAGTCCAAGTTTTAAAGAATCGAAATTCTGAGTATGCAACTGAAAACAAGGAGTTTAAAACTGAAGTTGCAAGACTCAAATCTGAAAACCAAACTCTCAAAAGTAATATTTGTTCCACTTCCAAAACTGTTTGTGAATCTGATATTCATGAGCAATTTTTTCAAAACTTTATTTCCAATGGAATGGAAAGAAGTAAATATGCATCTATGATTTATGGAAACAGTAACACTGGAAAGAGAGGTCTTGGTTTTACAGAAACGATTGCTGAAAGTAAAGCTGTTCATTCTAATAGTTTATGCATTGTTTGTGCTAAGAAAGGTCACTCTGAATTATCTTGTCCAATGGTAAAATCTGAACAAGATCAGAGAACTGTTAAAAATAACAAACCTGGACCCAATCAGTTGTGGGTACCAAAAGATCAAATTGTCTATGTTGCAGATATTCTGAGCAACCAGAAGGAGACACCAACAATGGTGCCTGGACAATGGATGTTGGCAATGCACAAGAAGTAGAAGGTTTATGTTCCTGCTACAACCAAACAGAGGCAATCTGAGTCTGATGGAAGAAGGTCTAGTCATTTCAACCAGAACCGGAATCATAATCAGAACCAAAATTGGAACCATAATCAAAACTGGAACAAGAACAGGAACTGGAACCAGTATCAGAAGCACAGAAACTGGAACCAGAACCAGAACTGGAACCAGTATCAGAAGCACAGAAATTGGAACCAGAACCAATACTGGAACCAGAATCAGAATCAGTACTGGAACCAGAACCAGAACAAGAATTACCAGAATCATCATAATCACCAGATTCATCAGAACCACCAGATTCACTCAAATCACCAGAATCACCAGAATCATCAAGCTTATCAGAATAACAGGATTCACCAAAATTACCAGAACCAAAACATGTTCCAGAATCATCAGAGGAACATGGTTTATCGACCAAAGCAGAATCAAGGAAACTGCTCAAACAGGCCAGAAGCAGAACTAGCTCTGATGGATCGAACAGAAGCTGAGTCTGAGTCTGACTCTGATTCTGACAGAGAAAGAGCAAGGTTCGATCAGCAACACAAAGCTTGGTATCTTGACAGTGGCTGCTCCAAGCACATGACAGGAGACAAATCTATGTTTCTGGATCTGACTATGAAGAATGGAGGCAAAGTTTCCTTTGGAGGAAACCAGAAAGGTCAGATTATTGGTACAGGAACTGTTGGTAACACTTCTTCTTCCCTGTCTATTAAAAATGTTCTATTAGTTAAAGGGCTAAAACACAATCTTCTGAGCATAAGTCAGTTAAGTGATTGCAATTATGATGTTATCTTTAATCAAGAACTTGCAAAGCTGTTAGTCAACTTGATGGGTCGGTTTTATTTACTGGCACTAGGAAGGATAACGTTTATAAAATTGATCTGTTAAGTATTGCTAAGCAACAGGTTAAATGCTTATTGTTTGTGAGTGAGTAGAATCTGATTTGGCACAAGAGGTTAGGGCATGCAAACCCTAGGCTTATATTTGAATTGAGCAAACTCCAGTTGGTAAGAGGGCTTCCCAAGGTAAGTTCCAAAACTGAGATTCTGTGTGAAGCATGTCAAAGAGGTAAACAAACTAAAAGCTCTTTTAAAACTAAAAAATGTGTTTCTACCTCTCAACCACTTGAACTGCTTCACTTAGATCTGTTTGGTCCTGTTCAAATAGCTTCTCTCGGTGGTAAGAAATATGGTTTTGTGATTGTTGATGATTACTCAAGGTGGACTTGGGTAAAAATTTTAAAGAACAAAGATGAATCTCACAAAGTATTTATTTATTTTTGTAAGAAAGTTATGAATGAACAGGGTATTAAGATCATAACCATCAGAAATGATCATGGAGGTGAATTCGAGAACAAGTATTTTGAAGAATTCTGTGATGAGAATGGCATCTCTCACAACTTCTCATACCCCAGAACACCTCAACAGAATGGAGTGGTAGAAAGGAATAACAGATCACTGCAGGAGATGGCTAGAACCATGCTGAATGATATGAAGGTTGCCACCTACCTTTGGGCAGAAGCTGTCATCACAGCCTGCTACATTCAGAATAGAGTCTACATCAGGTCCATCTTAAATAAAACTCCCTATGAACTGTGGAAAGGTAAGAAACCCAATATTTCCTACTTTAAGCAATTTGGATGCATCTGTTTTATGTTGAACACTAAAGATAACCTAGCTAAGTTTGATTCTAGATCTCAAAAGTGTATCTTTATTGGCTACTCTAAGAGATCAAAAGCTTATAAAGTGTTTAACAAAGAAACTAACACTGTGGAAGAATCAATCCACATTAAGTTTGATGATAAACAGCTTGACTCTGAAAAGTCAAAGCAAGATGAGGAAATTGCAGGTGAACCAGAGGCACAGGAACCAAAAGCTGCACTAGCAGCAGAATCTGAGAAAGATCAAGATGAAGAAAAACATGTTGACTTAGAAGACAAGCCAGTGGGAAAGAATGGATGGAAGTACAAGTCTTCACATCTAGAATCTCTCATTATTGGCAGTGCAGCTGAACCTTTAAAGACCAGAACATCAAGTAGAGAAACCAGTCTGTTTGGTTTACTCTCAACAATTGAACCAAGCAATGTTGATGAGGCTTTGGTAGAGGGAGGTTGGATACTTGCAATGCAAGAAGAGCTGAATGAATTCCAAAGGAATGATGTTTGGGATCTGGTACCCAGACCAAACAAAAACATTATTGGAACCAAATGGGTGTTCAGGAATAAACTCAATGAAAAAGGTGAAGTGGTAAGGAACAAAGCCAGACTTGTAGCTCAAGGATACAATCAATAGGAAGGTATAGACTACACTGAGACTTTTTCATTTGCTGCTAATCATGATATAATGTTGTATCAAATGGATGTTAAAAGTGCATTCTTCAATGGCTATATAAGTGAGGAAGTCTATGTCAAACAGCCCCTTTGAGCTCAGTGGATGTAATTATTTATTTTGGGATAATTATATATTTTTCCGCACTCTAATAATATTTTGGTGGGTCCAGGATACAATTTTCGATGTATTATTATTTTGGTATATTTTGAAGATCAAATTCCCAAAATTATCTTACTTGGTTATAATCATGGTATAATTAATTACTTTTGTCGTTTGAATTTACGACATTTATTTTAAGATAATGACTTAATGAAAAGTTTATTTAATCATCTTGAATTAATTCGAGAATTCTTTTATTTATTTGATTTTGGTTAGATAAAAAATACACTCGCGCTGTTTAAAACTCGGGGTGTTACAGTTTGGTATCAGAGCATTTGGTTAAGCTTTTGGTTAAACTTTTGGGTAGAGCTCTGCTTAGATTGTTGGTTGCGAGTCGTTATCTAATCATGCATAGGAGCAAGTAGTTAGAGTGTCAAGTATTGTATAGTTGTGGTGTGCTGAAGTAATGATGTGTTAACTTAGGATTTTGGAATTATTCTAAGTGGTGTGAGATTTCTACTTGATGATGGTTTTGTAGGGAACCATGCCTCCAAGGAGAGACGACACTGCAAGAGCCAACGTCAGCCGGGAGGATAGGATGGCTGAAGCGATGAATAACATGGCTGCGTCTGTTGCTGCACAGACGGCTGCGAAGACTCAACGTGATCTAGAGAAAGAGAGACTCGTGCTGCTGAATCAAGAGGACTAGAGGATTTTCGTCGTCATAATCCTCCAAAATTCAAGGGTGATGAAGGTCCAGAAAGAGTGGACCAATGGATTCAGGAAATGGAGAAAAATTTTGAAATGATTAATTGTCCGGCAGCGGTCAAGGTCAACTATGCTACATATCTACTACTAGGGGATGCAGAATATTGGTGGAGAAGTACCAGACTTCTTATGGGATCAGCTCATGAGGAGGTGAATTGGGAGTCATTCAAAAAGAACTTTTTGGACAAATACTTCCCGATGAGTACTAGAACTAAGTTGGGTGATGAATTTATGAAATTACACCAAGGAAACATGACGGTGGGTGAATATGCAGCTAAGTTTGAATCTTTGTCAAGGCATTTCAGATTTTTCCGTGAGGAGGTGGATGAACAGTTTATGTGTCATCATTTCCAAAGTGGGCTGAAGTATGAGATTCAAGACTTAGTTTTACCCTTGGGAATTCAACGTTTCCAAGCATTAGTGGAGAAATGTAGAGAGGTTGAGGATATGAAGAACAGGAGGGCCAACCGAGGAGGTAACTTTAATTCAGGAGGGCTGAGCTGGATCAATTATCAGAATAATAAAGGGAAACAAGTTGCTAAGCCATATAACCGGCCACAGAACAACAATAGAGGCCAGTATCGGCCGGGAAATCAAAATTTTGGAAGACAATTAGGACAAGGGGTTCGATGTTTTCGATGTGGAAAAGAGGGACATTATGCTACTGCTTGTACCACTATGAGTCCTTCATGCTACAATATCCAAAAGCCAGGACATTTTGCAAAGGATTGCAAGGCTCCGAAGGTGGAACCAACGGTGAACGCGACTAGGGCTACTCGTCCTACTGCTAGGGGCCGCATTTATCATTTGGGTGCTGAGGCTTGACATCAACCTCACAATTTGATCCTGCGAGATTGCAGGTAACACACTAACTGCACTTTTTGATTCGGGGGCAACCCATTCTTTCATTGCTATGGACTGTGTGAATCGTTTGAAGCTATCTAGGTCTGCTTTGCCTTTTAATTTGGTTGTTTCCACACTTGCTAAGACTTTGACCGTAAATACTGCATGTTTACATTGTCCTGTAACTATCCAGAATAGAGATTTCTTGGTTAATTTAATTTGTTTACCCCTACAATCACTCGAGATCATTCTCGGCATGGATTGGAAGTCGTATAATTATGTAGTCTTGGATCGTGCTCGCAAATTAGTTCTTTTTCCCGAACCTGGAGTCGTTTGGTATTTGGCTGCTAACAAGCTCGGAGTGTCACTGAGAGAAGGAACTCAGGAATTTTTATCATTGGCTAACATGGAGACCAAGATGGATGTGAGCATAGAAGATGTGGTGTTAGTCAAAGAGTATCCGGACGTATTTCCAACAGAAATTCCAGGATTACCCCCAGTAAGAGAGGTGGAATTCTTCATTGATTTACACCAAGGAACTGGACCTATTTCAATTGCGCCGTATCAGATGTCGCCATTGGAATTAAGCGAGCTTAAGGGTCAAATAGAAGGTTTGTTAGAGAAAGGATTTATCAGACCAATTGTGTCGCCATGGGAGCTCCGGTGTTGTTGATTAAGAAAAAAGATGGAAGTTCGCGCTTATGTGTGGATTATAGGCAACTTAACAAAGTAACTATTAAAAATTGTTATCCTTTACCACGCATCGATGATTTGATGGACCAATTGAGAGGAGCCGCGGTGTTTTCAAAGATCGATTTGAAGTCAAGATAACATCAGATTCGGGTAAGAGAAGGAGATATTCAAAAGACTTCTTTCAGAACCCGTTACGGACATTATGAATATCTCATTATGCCATTTGGAGTTACAAATGCACCAACGATTTTTATGGATTATATGAATAGAATCTTTAGCCCATTCCTGGATAAATTTGTTGTGGTGTTCATCGATGATATATTGATTTATTCAAAGGATAAAGAAGAACATGGAGAACATTTACGTCAAGTTCTTGAAGTTTTACGAGAAAAGCAATTGTATGCCAATCTGTCGAAGTGTGAGTTTTGGCTAGAGAAAGTGAATTTCTTGGGACAGTTGAAAACTCACGAACAAAACTATCCTACTCACGATTTAGAGCTTGCTGCTGTAGTGTTTGCATTAAAGGTCTGGAGGCACTACTTATATGGATACACATTCACGGTATTCAGTGACCATAAAAGTTTGAAGTGTTTGTTCGATCAGAAAGAATTGAACATGCGTCAGAGGAGATGGATGGAGACTCTCAAGGATTTTGATTTTTCTTTGCAGTACCACCCTGGGAAAGCCAATGTGGTGGCTGATGCATTAAGTAGGAAATGTGTGTCAGTATCTTCAATGATAATGGTTAGACAATAAGAAATGTGGGAAGCATTTAGAGATCTACACTTGGACGTAGAGTTTGCACCGGGAATTTTAAAGTGTGGAATGATAAAAATTTCGAGTGGTCTACTTGAGGAGATTGCGAACTTGCAAGATGACGCATTAATCCAAAAGAAGAGGAACCTAATAGTGCAAGGAAAGACAATTGAGTTCAGGATTGGACCAGATAATATTCTGAGATGTAATGGTAGAATTTGTGTACCGGCAGTTGCAGATACGAGAAGAACGATTTTGGAAGAGGCTCATAAGAGCAAATTGAGTATTCATCCTGGAGCGACCAAGATGTACCAGGACTTAAGACAGAATTACTGATGGTCAGGAATGAAGAGGCATGTAGCGGAGTATGTATCAGCTTGTTTAACTTGTTAGAAAGCAAAAGTGGAACATCAGCGACCTGCTGGAATGTTGCAACCTTTGGATATACCGGAATGGAAGTCGGATAGCATTTCCATGGATTTTATAACTGGATTGCCCAAGACAAGGAGAAAGAATGATTCGATTTGGGTAATAGTAGATCGATTGACAAAATCCGCACATTTCTTACTAGTAAAGACCACCTATAAGATAGATAGGCTGACGGAAATCTACATTGCTGAGATTTTGAGATTACACGGAGTACCATCGAGTATCGTATCAGACCGTGATCCAAAGTTCACATCTCATTTTTAGGGAGCGTTGCATGAAGCGTTAGGAACAAAACTGAAATTGAGTTCGGCATACCATCCACAAACTGATGGACAAACCGAGAGAACAAATCAGACTTTGAAAGATTTATTGAGAGCATGTGTATTGGATGACAGAGGGAGTTGGGATGATATATTGCCATTGATTGAGTTTACCTACAACAATAGTTTTCACGCAAGTATTGGAATGGCACTGTAAGACCCTTAAATTTTAAAATTAAATTCAGATTTGATTTTAAGGGTATTTTGGGAATATTGGTGTAATATTCAATATATGTATATTTTGTGTAAATATATATATATAATTAATTGTTTTGAAGTTGGAATTAAAATTATGGATGATGGATGAATTAATTTAATTTCGAGTAATTAAATTATCGGGCCGATTAATTAAGATATTTTCTGCTATTTGCGACGAAACGGATTAATTGCTGGAGGATCAGAAGATATTTTAATATAAGAGTTGGTGAGGTGGCGTAGATATTTGTGAAAAAGGAAAAAATTCCTCTCTCCTCTGCTGTGTCAGTTGCATTTAAGTGGATACTTAAGTGAGAAGCTTTTCTTCTTTCCTCTGTACGACAATTTCTGCTTTATCTTCTTCTTCTTCTAATTTTCTGAGTGTTGGTGAAGAAAAACAGTTTACTCAAAAGTCATCGTTCTGGAAAATCTGAGTGTCGAATCAGAAAGTTTCGAGTACAAAAGTCATTCCTCTTATCGTTACGGAGCTAAAGAACTAATTTTTGTAGCGGCGAACGCGAACGGGAGTATCGTCGGCTTTTGTCGCAGAAGCGTACGAGCTAAGGGAACGTAACTAAGGTAAGGGCACCTTCCAACTTTTTAAATTGCATTTAGGGCTGTAAATGCATGTGTGATGAATGATTATTGGTTTATGTTTGTGAAAAACATGGTGTTATGTTTTGGAAATCATTCTGTGTGTGCTGAATGATGATTCTGGTTCTGATTTTGTTTTGTTAAAAATCAGTGAGGTTATTCTTATTTGAAAGAATCTGTGTTTTGCTGGGTTTTGTTAAAACAATCTGTTGCTGATATTGGATGAAAAATGTTCTGAGTTGAGATTTTCAAGAGTGGTAATTATGATTCTAGGGTTGGGTTGGTTTTTCAAAGGAAAGGTTTTAAAATTGTGTTGAAGTTCCAGGAAATTTCACTGAATTTGAAGGTGTATTCGAATACGGCTTGAGTGTATTCGAATACAGCCTGCAAGGCTTCTGTTTTCTTCAGATTTTCAAACTTGTATTCGACTACGACCCTCTGTAGTCGAATACAGATTTTCCAATTTTGCTTCTGACTTAGCTTCTGTATTTGACTACGACCCTCTGTAGCCAAATACAGATTTACAACTTTTGCCACTGACTTCGCATCTGTATTCGACTACGACAACCTCGTATTCGAATACAGAATGCTGATTTTTCACTGCTTTAGCTTATGTATTCGAATACAAGGGAGCTGTAGTCGAATACAGATTCGTGTTTTTCAGAAATTCAAGTTTTTAACATTGTTTTATAAACCTTAAGTGTTGGGGTACCTTGGGAAGGTTTGTGGTGATTAAAAATGGAAATTTGGTGATAGTTTGAAGTGGTGAGGATGAAGTTTTTGAGAATTTACTGAAGTTGTAGAAATTCTGATTTTTGTACTGTGACAGCCTTTGTATTCGAATACAAGGATTCTGTATTCGAATACAGGATGTTGATTCTGCCTTGTTTGGCTTCTGTATTCAAATACAATGAAGCTGTATTCGAATACAGATTCGTATTTTTGCCAGAAAACCTCAGTTTTAATCACAGCTTTGAATCTTAATAGTTGGGGAAAAACCTTTGTTAATAAAGAGTGGAACTTTGAGGTAATGCAAAGTGTAATGCTTGCTTGAATGGTTAATCTTTGAATGTGTTGAGATGTTTTGAAAAATGAGGAAAATGCATGAATTTTACTAAGGTTGCATACTGTTTTCAATGAAGTGAAACAATGCATACTCATGCATGGCATAGTCAGGTGGTACCCGCGATGGGCCACAGAGTAATGCGCATCCACGTGCTGATCTGTAGTGATTGCACGAGTGCTGATCTGTAGTGATTGCACTAGGTACTAATCTGTGATTGTACCTTGGTATATAAGTGTTAGTCAGATAAACGACTGCACTAGTACTGGACTGTAGTGTCTGTACCCTGAAATGCGCAGCCACGTGCTGATCTGTAGTGATTGCACGAGTGCTGATCTGTAGTGATTGCACTAGGTACTGATCTGTAGTGATTGTACCTTGGTTTATGTCAAACGTGCTGGTCTGTAGTGACTGCACGAGTGCTGGTCTGTATGCGACTGCACTGGTGCTGATCTGTATGCGATTGCACCCTGGTCATGAGGGCCGTTAAATTGTGCTGGTCTGTAAGCGATTGCACCTTGGTGATTCCAAGAATTTATGAACATGAGCATATACATATTGCATCGGAGTGTTTGACCGGAGGGTCACGTTTTGATTTTATGTTGATGGTGGAAAATTGTTGTGTGAGTAAGTATTGTTTTGAAATCTGCAATTTCGGATGAATTGATGTTTGTGCTTACATCATGATTTTCATACTTACTTGATTGCTGTTTTGTAAAGTACAAATGACATGTATTTCAAAATTTAGCATCCTTATTTATCATCATGTACTATGAATATGTTTGATATTCTTGATATAACTGCTATGTGGTAATTGTTATTTTCGGTCGGTGACCCTTTACAATTATTGTGGAATTGGGCTTTGCCCTCAGATGAGATTCAGAACCGTACCCCTGATGTTCATACTAACGATAGGGAACGTCGTTAGTTTCCCTTGATCTTTACTTGTGGGCTATGCAAAGAGATGAGCAGCTGGGCGAAGAAAAGACTTGTGAATATTGTAATGCTACTGTAGCTTAGGGTATGATCAGAGTAGACTTATGTATAGGGTTTTGAACTCAATGGTTGTAAATATTCATTTTGGAAATTATTGTAAAACTCTTCCGCACTCTGATAAATATTTTGATGTATCTTTATTTTAGTATATTATAAAGATCAAATTTCGATAAATATCTCATTCGATTTAATTGTGATGTTGCTGTTTTAAATTCCTTACTATTTTTTATTACGAAGTCGATTGATATTTAATTTGAATTGATTTTAATTTCCTTGAAACGGAATTCTGAAAACTCTTTTATTTATGTATTCGTTTTAAAAAATAATAATAAAAAAATACACTCGCGCTGTGTTTTAAACTCGGGGTGTTACAGGCACCATATGAGGCTTTGTATGGACGCAAGTATCAGACGCCTTTATGCTGGTATAAGGACGGAGAAAGTATGATTGTAGGACCTGAGATGGTGCAACAGACTACAGAGAAGGTCAAAAGGATCAAAGAGAAAATGAAGATCTCACAGGACCGTCAGAAGAGTTATGCTGACAATCGTCGCAGACCTTTGGAATTTTAGCAGGTTGATCATGTGTTTCTCCGGGTCACGCCTACAACTGGAGTTGGCAGAGCTATTAAATCAAGAAAGTTGACTCCGAAATTTATTGGACCATACCAGATTACTGCACGAATTGGACTAGTGGCTTATCGGATTGCTTTACCTCCAATACTGTCCAATATTCACGACGTATTTCACGTGTCGCAGTTAAGGAAATACATTTCGGATCTGTCACATGTGATCGAACCAGACACAATTCAACTGAAGCATAACCTGTTATTTGAAGTATTACCTGTAAGAATTGAGGACAGGGAGATTAAACAGTTGAGGAACAAAGAAGTCCCACTAGTCAAAGTGATTTGGAATCCGACTACTGGATATGCGACTTGGGAACTAGAAAGTAAGATGAGGGAACAACATCCTCAGTTGTTTATCGACATGTAGTTTCGAGGACGAAACTAATTTAAGGGGGGTAGTAATGTAAGACCCTTAAATTTAAAATTAAATTATGGATTTAAGATTAAGTGTATTTTGGGAATATTTGTAAAATATTTGGTATATGTATATTTTTACATATATATATATATATAAATATTTATTTTGGAGGTTGGATTAAAATTATTGGATGAAGGATAAATTAAGTTAATTACGAGTAATTAAATATCGGGCAGTTAATTAAGATGTTATCTGTTAATTACGACGAGAGTGGTTAAGTATTTGATGGTCAAGCAATATTATAATATTACTGTGTTGGGTGAGGTGGCACATATATGCCTATATATATGTAAGTGAGAAGCAAGAACAAAAGCAAAAACATTTCCTTCCTTCCTCACTGCATGCGCCAGTTTCCTTCTTTCTCTGCTCATTCTGTTTTGTGTTGGTGGTAACAAAAGAGCATCCTCAAAAGTCAAATTACTTGGAAATCCAAGCACTGAACCAGAAAGTGTCAAGAACGAAAGTTGTTCCTCTCATCATTACGGAGCTAAAGAACTAACTTTGGTGGCGACGACGCGAACGGGAGTTTCGCCGACTTTTGTCACAGTAACGTGAACGAGCAAAGAGAACGTAACTAAGGTAAGGGGCACCTTCCAACTTTCTAGATTGCATTTAGGGCTGTAAATGCATGTTGATGTGTGATTATATTTGATTTTTCTGGTCTGAAAATGAAACTGTTGTGCATGTTGTTATGAATGATGAAAATGCATGTTGTTGATGTTTTTGATGATCTGTGTTGTTGCTGTTTTGGTTGATACATCAATGATGTTTTGGTTGTGTGTGGATACTGGAAAGTGCTTTGCATGTCGTTTTGGGGATGATCAAAATGCATGAGTTGGAATATGGTTTTACTGTCTTGTGACTGTTTTAGGAGGGTAAGATTGTTTTTCTGTTGTTGTTGATTTGTGGTTAAGGGGATGAGGCTTTTATGGTTTTATTGTGGTGAAGGAAATCGATTATGTTGTGTTGTTAACATTCTGGTGTTGGTGGTTAAAGAAGCTGTGATTTTGTTTTGGTGTTGATGGTGGTTTTCAAAAGAAAAAGATTTTAAAATGGGTGGAGGTCTTCTGGAAATCTGTTGTTGTTGTGTTGATGAGTAGAATCATTTATATATGTTGAGAAATGTTCTGAGTTTTGTGGTTCAAAAGAATGGTGATTATGTTTTGGTATTTATGTTGGTTTTTCAAAGAAAATAGTGTGAAAATGTGTTGAAGTTTTCTGGAAAATCTCACTGTATTCGAAGGTGTATTCGAATACGACATTGGTGTATTCGAATACATTCCTGCAAAATTCCTGTTTTACTCAAATTTTGAACTTGTATTCGAATACGACACTCTGTATTCGAATACAGATAAGTGATTTTTGCTTCTGACTTAGCATCTGTATTCGGCTACGACCCTGTCGTATTCGAATACAGGATTGCAATTTTTGCCACTGTATTCGACTACGACCCTGTTGTATTCGAATACAGATTTGCTGGTTTTGCCACTGACTTCGCATCTGTATTCGGCTACGACAACCTCGTATTCGAATACATAATGCTGATTTTTCACTGTTGTAGCATCTGTATTCGAATACAAGGAAGCTATATTCGAATATAGATTGGTTTTTTTTCAAAAATTCCAGTTTTAAACATTTGGTTTATGTACTTAAAGAGTTGGGGAAACATTGGGAAGGCTTGTGATGAATTAAATGGAATTTTTGAGATGGTTTGAGGTGATGATGATGAGGTTCTTGAGATTCTTTGTTGATGTGGTGATAATGAAGTTGTTGAGATAGTTTGAGATGGTTTGATGTGGTGATGGAGTGGCTGGATTTTCAACTGGTATTTGCATACTGTTTTCAGTGAAGAGAAAACATCGCATGTCCATGCATCGCATAGTCAGGTGGTGACCGCGATGGGCCACAGAGTTGATGTGGTGACCGTGATGGGCCTCGAAGTTAAGTAGTAACCATGGGTTATAGAATAGTTCCGCGTGTATTAGACGGTTTATTCTACTCGGACTACGGAGTGGTTCCGCGTGTATTAGACGGTCCATTCTATCCGTGCGAGGATTTAACTTCTGTGTATTTGGCCTGTGAGAGGCTAATACACGTCAATGTAGTAACCATGAAGGGTTGTAGAATAGTTCCGCGTGTATTAGACGGTCTATTTTATCCGGGTTTAGAGTAGTTCCGCGTGTATTAGACGGTCTATTCTATCCGGGCTATAGAATAGTTCCACGTGTGTTTGACGGTCCATTCCATTTGTAAAATCGTGTTGGTCCGTGAGAGACTACGCGTGTGCTGGTCCGTGAGAGACTGCACCTTGGAAATTCCAAGAGTTGTGTACATTGGCATTTACATATTGCATCGGGGTGGTTGACTGTGAGTCATGTTTTAATATGAGTTGATGAGCTGAAACCGAGGGTGGCAAGTATCCATTGAAATTTGAGTGCCGAATGGGTGTTTGTGATTGCTGATTTTGTTGTACTTGCAATATAATTAATATGTCAATTGGCTATTTCGCGAAGATGTTAATGTATACGTTTCATAAGTAAGCATACTTCATTACTGTTGTTATATCATTTGAGCATGTCATCTATGTACATTGTTATCTTAGAAATAATTGCTATGTGGTAATTGTTATTTTCGGTCGGTGACCCTTTACTATTATTGTGGAAAATTGAGCTTTGCCCTTAGATGATACTCAAACCCGTACCTCCGACGGTTACACTAACGATGGAGACGTTGTTAGTTTTCCTTGATCTTCACGTATGGCGTATTTGTGGACAACGCAGAGGGACAGACAGCTGGGTGAAGACGAGACTTGTAGAGGATGCGGTGAAAACCGTGCTACTGTGGCTTTAGTGCATGATCAGTTTAGACTTTTTGTATAGGGTCTTGAGCTCAGTGGATGTAATTATTTATTTTGGGATAGTTGTATATTTTTCCGCACTCTGATAATATTTTGGTGGGTCCAGGATACAGTTTTCGATGTATTATTATTTTGGTATATTTTGAAGATCAAATTCCCAAAATTATCTTACTTCGTTATAATCATGGTATAATTAATTAATTAATTACTTTTGTCGTTTGAATTTACGACGTTTATTTTAAGATAATGACTTAATGAAAATTTTATTTAATCATCTTGAATTAATTCGAGAATTCTTTTATTTATTTGATTTTGGTTGGAAAAAAAAAATACACTCGCGCTGTTTAAAACTCATGGTGTTACACCTCTTATCATCTATAAATTGAAGATCAATTGGAAGATGAAGGCGTGAGTTCAATTTAAACATCTACCAACAGTTGTTCAAGAAAAAACATGTCAAAAACTCTTCAAGCAAACTCCAACTCTCTTCACTATATCTGTTGATCATCATTTACTGAGTTTGTCTTTATTTATCTCAAAAAAATGTTGAGAAGTTTCAAGATCCCAAACACTTTTATCATACACATCATTTGTAACTCAAGTCTATCTTTTATGTTAGATTGAGTGTGTTTGTAAAAATCCTTTCTAGGGTGAAAGGTGAAAATTGTAATTGATCAATGTGTGATCAAGAGAAGGTGTGAAGAAGAATATTATGATTCTGAAGCACATAGTGAAAATCTCACAGTTGTGAGGGCTGAACTAGCCCGAGTTGGGTGAACCAATATAGTTTTTTTTTTGTGATTATTTTATCCCTTATCTTTAAGTATTTGCAAACAAAAATCACACTTCATTAATATGTTTCATTTACTTCTAACATACCTAGAACATTATGGACATTCTATTTCAACCAAAATTGATCTTTGAGTTAATTTAAATTAAGCACAAGAATCAAAATTTTAAAAGGATCACAATTCAAATCCATTTTCTTGTGATTGACATTGTTACTTCAGAGATAGCCATTTCTTCCTTCTTTTCTCTCAACCCCGTAAGCAGACATATGTAAGGGGAAAAGTTATTTTTATTTTTTATGTTTTGAGCTTTAATCTTGCTTGTTTATCACTACTATGGTTGTTATCAATGTTTAGGAAGTCAAACAAAACATTTTCAACCCTTTTTCTTTCAAAAATCAAAGACCCTAAGTAAGAGAGTAAAAGGAAAGTGTGTTATTTTTTCTTTGGTGCTTTGTTAATATTGAAATTAGAGGAGTTAGTAACTTGAATAACAAAAAATGAAACCAAACCCCCAAAAAATTTAGTAAGACCAAATGTGGTGTGTCTTAATGTGAAATTTTAGTTTTTGTATGTGTTTGAGCAACGTAATGAATTGTTTTCAAATAAATGAGTTTGAATTGACAATAGAAATATTATTAGAGGGTTTAAGTTAGTAAAGTTAAGAAGACTTTTGCAAGTGTGTTTGATTTATTATTATTTTTAATTAAAATGACAACTAGATGTTAAGGTGTTTGGAGACCAAAGTGATGTATTTTAAAAATAAAAAAAAACTCAAAGTTGTGAAATGAGGATTTTAAAGTAAGTAAGTAAGTGATTGATAAAAAAGAAATTGATTAGTTTTCTTGAGTAATGTAAACAATTCCCTATGTTTATGTAGTTAGTTCCTTAAGTCTTGAAAATGAATCGAGATTGTTGACATCGAGTTAGTCATGGGAAGAAACTATGAATATTTTATATTTGTTGGATTGAAATTTTTAAGGAAAATAGATAGGAACAAAAAGGTCATATTTAATATATATATATATATATATATATATATATATATAAGTATTCAAGCTTTGTTTATAAAAAGGTTTGAAGAACAGATATTCACTTTATGAACAAAATTTTAATCTTAAGTTTTGAAGCTGAAAGTTTTGATTATTATGGTAAAGATGTCAACTTTATGCTAAAATTTGAGGTTGAAGAAGTATTTAGGTGTTTTGAACAACAATGATTAATTATAATTTTGGGTGTTGATACGTGGTTTTATTAGGAATGAATATTTTTAGTTGGAGATTTAAAAGAAAATTGTGATCTTAGGAAATATTTTGAGTTGATGAGAAAATGTGGTTTTTGGTTGAAAGTTTATATGCAAAGCATATTTGATAAAGATTAAGGTTTCAAAAATGTCAAATGGAAGAATCATGATTTTGAATACTTAGAATATTAGAACTGTAACGCCTAATTATGTGGGTATAACAATTGTGGTAATAACAAAAAAGTTTTCATATTATATAGGAGAATAAGGTACTATAATAAATAATGAATTGTCCGAAAGAAATAATTTAAAATAAATCCTTACAACTTAAGATTATGTAATAATCAAAATATTCAAAATTGAGCATTTAACAACTAATCTCGAAATAAAATGCGATATAGACACTATGTCTACTTATTCTTGATTTATTAACCTAATCTAAGGAATCTACTCTTCTCAAAAGAGGCAGGACTTCTCAACTCTCGACGTCAGAACTTCTCAGTCTCTGAAAACAACACTTTAATGAGATACAAAATCCTAATGAATAATACACACAATTTTAAGACAAGTATTGTTCTCAGCCGGTGCCGTAACTGAAAAAATCGGTGATGGCACCCGCGTTCTTCCAAAAATATTCTTTAAAAATATACATGATATCACTAAAAAATTTCTATAATAACCAAATACTTCCAATAATTAATAAAAACTCATCCAATTAATTAACGATAATTCACATATATAATAATCAAATAAATCCAATATACACATTTATTCTGCAGAAAATAAATCAATCAATTCAATGACGTCTCAATATTATATAGAGATATACTACTTCCACGAAGTGGGTATCATCTCATCATGTGGAGCATCAGCTCATCTAGTGAAGAGTACAAGACTCATCCATGTGGAGTTTAAAACTCATGTCATGTAGAGTTTAAAACTCATCTACATGTGAGGTACAAGACCCATCCGTGTGGAGTTTAAAACTCATCTCACGTGGAGTTTAAAACTCATCTCGAGTTTGATGTTGTTTTGTATGACAGTAAGCTAGAATTGAGTATGATCTGGCGTGTTGAGTTCTGACATACTCTTAGAGAAGGAAATTAGTATGCTGACTTTTTTGTCAAAAATCGATCCACTCAGCTTGATTCTCTAAAGATCGTTTCATCTCTTTCGGTGGAGTTTGTTTCTTCAGGAACCAAAATAAAAACCAAATAAATTTGTTTGAATTTTTTTCATGTTCGAATTCAAATTAATCAAATCTCTTCTCTATTGATTCAATTTCACAGCATTTAAAATCAATCACCTAAAACATAATCAAATTATTATATTTTATCCCACATTATTTATTCATGTGGATAACACAAATTTTCTTTATTTTAATTATTATATATAAAAAATATACGATGATAAAAAACTAATATTCATGTATTTTTTAACTATTACTAGTTTTCAAAAGGCCACGCTATCCTATTTTTTTTATTGTGTTAACATGTGTATATATTTTACTATATTTTTTGTGTAACTTTATTTATAATTTATTTAATTTTTTGGATGCAATGAGATTTTATTTTTCAAAATTGATTTTACCTATGAAAATTGAGTTACACGGTTAACCAATTAACCATATTAAGTAGTTATTTTAACACGTTATAATAAGACAAAATTATATTTTTAGTCATCTATTTTATTTAATTATAGCACATATGTCCTTCACCTTTTTTTCTTGCATTTAAATAATTTACTTCTTAAAATGCGCACAAATTTTTTTTCTACTTTTTTCTTTCTCATTTAAATCTTTTATCTCTTAAAAAATAAATATTGACGTGTGTTAAATGTACCAAGATAGTAAATCCGCATAAGATTTTTGTTATTTTACTTTTTAAAATCTTTTTTTACCGAAAAAATTCAAATTAAAGTTTTAAGGTTGTTAATTTTTTTCATCTTCATCATCATCTCCATCTCTATCTTCATCCTTATTCTTCTAAATCCTTGCATTCAAAATTCCTCAGATACGAAAAAAATCAAAGGCTACTACTAATAGGTGGAAAGTAAAATAAATTAAAAAAATACAAAATTACTGACATGACATGGAAAGCATAGATCAACATTTTTTAACAAAAAATAAAAAATAGATTAATCTGTACATTCTTAAATATATAATACTCTTAAGATTTTTCTTTATCTCTTTTTATAATTTTAAATGTATTAATTATTTCTTCTCTAAATTATCTTTAATTATACTACTATTTTTCTGCGATATATAATAAATATTACAATAAAATCATCAATTAAATCTCTCTCTACAAAATAAATAAATAAGTAAAACAATTAAATTATTAACAAATTTAATAATACAAATAATTTTTTAAAATTCTCGTAGTTTAATTAGTAAAATTTTATACACAAGCCAAAGTAGTATACTTAACGAAGGATAGTCTTGTCGTTAGAAAATAAAACTATTATGAAAAAATTGAATTTAATTATTATACGTTGTGAGTATAAAAAAATTTACACTACATATTAAAATTATTTATAGAAAAATAACTTTATTACAATTCAAATTATTCATAAAAATAATTTTAATAAAAATCAAATATATTCATTAATAAAATACATAATCTTTAAAAAAGATGTATATAAAGCCGCCCCGATACAGACCCTTGAAAATTCGTAACACCAAATTATTTTGACATTTTGTTTCCTTGACTTTTCCACTTTCCCATTCCGCCAGAACTGAAATCTATTTATTTATTTTCAGATCATAGAAGCCAATTTGGAACCAACTTGATCCTAGGAATTGGGAAACTATAAATAAACAAACAAAATTCTATTACTTTGCTTTGTTCAAAACTAACTCATTCTTTTGTGTCTTCTATTATTTTTCCTTCATGGCTCACTATTCTCTTATACCAAATTTTCTCTACTCTTCCACCTCATCGTCGCAACCGACGAAGATTGTGGAAGATGTCTCCACCAATGTATCGGTGGAATCTTTAAAGTTTATGATTCCTTCTCCCAATGAATCTGGGAGAAGCGAGATAAAAATGTTTTCTCCAGCTTATTATGTTGCTTGTGCTATTGGTGGAAGCATATGTTGTGGCTTTACTCACATGGCTGTTACACCTCTTGATGTTGTTAAATGTAATATGCAGGTGTGTGTTTTCTTTCCATCTTAAATTAAATCGTTATTTTAACATATATTGATATTTCTATACTAGTGGATATTTTTTTATTAATGATTAATCGACACGTATTTATAAAGACATGGATTTTCTCCTTTGTATTTGGAGGGATTAAAATTATTTTAGAATAAGAAATCAATGATAAAACAAATAATTTTGTAAAATTTCATAGACATGATCTCATACTTATTTGTATATTATATTTATATTTATATAGCAATTGAAAAATGAAAAGCTCACACGTGTCCCCTTATATTTAGTGTTGTACCAATGGTTTAATGCCATCTCAATACAATATATTTACAATACAGTTAGTAGGATGATATTGGTTGATTTTCTCACAAATTCTATGTAATTTAAAATATTTTTTTATTAATTTTCTTTGTTGTTTATAATTATTGTGTCATTTTCTGAAATTTCTATAATTTGTTGCTCCTTTGATTTCCTTAAATAGCTACTATAGAAAACTCTTGTTATTAAACTAAAACTCATAAATGTATTCTGTTACGAGAAAATAATCAAATCTGTCTATGATTTTATAGAGTTAAATAGATATATGAGATTAAGAATATTTTAAAAATGATCTTGACTTTGTTAAATTTTATGCCGATCAATTCTTGTGAAAGTATTTTAAGGATTAAATTGAAAGTACATGATTAAATATAGTGACTAAATAAATAATAAGTTGTTAAAATAAAAGACATAATTTGATGGATTAATCTTTTTGTTCTCCTTGTTAAATCATTTACTATATAACATTGACATTTTTTATTGATTATTTAGTGTCCGACATATTAAATACATTCAAATTAATTTATTTTTTCAAAATTATTTCAACATGCACTAAACATGAATTATGAATTTTCAGATTGATCCAGTAAAGTACAAGAATATCTCCTCTGGATTTGGAGTTATGCTAAAGGAACAAGGAGTTAGGGGCTTATACAAAGGATGGGCACCTACATTTCTTGGTTACAGTGCACAGGGTGCTTTCAAATATGGACTCTATGAAGTGTTCAAGAAGTACTATTCTGATGTTGCTGGACCAGAGTATGCCACAAAGTATAAGACATTAATCTACCTTGCTGGATCAGCTTCAGCTGAGGTTATTGCTGATGTTGCACTTTGTCCATTTGAAGCAATGAAGGTTAGAGTTCAAACTCAACCTGGTTTTGCTAGAGGGATTTCTGATGGTTTACCTAAATTGCTCAAATCTGAAGGAGTCTCAGGGTATGCTTTTTACAATACCTTTCTCTGTAAATATAAGTTTCATTTCAAATTTTAATTTACCATGGGAGTGTTTTGGAAGATCAGCGTAACTATAGTTCACTGTATATTAATGTTTTAAAATCACTCAAAATTCTAACTTTAGTTTGTCACATTTATCAAAAGTAGAAGTTCATGGTCCTCTTGATCTTACAATTAAGACAGTAGTTTAATTGATGTCAATTCGACGAATTACAATTGGAGAGTACATATATTTGTTTTTTTTTGTTTTAATCGAGCAGACATCAATCAGATTATTTTCTCGATATTAAGAATAAAAAGGACTATGAACTCTACTTTCACCAAACAATTTTAGATCAATTATCATTAGAGTTTTGAACAATTTTCAAATATATATCTATTGCGTATCATTGTACTCCACCTTAGTATTTGTCATTACATTTATTACTATTTTTTTTTCAGATATAACTTTAATTAATACAACCAAATGTCTCTAAGTTTTGGAAGATAAAAAACCAAAATTAGAAACAAGAAATGTTAAGAACACTCATACATAAATGACACATTAAATACACAGCCTATGTCTTGAAAATGTTATCTCTATAGTAAAATATAAGTAAAAATAAATCCTAACATTAATTCGCTTTTGCTTATATTTTGTTTATATTTTATCATAGAGAGGGTATATATTAATAATGGTAAAACTGCTTATAAATAGGGACCGGTAGTAAATTTGTTAGTGATGTTAATAAAGTTTTCCATGCTTTGAAATTGTACATGTTACTGATTCCAGATACTAGAATAAGCATTTACTAAAATGTACAATGATTTCAGGTTGTACAAGGGAATGGTGCCTCTTTGGGGAAGACAAGTTCCATGTAAGTTTTCCCCTCTTATTTTCACTTTGTAGTTTGAACTATAAAAGTGTCTTCTTACTCAATTGGCTTGCTAACTTTGGTTTCCTGCTTATACATTTTTGGATTGAGATTCAATTTTTCATTGGGATTTATTTGAAAATAATTCATCAAACATTGTGGCTTTGGTTCTTAAGCGTTTCAAAATGTTTACTTTCTCAGTACATTTTCTATTTTTATTTTTAAAATTTTGTATTAATTTTAACTTGCTAATAAAAAGATTTAAGAATAATAAAGTGGACTAATGTGATAAATTGGATAGGTTGATGCATTTATACAAATAATAAAAACAATTATATGATATTTTTATTGTTTTTAAAAATACAGATAATTATTCACTTCATGAGTCATATATTTTCTATGTTAGCAAGTAAAATTAACACAAATTTAAAAAAATAGAAATAAAAAATATTTTTGCAAAGTAAACGGGTCTTAAGAGTCAATATCGTTTCTTTTCATTATAAAAAAGTTTATAAATAATACATGATTTTAAATTGTGCTTGTGATCACGCTGCAAGTCTTTATATTGTAGAAAAATACATGCAACCTAAATTATAACTGTAATTTCACAATCTACAATATTACGAAAGCTCTGCCGACCACAATTTAAAACAATAATACTTTCATTGCTTTTCTTTAAGGCAGTCCATTTTAAAAAAAAAAAAAGCAAATTAGTTATTACATTTTGTTGAGTTTGAATGCATTTTCTGTTAGAAAGTTAGGAACTGAAAAATAATTTTGAACAATAAAAGAAAGAATAAATATACAATGTTGTTTAATTTATACAGATACAATGATGAAGTTTGCTTCTTATGAGAACATTGTTGAGATGATATACAAACATGTGGTCCCTACACCAAAGAATGATTGCAGCAAAAGCCTACAACTTGGTGTGAGTGTTGTGGGTGGATATTTAGCTGGCATATTATGTGCTGTTGTCTCTCATCCTGCAGATAATCTTGTCTCTTTTCTCAATAGTTCCAATGGGGCAACCGTTGCTGATGTGAGTGTGCCAAATTTATTTGACTTTGATTTATTCTTGTTTTCTATATTCTCCATAGAAAAAATGCTAGCATCTCTAATTCTTGTGTGGTCACCGGCAAACATTTGTTACAACTATTACTCTAAATTATTGAACACACACATAAATAAAAAAATATAGAAAAGTATTGCGAGAAAAGAATAATTTTTTTATTATTATTATTATTAAAAAAATTAAATGATATATATTTTTATATGCACAAATAATTTGAATTTGTAGTTAAAAGAGCAATTATTTTATGACAATTTTTTTTTTAAATGAGTCAATTAGTTAATATGGTATATACTTTGTAATGCAGGCCGTAAAGAAGTTGGGATTATGGGGTATGTGTACACGTGGTCTCCCTATTCGTATTCTTATGGTGGGAACTCTAACTGGAGCTCAATGGGGAATTTATGATGCATTCAAAGTTTCTGTGGGCCTGTAAGTTTCTACAATTAATTAATGCTCTTGTTGATTCTACATCAAGAACTGATATTATTATGGTTTTAAATTGTGATTTGTCGCCGTAGTTGCGGCAATAATATTGTAGATTTTAAAATTTTGACAATGATATTGCAACGCAATTTTAACTGTATTAAAGGTTTACACTGTACAGCGTAACCACAACTCCAGCCATAATTTAAAATCATGTGAATTTTTGTCACGTTTTTACAGATGAATTAGGAGAAATGGAAATGAAAATTGTTTTTTTATTTTTCAGACCAACCACAGGTGGAGTTGCTCCTGCTGCTGTTCCTTCTTCTTAGCTTTGAAAAGGTTTAAAATGTCAAATGCAGAAGTAATATACAAAGGATTGCCAAAGAGAGCTTAAGTAAACAAAGGATTACCAAAGCTATTGAGAATTTGTTTAGAGAGTAATTAGTTAGTTTATTATTTTATAATTATTTCTATAGTAAGGATTTGTAGAGATTTGATAAAAGATTGTATATTCGTGTAATAGGAGTCTCTCTTACAATAGTAATTTAATGACTCGACTTTTCATCTATTGATATGATTTATGAATGGAATTTGATTTTTTTTTTTTTTTTGAGGAAATTTGAAGAACTTAATTTGCTATAAAGGTGGAAACAAATAACTATTTATTCAAAACAATTAGATTTTTTTCAACTTTTGTTCCAAAACACAAATATGTGTCGTGTGGTTCTTTACGATGGGTTTTTGTCGATTGAGAAGTCCGTCAAATTCGACTACAAATGAATATTTAATTAGTAAATTTCTAGACAAGTTAATTTAATAACTGAGACAACCTTATGTGTTTATCAAGTTACTTTTATGTTTGGTTTAAAATATGTGATCTCAAAACATGAAGATTATTGAAACATAAATTTGCATGCAAGTAAAGTTGGCATGAATAAAAATGACTTTATACATTAAGACGACACAAGAATTCAAATACGAAAATCATAAAAACATTTCTAAATTACAACAATTAAGCTTCTTTAAGCTTCTTGTGTTTGTCCCACTTGAAATTCTTTTAACCACTCTTTGTTGTGCATGCTCCAACACCTGATATTGAGGTCATTCCAAGCTCTCCTTTGTTGCCACCGCTTTTACCTGATCATTGATCTTTCTATTGGTTTTCGTATAGGTACTTACTCTATTAGTAACTCATCCCCTCATTAAACTACAAGAAAACCTCTTTTATTTTTTAACAAGAGAAAACCTCATATTTCTAACTAACTCTAGAAAGATTACTAGAGGTCACAACATCCCCATTAATTACTAGGAGAAAAAGCCCTCGTATGGATATTATTGATGAAAAAAGTTCTCATAAATGAAAAATATTATTTTTCTCATAGTGTTTATGTTTAGTGGTGGCCTGAAACCACCATAAATAAAATGGAGGGAAAATTCAAATTTGTGACAGTCAAGACCATCACAAAGCTTAATTCACCAATCAGAAATATTCTGAAATAGTTTTAACATTTATGTAAATAAAGCTTGATTCACCAATCAGAAATATTCTAAAATAGTTTCAACACTTATGTAAATCGATTTACAACCATGTAAGTCGATCATGAAGTTAAAAATCAATTAGAAAATAATGTTAACGCATCGAATGATGTTATAACATATTTCTATCATGCAACTAATATTATACATGTTTAATTGAGTATTCATAAACATTTGTGAATATTGAGAATTGGAGAATCAATAAAAGTACATGAAACTATCAAAATAAACCTATACTTGACATACATCAAAACACTAAAATCTATCATAGAAAAATTTGCATTTACATATTTCTCTCTTCATTTTTCACTTTTATCTTCTCTCTAAACTTTTTTTCTAGCTTCTATTTACTGATATTCTCTCCTTCTATATGATTTTTCTTTACTATACTTTTCTTTTCTCCTTATTCAATTTTGGTATGTTTATGTTAAAAAAACTAATTTAATTTATATGTTCCAATTATATTGTGTTTTTACTACAATATGAGAGTTGATATTGTAGTCAACACATTTTTATTATTATTATTTTAATAATTTTTTTAAATATTTTTCTTTTTTACATAAAAATATTCCTTTTGTGGCAATCAAGACCTTCACAAAAGTTTTTTTTTCAACTCGCATATGTTTGTTGAGGTCAAGATTGTCACAGATTTTTTTAATCTCCCATAAGTTTGTGGTAGTCAAGACAATTATAAAAGGTTTATTTTTAAACTTGCATAGATTTGTTATGGTCAAGACCATTACAAATTTGTGGTAGTCAACATCGCCAATGGTTTGTGTCGGCCATAAACTTTTGCATTTGCCTTCTAATTGGCAGAATCAAGATCACCACAAGGCCATTGAATTACTGACGATTTTAGCCAATTATTGAGGCTTTTGACCACCATTGATTGATCGCTCTAATTATTGTCTCAATTATAATGAAATTTTCTCTTGTAGATAAGCTGGCCACTGTTAGAGTCTTCCTCTCCATAGCATCCATCCAACATTGGCCTCAACACCAATTTAACATTTTTTGCATGGTATCCTTGAAGATGACGAGTATATGAATCAACCACTTAGAGTAGATGCTTCGAAGAATGCTCTGCTATAGTTTGTCAATTTCACAAGTCCCTGTATGGTTTTAACCGATCTCTTCGTGGTTGGTTTGCAATTTGAGTAAAATAGTACAACAATTTAGTATAATTTGAAGCGAAACCAATCATTTGGTATTTTATCGGCACTGTTATAGGCCTAGGCCTATAATAGTGATCTTTGTACTCCGTCGATAATTTCAGACGATATAAGATGCTCAGACAATTTTACAATTTGATTATAAAATTTAAAACAAAACTCAGTTTCAAATGAATAATAACCAAACTGCGACTATACACATCATCTAATGACTGGAAGAAAAAAAAACGTACTAGAACTTCCCTCCTTGTACCTGAAAACAAAAGATTATATGGATCTGATGCTTTATAAGCCAAGACCTCACTTTCGAAGATGGCAACAAATTTATACACGCCAGTTAGTTTGAAACCACCAAGGAAACCTTACAATAACTACCGCTCTATCTTCAATAGTCATTGTTCCTCTTTCTTCTTATTTGATTCTCTCATTCAAACTTCACAGTTTTACCATCTTGTTGCTGCTTCATTGGTTCAGCAGGGAAGTATTTTATGCCAACGAGATCACCCACACTGCTAATAACCTAAGAAAGGAGCATAATCACGTCAAGTTACAACATAAAACATACATGGAATCGAGCGTAAAAATCATCTTGCAAGGATATTAGTCGAAACAAACCAAAAAGACAAGACATATAATGACCCTTTATATCTGATACAAGCGGGTGGTAGAATAAAAAATATTCACTCTCTTAGGGTTTGTTTATTTCTGGTATTTCCTGTTTTCATTTACACTGATAAAATAAACATTATCAAAGACATTATGGAAGTTTCTAAAAATGCATTTTAAAAATAGATCGAATAATTTTGAAAATTCTGAAAAAAAAAATCAAAACATTATTTACAGTTTTGCAGAAATGTTTTCTCTCTACTTAACTTTCAACTTCTCTCTATCACAATTGAAAAAGAACAATTAATAATCAAATGACATTTCAGCCACCCACATACAAATTTAAAATGTTTTAGAAAGTAAACAAGCCCTTAGCAATTGAAAAGACATCCAAAAATGTAGCACAAAACCTTGACACCTACCTACTTACAACCACTAAATCACGAAATTTTAAGAAAATAACCATTGAATGAGATTCAAAATACACACCTGCAAGGCCTTGGTAAGGTCTTCCCTTGAATGAGAAGCTGATATGCATATACGCGCTCTAGCCAATAGCAATGGGGTTGCTGGAAATGCAACAGTCACAACAGCAACCTGAAACAGTACAGAACTATTAAAAAATTGTAAACATTAACTGAGAAATTTATTGATGTCCATGATGTAGGGCATCAACAAGGAGCACATATATAGTAGAACGTTGACGCTCTCACATTCTGCCTGAGGCACTCCCTTGAGAAAGCAGGGATTTTGGCTGGATTGTAAAGCATGATTGGCATTACAGGAGAATCATTATCCCCAAGAACCTCAAATCCCATTTTCTGCAGTTCTGACCTGAAAAAATTGCTATTCTCTCGAATTTTTGAAAGTTTCTGGGCACCTATACAGAACCAATTTAATTCAATGCAAAGTATAGAGCGTTTATAAATGCTATTTTGGATTGATGCAAGTAAAATTCAAAACAACAACACATGCAAACTAAAGAGATCAAGTGTCAGCCAAACCTCGATTAGAACCATCCTCTCCAAGAATAACTTTTATGGATGATATTATTTGTTGTGCAGCTGGGGGCGAAATTGAAGTTGCATAAAGATGTGCAGGGCAAGTGTACTTCAAGTACTCGATAAGCTCCTGACAGTAAATCCAAAGTTCAACATAAGAGACAGTTCAAATTATTCTAATAGGATAGTTCTTTGATGGCCAATGGCGAAACTAGCCAAATATAACGAAAAAATAAAATTTACTTTTAAAACTAATATACTAAACTTAACTGATAAGCAAAAAAATTCACAATAATTTATATTTATATAAAATGTAAATTAAAGCAGCACAAGAAATAACAACTGACATTAGTTTTATAAAAAAAGCTGAATTCGACAACCCTTTAACTATGTTTGTTACAACAAATGAAATAGGCAAGAAAGAGACAAGAGAGATAGGCAAGAAATGCAGAAACTCCATCATTGGTTTAGCAAAGAGAGATTAAAAACGAGTGGGTCCTACCACTTCTTAAATCTTCGCAAATGTGCAGAGAAATGGCGAAGAAATGGCTCGCATTTTCTATTATTCCGTTAATACCCTTTTCGTTCTCAGAGAAATGGAAGAGTTTCAACGGCTCAATCTCCTTTCTTGGAGTAAATTTCTTTTTGGCTTTTTGTTTGTTTGGCGTCTGAGCTCGACAAGGAAAAAATTGGTGAATGCACTTACAATTTTGAGGAAGAGGAGAACAAAGGTTAGGAATTGGGAAAGTTGACGGTGTTCTTTACTGTTGTGCATCAAAAATCAACAACTTTTCTTATAACATTTTAAAAAAAAATCTATTCTATTAGCAGACAAGCAGTTATTGTATTAAAAATTATTAAAATAAAAAGTACTTTT
The DNA here is from genome assembly GCA_037974295.1 of Cicer cuneatum. Classification (NCBI taxonomy): domain Eukaryota; kingdom Viridiplantae; phylum Streptophyta; class Magnoliopsida; order Fabales; family Fabaceae; genus Cicer; species Cicer cuneatum. Next base: position 15,468,343 of record JBBPBO010000002.1, on the reverse strand, counting down.
ATTTGAATAACTGAATCAAATTTTTACTCTTTTAATTGGAAAAAATGGATAAATAAAAAGTACAAACAAAAACTAAAACAAAGAGGGGTACTTTTTTCATTTGCAAAAATTTGTTGTTTCTCTCTCCTCTCTTTCTATTCAATCAAACGAACAAGAAGAGAAAGAGAATACACTTCTTTCATCTCTATTTCTTCGCTTTCTCTTGTACCAAACAATACCTCAAATCTTTATTTCTCTCTTCTCACACTCTCTCTTACCTATTTCTCTCTTCTCACTTTCTCCTCACAACCAATCACACTCTAAAGAGTCAAATTCATCCATAATTGACAGTGTATTAAATAGACTTGTAATGTCTTTTTCAATGTAAACACTTCAACTTATATCATCATACATTTTATTTATGAGTCTTGTTTTTACAATTTCCATTGCTGACAAAGTTCATTTCATAGTTGCTATAAAGAGATTAGAAGAGTCAAAATAAGACGAATAAATTCATCAATCAAATACTACCTTTGTCGCTAAATATAAAACCCTCTTGAGAATTTTCCCTTTCTCTTTTTAATGACCATCTTTGAATTTTCAGCTACATTAATTATTTCTTTACTAACATACTCTTAATTAATTTACATCTGTTTTTGCAATCATCAATAAGTACTATAATAGAAACATTAACTAATTCTCTCTTTTCAAAGGTAAGCTTGGGAAAAACAATATCAATTCTTAAAAACTTTAATATTACCACATACTTTCTTAATTCCCATGATTTGATCAATGGAGTCTTATATTTAGGGAGAAAGGTAGTAATAATTTTTTAACAATTGTTTCTACTAATTTTTTACAAAAAGACTTAATGAAATCTTAAATATTAAAATATACCAATTTATTAAAAAAATGGGGTAGCCAAGGTTACCCATTGTAACACTACTCTTCGCCACTGTTGATGGCTAATGCAAATTGGTATAGACATATATGAAACACATCTAAAAAAGTCAACTTCCAAATGTAAAACAAAAAAGCAATCCAGAAGTTGATCCAAGAGCACACTAATGCAGCATTGCAACAATGAAACATAACTTCAACTTTATGAAATTACGGTCTCCTACTAAGAAGGGAAACCCCAAGATCCAGTCAGAAGATATAAAAATGACAAACGGGGCAGCTTGCAGTCAGGGAGGGGGGTAAAGGGATATAAATGGAAAATTGAGAAGAGAGGACAAGTGGCATGAGGCTGAAGTTATTCCTTGAGGGTCTGTCTCTGTAATGTTTCCTTTGGTAAGAATATGTTGCATGGATCTTGGGACGTTATATACAACTAACAAATTACCCGTGCACTCGCACAAGTCGAGCATTGTTAGTTACTATGTTAAGGTAGACATTAAAATATTAAAATATATAAAAATCGGCAATACTATATAGTACAAGACAACTGTTCACGAAGGGCATCACAATAATGATTGTCCTCTGTGAATTTTTCTATCTGACACTACAACACTTTTAAATCAACCGCAATTCCTATGGCTATATACTATTCCACTCCTTTGTTAATAAATTATCTTTCTTCCCAGAAACATCAAGAAAAATAACTAAAAAAAAACATTTCCAATTCAAACATCAAACAAGAAAAAGTGATGATTTAAGTCCCACAACAACTATTATTATCATATTTTAATCGAAGCAAAAGAAATTCATAACGAAATTTCAAATTTCCAAAAAAAAGAGATCACGTGCAACATGAAAGAAAGAGAGAGAATAAGCACCCAGAAATTTATTTAGCAGAGCAGGAAAATCAAGGATGGTAAATCAAGGAAACCCCTCATATTGACAAATTGATAATGATGATGAAATAGTGCAAGAGTACAGAGAACACAGTTGCAAAGGGATAAGAATCCTATACTAGTGGGCTAAAAGAATTATAGCCTTTGTTTCTCTTGCTTCTTCATCCATTTTCAGATCAGGGAGGGGAAAAGGAAGGGGAAAGAGAAACGTGACCCGCCGAAAAAGTTTCCACATAGGATTGCTAGTCACTCGCGCGCTTTTGCTCAGTCACCTTTGTACCATTTAGCATTTTTCTTTAAAAATTTATTACAACATATTAACAAAGTTAGTTAAAGCTATTCAAATATAATGTTGTCTTTTACATTTTTAAGTAAAATATTCTTGAGTGGTGATCGCGGGGTGATGATGCCCATGAGTGGTGGGTTGATGGTGGTGGTCCGATATGAAGTTTGTCAAAAGACAGTGAGATGTGATGGATGAGAAGAGAAGAGAGGAGAAGTATACCATAATGAGCTTCTCTTTTCCTTTTTAGGGTTTTATACCCACTTGGGCCTCCAGTAAAAAAACATTTGGGCCTAGGTTCCAGTCGGGTCACACGACCTAGCCTCTGGTTTTGTTCTGTTTTTAGGATTTTTCCTTTTTTTTCCCACCATGCTCGACATGCAAAAACCAATACGTTGCTTCCATTGTATGGCGGCACACTGCTAATTAGAGATGATTCCTAAAGTACTCTAGAAGATCATAGACTCTCCCAAATGTCTAAATGGCCCCATGTTTATACAAATGACAAGATAGATCACTCTCTAAGGCTCCCCTCTCTTATTTATAGACAACATGCATTATTTCCGAATTAACTCTTAATAGGCTACTAACAGAAAATAGGCTCACTGAGGCCCGTACTGATCACAAAGGTTACAATTTTAAACATTAAGATATGGTGGCATTCAGCAATATATATTAAATAAAATATTTATGTTTATTTATGCAAAATTTCATTTGATCTATGGAAAATTTCATTTCATAACTTGTTTGGAGGTGATTGGAAAGGGACTTTCAGGGTATCAATAATTTGAGTGTATCCATACACACACACAAGAGAGAGCATGATAGAACTCACAATTTTAATGAAAGAAACGTTTTATTATTTACTGGAAATGGTTGAGAAGGATGCTCTTACAATGGTGGAAAACAGAAAAACAGAATGCGTAAACCAGAGTTCTATGAACTCCTAACCAGCGAATTTTTTCTCCTAACAGTTTTTCTAACAACTTTTTTGAATCCATTCCCAACTCCCCTTCCCTCTCTTACAACAGAAATCCCATTAAATAAGGGAATATCCTAAATAACTCTTATTCTAGCTTATTCTGCAACCTTATAGAAGTATGGCCTAATAGGATTTCTTGACATAATTGGGTTATCTGTGTCGTAAAGCCCAGTGTCCTATTAGAGCCAAAATACGGACACATCTATTGTGCAATTATCAGTACCAGATATGAATACGGTAAACATATTTCAGCAATATTGAATTACCTAGCACAGTTCTCTCGAACCTATCTGTTTCAGTCCAACTACCTATCTGAACTAACATTTCAAGTTGATAACATCTCTTATAAGTCCAGGCACTTTTCTCATCATACACAGTGCATTTTGTAACTTATTCCTGATTTTAAACCGAAAGGATAATATACTATGGTACTGTAGTTGATATTCACCAGGAAAATATATATATGAATACCTATTCTGGCAGATATGACCTCCACGTGATCCAAATGATTTAAATGTGCATACCTTAGATCCTGCAATATAACCTCCACATGATCCAAATGATTTGGTGAATGTTCCCATCATAATATCAACATCAGCAGTATCCACACCCAAGAGCTCACAAACACCCCTTCCCGTCTTGCCCACGGCTCCAATGCTGTGTGCTTCATCCAAATATGTATATGCCTATAAAGAAATGGAAGAATGCAGAGTGAAGAAATGAACCAAAGTAAAATAGAAAAAGAAAACCTGATAAAAAAATGTTAATAAAAACCGACTTTAATGCCTGCTCAGAAGGGAAATGGAGCATTAATTGAAAGAATATTGCCAGTATTGTGGCCCTCTCATCCCCCTTTTCTCAACTAGACTTATAAAGAAGAAAAATTAGCAGCATTAACAATTGTTATAATCCACAATTTGAATCATTAGCTTAAATTACATAAAATTAGAGATGAAATATTTTAGAATTTCTTTTACACGATGGGCACATTTGAATCATTAGCTTAAATTACATAAAATTTGAACACACAATTTTCCTGGACTCAAACCATTTACAGGTTACAGCAGTTCATTTGGCAGATTTTCAGGAAACCTCATCCCAATAGACTTGTCACAAGCTATGAGATTTAAACTCAATTTAATCACTCCACCCTCCTCGACAACCAAAAAATGCAAAAAGAAAAGGAAAATGAATGTGGGAATAAGTGCAGTGTTTTAGAGCTACCATAGTAACCAACCTTAAATTTTTTGCATATTGCTATAATCTCTGGAAGTTTGCAAAGCTCTCCTTCCATGCTGTATATCCCCTCCACAACAACCATTATCTTCTTCCAAGGCCTATGTGTTCTTGGCTGTCCCTCAGCAATCTGTTCTCGTAAAACTTCTTCTAGATGTGAAGGTACTGCAAGTAGAGAGCCAAGGAGAAGTGAATAAGTAATGCTATGAGCTCTGGGATTAACATCATATCAACAGAGAGACACAGAAAAAATGCAAACATATTTAGAATGTAGATAATATGGTGCAAAATAGCTGCCATCATCATCTACAACCCATGTATTGAAATAAAAGTCATCTTTTTATAATATATGCCGAAATCGAAAAGCTGGCCACTCAATAACTAACTCATAAAAGTTATTCTGGTTAACAGCAAAGGCACTCACTGTTGTGTTGAAAAACACGAATAGTTGCTCCTGATCCCCGTGCACCATTAACTATCGAGTTGTGGTTCAGTGAATCACTAATAATCAAACTTCCCTGTAAAAATACTAGACCGATGAGTTATCACTCAAATATTAGCATCTATCAGCATTGAAAAAATTACCAAATTTTACCAACCTTCCCCATCAAGACAGGAAGAATAGCAGAGTTCGTCACATAGCCCATTCCAAAAACCAAAGCATCTGGCTTTCTAACAAATCTAGCAACACACTCCTCCAATTCATTGTGAAGTGCAGTTGTTCCTATTAGAGAAGCCACATTTGAGGAAACTTGATAAGACACATGCATTGACTATCAAACAAAATTTGTTTCAATGGATAAAGCACAAACCAACAATACCTACCCCCATCCACCCGGGTACTGCAAGTGCTTGGAGAATACTTCTTCAATGTATCAATTACTCGAGGAGTGCAGTATTCATCAGCCGCAGCAAAACCAAGATAGTTGTATGATCCCAAGTTAAGACATCTACTTACTTTATTGGTTCGTCTACAATAAAAGAAGCAGAATGAGAAATATGCTTCACTGATGCTAAATCTCTAGAGAGAAGCAAAATTACAGTGAAAATCTAATGTTTCATAAAAGCGTAATTATAAGCCTAAAAATTGAAAAAAATGTTATACTTTAGTGTCTTGTTATTATCATTGGAGGAGCGTTCGACTACATCAAACCAAGCATCAGGAGCACTTGCTATTGGTCTCCCAAAACAGTCCTGACAAAATTCGAAACATAAAAAATAAGGTTAAATTAAACTCTTTCTCAAAAAATTAAAAACTTTGGTCTCTTAAGTTACAAGTATTAGACACCTTATTCCTTCCTATCAAGGACTAACGTTGGTAACTTAATAGACCAAAGTGTCTAGCATTTTTAACTTAAGAGATCAAAATAAAATGAAAAAAATTAAATGATCAAATTGTCTAACATTTGTAGTTTAAGGGAGCAAAATAGAACCGAGAAAAAAATAATTTAAGAGACAAAATGTGTAAATATATCCAAAAAATAACCACTTAAAACATATACATATAATTTTTTTCGGGTGTTAACTCTCTAGTTTCTCAGGGAAAGGAGCATAACTAATCTAGAATTTGGCCAGATGACAAGTAAAATACAACAAATAAATATTCCAATTAGGAAGTTAACTCGTATACTACTTGAATAATTCAACCTGAGCTCAAACTCACTAATCACTTAAACTCAATCTCTTTGTTAAACCCACATATATGAGCAACATTTCTAAAAGCCACACAAGTGTGCTTTCAGACGACATACTTTTCCCGGAAGTGTACTACTACATAAAAATTGTGTTTTTTTATATTTAAATGTGCATTTCTAAAATGATTTTGGGGTGAAAAAGCCCCTCCTTATACATATATTTCATCAAAGTAAGAAAAAAAAATCATAATCACAAAGCTGTGTTTACTAATTCCATTATGTAGCGATTAGATTGCAACACGAAAATCAACTAACTCCAAACGGAATAAAAAAAATGTTGGGAGGTTGAAACAATTTTTACCTGAATGCGAAGGTATAACCGGCGAATATAAAAATCTTCAAGACCTAAACAGATCGGTGCGTAACCCTAAAAAACGAGCTTGATTAGTTATATCTTCAATAAATATAAACAAAAAATGGAAAGAAAAAAAAAATAGAAGAAAAAAAATAGAAATGGAAATGAACCTGAAGATTGTTGGAGCTGCACCAGTCGAAGATTTTTCTGAAGAAATCTCTGAATTGACCGAAAGCGAAGAGTAAACCGTAACTGAAATAGGTAGTAAGTGCAGTCAAATACGGAATCGCTATCATCTTAATTGGTTTGGATTTGAATGGGAAAAAGAAGAAGAAGAAGTGGCGGCGGCGGTAGGGAACGGAACGGCGATGGATCAGAGATCCGAACCCGAGTCTCGTTCGCGGACTCTCTCTTTCTCTCTCTGGGGATTGGATGGTGGAAAAGATTTAGAGAGAGAAACGGTTTTTGAAATGAATGATTGAATGAATGTGTTTTGTGTTAGTGAATGGTTGGAATGAGATTTCAAATGGTACGATACAAAATAAGAAAGAAAAGTCCACGTTACCAGTATTGAATTTGGAAAAGTATAACTGCTTGTCATGTCATTTGATGATTGCACCACTTCTTTTTGGGTACAAATATATCATGAGATAATACAATTTTAATCCTTTAATTTTTGAAAGTGCACAAGTTATTATTTTAGTATATGATTTATTCAAAATTTAAATTAGTTCTTTACTTTTTAGTATTTGATGTTATAATATTTATAAATTATTTTGAATGTAATTTGTTGATTTTTATGATATTAAGTTGTGTCTTTTAGATATTATTTTGATTATTTAATGACTTATTTGAGTTTTTGATCGAGTTAAAAATTAAAGTGTTATATACTTTCAAAAATTAAAATGGTAATTTATTCGATATATTTCTTTATAAAGAGTTTATCGAAGATTGGTACTTTAAAATTATAGAAAAAATTTAACGTCGATCGACGATATTCATTAGAAATAATAGTTCATAATCCTCCTTTTCGTTTTTATAATTAAAACAATGACATGATTGATGTTGATTTAATACGAAATATATATTTTATTTTATTTTCTTTTATTTTTATCGAATCAATGTCATTTAAATTAGTATATCGATCATGGAAATGAATATATAGATTATGTTTAAATTAGTATCTCGGTCATAGAAATTAATACGTAGATTATTTAACGTTTAATTCTAAAAGAGAGCACTTGTGATTGTTGGAGTTTTTAAATAATTTTTAAATATTAGTTGATGGGACTAAATTAGAATTTGTAGATCTTCTCTAGATACGGGGAGATTTCAATTTCAATATTCTCACTTAATCCCTTTTTTCCATTTACTCACATGTGTATTATACATTTATTTCATTTTGGTATTATGTTTTTATTAGTTTAAGTGTATGTTTGATTTCACAATTGAATTGGCAAAATTATGATGAGTTACTATGATTTTGAAGAAATTACATTATATAACTTTTGTAAAATTACGATAGTTCATCATGATTTGAACAATTATACGGTGAAACTAAATGAACACTAATTGTCGTCGTCTATTTTCTTTTGTCTTCAATATAAAAACAATTACGAAAACTATAAAGACGAATTACAGTATTTTTGTTTATTATGTGATTTTTAGTAAACATGGATCTCACATTAAATATATGTATAAAAATAAAATAAAAGCTATAATAAAATAAAAGCTAGCAAATGCTTTTTGAGACACTAAAAATAAAATTTTTATTTTAAAAGTGGTGCATTCAACTCCTTAAATTTTTATATTTTGATATTTTCACATAAAACTTCACTTTTATTTTTTAAATTTCTTAACAAGTGCTTTTAGGACCCTTGTTAGCTGAAAATAATTAACAATGAATACACCATAAAATGTGTTTCATTTTCTTATGATAAAAAGACAAAAAAACACCAATTCTTTTTTATATAATAGAGACTGAAGATAGTATTTTTTTTAATAAAAAATAAATCTACTTAAGTTTAGGCCAATTATCGTTTATGTTTTAAGTTTTTTTCTTTTTAATTTAATCATTTAAGTTACAATTAGTTTCTATCATTAGTCATAATATTTAATTTATATAATTCTTTAAGTTTGACAATTTTTTTAAATTACTGTCATAAAAATTTAAGATCGAATTGAAATATTGCAGTAAATGCATATTTTCTAAAAAATTATTATGACAAACATATTTTTATAACATTTAATAGAATTTTTAATTATTAGATGTTTTTCATTGTACTTATTATTATTGAAAATGAGGCAAAGGATACAAATAAAATGTTGTATATTTTATAATATTTCAAAAGTATTTTAATTAAATAATGTTGATTGATGCAATTATAATTATTAATTGGTTAAATTCTTTTGGTGTTAGTCTTTCTTTGAATGTATTTAAAATCAAATCGGTTACATAGCATACTAGGGTATACGTGTAATCATAAATGGCATTTGATCCCTTTATTGTATGAAACGTTGAAAATTGAATACATTTCAATTGGTTTGCTGTTATTTTGACTGTTACACGTATTTTTTTATTTTTTTTTAGTGTCTCCGTGCAACACTTGACTGTTATATTTTATTTTTTAATTTTGTTGTGGTATTTTTAATTCAAATCGATAAACTAATTTTAATATTTAACGTAGTCAACATTACAATCTTAAAAATTTTGTACACGTGAGTTTGTTCGTATGAATGGTAAAACTAACATATATTTTATGAGGGGACCAAATATTAAAAAAAAATTAATATATCAAACTTAATAGATTACTACAAAATTTCACAATTTTTTTTACTTAATTAAATAAAATGTAAGTTAAGATAGTAAAAAAAAAATAAATTTGAAGATTTATTTAAGAAAGTTGAGCTTAATAATATTTTAAAGATTCAAATTCATCTATAAGTGATTTTTTATTTTTAAAAAGATTAAAAATATCTTTTTTAAAGTAAGCAACTAAATTATTTACAAGAAATTTATTGTTTAGTTTGTTTTAATTTTGTCTTGATGATTTTTATCATTAATAAAACTCTTTCAATAGTTATATCAGAGACTAAAAGTGACTAAACAAGATGAATAGATTTATTAAGTGATAATTTTTTTTACTTTTCTATTTTTATTAATTTTTAACAAATAAATTAATTTAAGATAGTTAAATATATATTATTTGAGTAGCAAAATATAAACCTTTAATTGCTCCGTATCAACACAAATACACCTAACATTATTTTTCATTGCATTCTTACTATGTTGCTGAGATATGATTGAGTTTTCTGGTATATTACATATCTGTTTATGTTGTTTCGAGTTTTGAAAAACGAGTTTAAAAACAATTTATGCCACCGAAAATATTACTGGGTTGAGTCGCGGGCTAGGTCGCTCTCTTTAAGACGTTTCGCGGCACTGCCCAAATTGTGCAAGGCAGACTATCAACCACGCCGTCCCCAGGATAAAACAGCTCAGTTACTGTGTATCGGATTTTCACTGCACCGTGAAAAAGCCGTTCTAGAATTACAGCCTCAGTATGGCAGTCTAATGGTTGTCACTCGTAATATGGTACTAAGACCACTCGAAAGAAAAGAAATGTAGAAGTAAGAATATGGAGGGAGAAGAGAGAAAAGCCTCAGAAGATGGAGTGCTTTTGGTGTGTTTTACAATTGAGTAGAACCTTTTATTTATAGAGGAGATCTGCTAGTGGATCAGAGGAAATTCGGGATCCATCTGACCAGATCCACACTAAAAATGTGCCCCATTATTCTAGGTCTGGCTGACTCCGAAAATTCCAGGTTATTGACCAAGTACACGGCCACAAAACAAACGTGAAAATAGGAAGGGTTTTGACCACAAACCGAACCATGAGAAAAACAGGGAATGATTTACTGGATCAGAAATACAGTGTTGACTTGATGGACGGCCTTTTAAGTAAAAACGCAAGCATTCATTTTTTCAGAAATTAAATATTAATTTTTAATTTTTCTTTTTAATAAAAAATAATAATTCACCACCCAAGTCGAAGCCCAGGCCCGGCCCAGCCCAGCCCAGCCGGCAGCGCGCGCGTGTGTGGTGATTTATTTTGCATGCGTTCTCGCTCCTTCACAAAATTGGGGTACCCCTGGGGCACACCTCAAGGGTCATACCTCCACCTTATATACACTACTAGAATGTGTAATCCCTCCTATGTGGAATTTCTAATTTTTTAATTCACAAACTAACTCTTTTGTTCCTCATCCAACAGTTTATTGCATCGAAGTTTTGCTTTTTCAGTTATCTATTCCGTTATACACAATATATTATTCAGATTTTGGAATGTGGATATAGCCATGTTTAATGCATCACCTTTTTTTTTCTCTCTCTCTGTCAGATACATTTCTTCTCTCATTTGTGCTTTTGAAATCTTGTATGCTTATATAAGAGATGCAACACAACAATATCTTATTTTTCATGAATGGATTTAAAATTTCAATAAATTGTATGAAGTCAAAGTATTTGATTATAAACGGTTTAAATATTTTAAATATTTAATTCGTTTACGTAAATTTGTGTCTTTTTATTTTCGTCTTAGTAGTTTTTTTTTTTAATTTAATTTTAAAATCATCTATAATGTTAGATGATAGAATCATTAGGCCTAAAACTAGTGAAAGACCCAAACCTACTGTGTGGAGAACGTATGTCCACAAGGGTAAAAAAGAGAAAACTCATTCTATTAATAACAGGGCAGAGAAACTCTCTGAATGCTAGAAATTTCAATTACACATGGGGGAATAAATTGAGAAGGGTAGTGGGGCATTACTATGAATAATTATTGTTATTGTTGTATTAGGAGAATATTATTTTCTCTGGAGGAGTTACGCTCTGGTTTATACTCTATATCAGAATTTTCCCTTATTTCATAAATCAATAAATTCTCATTTCACCTATCATTTTACCGTTTATCGATTCCTATTTTTTGTGACTCTATCATTGGTTTGACTTTCCAGATACTCGAGAAGTACCAGTGATTTTGTACATTGTACATGCCGCCTAAGTTGTCAGATCGAATGGAAGCAGTTGAAGCAAGACTCTCAGCGGTGGAAGACTCTGTTTGTCAGGAGTTGAGGGAATTTTGTGAAAACATGATGAGCGAGTTCACGAGGTTGCTACAGCAACAACCAATTGGAACGGTGGAACAATATGCGCAGTCTGAGGACTCAGTGACAGAGTATAAGATGGCAGTTAAGAAAGTTGAGTTACCATCATTTGATGGTGACGATCCTATGGCCTGGATCACACGAGCTGAAACGTATTTTGAAGTCCAAGGGATGTCGGAGGAGGTGAAGGTTAGATTGGCAAAGCTAAGCATGGAGGGAGCAACAATTCACTGGTTTAATTTGTTGCGTGAGACAGAGGACGATTTGAATTGGTTGAAGTTGAAATGATCTTTAATTGAAAGGTATGGTGGAAGACAAAGTGATAACCCCTTTGAAGAGATGAAAGATTTGCAACAAACGGGAACATTTGATGAATACATTACCACCTTTGAATATGTGTCGTCATAAATAGCAAGGCTACCAGAGGAGCAGTGTAAGACCCTTAAATTTAATATTAATTTTGGAATTAATATTAAGGGTATTTTGGGGATATTTGTAAAATATTTAATATATGTATGTTTTGAGTGAATATATATATATATATAAATATTTATTTTGGAAGATGAATTAAAATTATTGGATGAAGAATAAATTAATTTAATTACGAGTAATTAAATTAATCGGACAGTTAATTAAGGATCAGCAGCTAATTGCAAAACGTTTAAGTGCTGGAGGATCCAGCAATATTTTAACATTAATTGTGATGAGGTGGCACATGGAGGTGCCTATATATGGACCGCAAAGGACAAAGCAAACACATAAACCTATCTCTCCTCCATACTGCATGTAACAGTACTACATATAACAATACCCTTCTCTCCCATTCTGTTTTGCTTACCAGTTCACGATTTCAAAGTGAAAAGAGGGAGTTCCTCAAAAGTGCCATTACTTGGAAATTCAAGCACCGAAACACCAAACCCCCAGTACAAAAGTTATTCCCCACATCATTACGGAGCTAAAGAACCCAGTTTCGTAGCAGCAAACGCAGGCGGCTGTTTCGCCATTTTTGACGCATACACATGAGCAGTAGCAGAAAACGCAACAAGGGTAAGGGCACCTTCCACTTTCTAGTTGCACTTTAGGACTGTAAATGTATGTTTGAGGTGTGATTATATTTGAGTTTCTGTTTTGAAAAAGAAACTGTTTTACATGACATTTTGAAAGATGAAAGAAAATGCATTCTGTTGAGGTTTTTAAAATCTGCAACATACTATTTTGGGTGATTATTCCAATACTGTTTTGTTTATGGGGAAAGCTGAAAAATGCATTGCATGTTATTTTGAAGAGGAGTAAAAAGCATATTCATAAAACTATTTTGAATATTGCAAAAATGCATTCGGTTGGTATTTTGCTGCTAAGTGATGCTTGCTGTTTGACTGAATGTGTTAATATTGTTCTGATGTTTGAGAAAGCTGAAATGCTTTGCATGTTGTTCTGATGTTTGAGAAAAACTGAATGCTTTGCATGTTGTTCTGATGTTTGAGAAAAGCTGAATGCTTTGCATGTTGTTCTGGTATTTGAAAAAGCTGAAATGCTTGCATGATGTTCTGATGGTTTGAGAAAGCTGAAATGCTTGCATGCTGTTCTGTTGATGAAAATCTGGTGTTGCTGATGATTTCAAAATAAAAAGGGGTTTAAAACTGATGAAAGTATTTTCTTCTGGAAAATCTGGTTTGATGTAAAAGTCTGAGTTTTGTGGTTTAAAAGAGTGATAAAACTGTTTTGGAGTTGTAATGATTTTTCAAAAGAAACAGTTCGAAATGTGTTGAAGTATCATTCTGTTTTGCTTCTGATGATTCTGGTGTGAATCATTCTGTTTTGCTTTTGATGATTCTGGTGTGAATCATTATATTTTACTTCTGATGATTCTGGTGTTAATCATTCTGTTTTGCTTCTGATGATTCTGGTGTGAATCATTCTGTTTTGCTACTGATGATTCTGGTGTGAATCATTCTGTTTTGCTTCTGATGATTCTGGTGTGAATCATTATGTTTTGCTTTTGATGATTCTGGTTTGAATCATTCTGTTTTGCTTCTGATGATTCTGGTGTGAATCATTATGTTTTGCTTTTGATGATTCTGGTGTGAATCATTCTGTTTTGCTTCTGATGATTCTGGTGTGAATCATTCTGTTTTGCTTCTGATGATTTTGGTGTGAATCATTCTGTTTTGCTTCTGATGATTCTGGTGTTAATCATTCTGTTTTGCTTCTGATGATTCTGGTGTGAATCATTCTGTTTTGCTTCTGATGATTCTGGTGTGAATCATTCTGTTTTGTTGCTTCTGATGATTCTGGTGTGAATAATTTTGTTTTGCTTCTAATGATTCTGGTGTGAATCATTCTGTTTTGCTTCTAATGATTCTGGTTTAAAACATTCTTTTTTGCTTCTGATGATTCTTGTGTGAATCATTCTGTTTTGCTTTTGATGATTTTGGTATGAATTATTCTGTTTTGCTTCTGATGATTCTGGTGTTAATCATTCTGATTCTGGTTCTGTTTCTGATGTTCTGGTGTTGATGATTCTAATTCTGGTTCTGTTCCTGATGTTCTGATGTTAATCATTCTGATTCTGGTTCTATTTCTGATGTTCTGGTGTTGATGATTCTGATTCTGGTTATGTTCCTGATGTTCTGATGTTAATCATTTGATTCTGGTTCTGTTTATGATGTTCTGGTGTTGATGATTCTGATTCTGGTTCTGTTCCTGATGTTGATCATTCTGGTTCTGTTTTTGGCTTCTGTATTCGACTACAGGCATGCTGTATTCGAATACAGAATGTTGAAATTACAGTTTCAGCTTCTGTATTCGAATACAAGGGATCTGTATTCGAATAAAGATTCAAGTTTTCAGAAATTCCAAGTTTTTCAACATTGTTTTGTGAACCCTATGTGTTGGGGAGTATTGGGAAGGTTTATGACGAATTAAAATGGATTTTTTTTGTGATAGTTTGAAGTGGGGTGATGAAGTTTTTGGGACTTTACTGATGTAGTGAAAAATGTTGATTTGTGCACTGAGACTGCCTCTGTATTCGACTACCAGGGGGCTGTAGTCGAATACAGAGTGTTAATTATGCACTGTTTTGGCTCCTGTATTCGAATACAGAGAGGCTGTATTCGAATACAGATTTGTATTTTCCAGAAATCTCAGTTTTAAACACTATTTTGTGAATTTTAAGAGTTTGGGGAACAATGGAAAGACTTGAAATGATTAAGTATGGAATTTGTGAGCTAATGTGAATTGTTAATGATTGTTTGATTGTTTAATCATTGATGTGGATGATAATATTGATTGTGCTGAGATGTTTTGAAAAATGATGGAAAGGCATGAATTTTCTGATTTTGCATTCTGTTTCCAGTGAAGAGAAACACTGCATATTCATGCATTGCATAGTCAAGTGGTACCCGCGATGGGCCACATAGTAATGCGCAACCACGTGCTGATCTATTGAGCGATTGCACGAGTGCTGGTCTGTTGAGCGACTGCACTAGGTACTGATCTGTTGAGCGATTGTACCATGGTATATAGTGTTGGAACCAAGTTGGTTATAAGTACTTAGGATTTTGATGCTTACAAATGTACTCAATGTAAACTTATTTTGTACTTTGAATTATTAAGTTAAATGCCCCAGAAACTGAAGGAAACAGAAGCAGAGATCAAAGGAAAATGAATTCTGGAATTTCCAGAAGATGTTCCAGGATGTCAAAACATCACCAGAGGATATGTTTGGTGGCCTAGAACAGAAGGAAGAAAAATCATAATGAAACATGGATCATACCATTGGAAAGCCTGCCAGAAAGAGAGTTGTTCCAGACAAACAAGAGTCGAATATCAATTTTATTACATAAGTTATTATGACCAGAAGATGGCCTGGCAGTGAAAAATTACACAGTCCAGACTTGTCCAGAAGGTATGTTTATGAGTCCAGAACAAGAGGATCAATCCAGATTTGGCCAAGACCATAAGATCATGATTCAGGACATGGAACTAAGTCCAGACCAAAAGAAATGAGTTCCAGAATCAATCCAGACCTGGTCCAAAGTTAAAGGTAAAATGTCCAGACTGAAATATTTTTTGTTCAAGTTAATTTCAGTTTGTTCCAGACCAAAGTCCAGAATTTGTCCAGATCAGAGTAAAAACATCCAGATCAATGGTTCAGAAATAATTATTTGGTCCAGTGATGGTCCAGATAAGAAAATCAGACCATGGCCCAGTGGTGGCCGAAATCAGAGGGACAGACTGTGCAGTCCAGCAAAGGCCGAAATCAGAGGATTACAGCATATCAATTCGGCTGGTCCAGTTGTGGAATATCGCATGAAGATCCAAGGGTGCAGATTTGATCATGAGGATTAAAGAATCTGAGAAAAAACGTTTCAAAACAGAATTGGAGAAAAAGGCTCAAAACAGAATCTGAGCAAATTACTCCAGAATATTCTCAAAACAGATTAATCTAAATATACTGTAGAAGTAAAGCATCAGTGAAGTTCTAAAGTTCAACTATAAAAAGAGACTTAATGCTGAAGAATAAAGTATTGAAAAACACAAGAACTCAAGCTTCAATTCAAAGATATCTGAGAGTTCAAAAGAGAGAAACACAAATGAACAAGAGCAATATTTTCTAAGTGTTTTCAAGAGAGAAATACAGTGCAACAAATAGCTTTCCAGAAGCAACGTTGCAAAGTTCTAAACCTTTATTATAGTGGTGTAGATTCCTTCTTCAATCTGGGGTTGTCAGATTGGTAGGAGAAGACTTAGCTGGTTTAGTTAAGGTGTTGTTATTCCTCAAAAGTCTGGGGTTGTCAGGCTGTTTGAGAAGACTTGGCAGGTATAGTCAAGGTGTTGTTGTTCCTCAAAAGTCTAGGGTTGTCAGGCTGTTTGGGAAGACTGACTTGAAGGGTCAGTGGTGTTGTAATTCAAAGGAGTTTGAATTAGTAAAAGGCCTTCTGGAGGAAGGGACTGGACGTAGCCTAGTTAACGGTGAACCAGTATAAATTGTTGTGTTATTATTATCCGCTGCTGAATCTGATTAATTATTTATCGAATAATTCAAATCCATATTTAATAAAACAGCAAAAGAAATTAAGTTTGACAAACACAATTCAACCCCCCTTCTCGTGTTTGCACCTTCAATTGGCATCAGAGCTCGGTCTCAAGGCTGAGCACTTTACAGTGTTTGAGGAAAGATCCAAGGGATCAACATGTCCAGATTCAATGAAGAAGCTACTGGAGGAAACATTAACAGACCACCTCTGTTTGATGGAGAACGATTTGAATACTGGAAGGACATGCTGAGAAGTTTTTTTATTTCACAAGATCCTGAACTTTGGGACTTGGTGGAAGATGGTTATACTGCTCCAAAAGATGCTGATGGTATTAAAATTTCCAGAAGAGATATGGATGCTGATTAGAAGAAGATGTTCAAGTTGCATCACAAATCCAGAACGTTCATGATCAATGCAATCACGTTCAAAGAGTTCGACAAATGCACTAACAGAGAAACAGCAAAGAGCATCTATGATAGTCTGATTCTGACTTACGAAGGCAGTAAGCAAGTCGAAGAAGCAAAGGCTAACATTCTAGTCAAGAAGTACGAGTTATTCAAGATGGAAGAAGATGAAGACATTGAAACTATGTTTTCCAGATTCCAGACTCTAGTATCAGGATTAAGGGTACTAGAAAAGAGCTACACTACTACTGATCATGTAAGGAAAATACTTAGAAGTCTGACAATCAAGTGGAGATCAAAGATTACTGCTATTCAGGAAGCTAAAGATCTGAATACTCTAAAGCTGGAAGAATTAATCAGCTCCCTCAGATCACATGAAATTGAATTGGAAAAAGATGAACCCAAGAAGAAGAACAAAACTCTAGCCCTGAAATCCAAGCAGAAGAAGGCTTTGAAAGCAACATCAGAAAATAGTGATTCAGACGATCAAAGTCTGAACTCAGGGGAAGAAGAAATTGCTTTCTTATCCAGGAAGTTCAGAAAGATGTGGCATAACAGAAGGAATAAATTTCCCCAGAGATATTCCAATCAGTCTAACAAAAGAAGTGATGATACACATGACAAGAAAGGTATCATTTGCTACGGATGCAATGAATCTGGACATATCAAGTCAGAATGTCCAAATATGAAGAAAGGGAAGTACTAGAGGAAAGATTTCAGAACTAAGAAGAAAAGCATGATGGCAACATGGGATGATTCTGATGAATCTTTTGAAGATGAACAAGCAGATTTGGCTATGATGGCTTACACCAACTCTGGATCCAACACAGAATCTGATTCTGGAAGAGAATCAGAAGATGATGAAATTGAGGTATATTCTGAATTCACTCGATCTGATTTGATTACTGTTCTAAATGATTTTTTAAACTGTAATCACAAATTATCTTTAAAACTAAAAACTCTTAAGAAAGAAAATACAAATCTAATAGAGGAAGTTAATGTTTTAAAAAATCATATTGCAAAATTTAAAACAGAAAGTGTTATTCTTGAAACTGATATTGCAGAATTGAAAACAGAGAATGTATGCTTGAAAAACAGTTTTGCTGAACTTAAATATGAAAGTTTAAATCTGAAAAATGATCATAATTCAACAGCAATTGAAAATACCACAAGTAATTCTGATATGCATGAACAAGTTCTTCAAGAATTTCTTGATAGTGGTATGGAAAGAAGCAAATATGCTTCTATGATTTATGGAGTTAGTAGGAACGGAAATAGAGGTATAGGATTTGAAGAAACAATAATTAAACTTAAACTTATGTTTAAACCTGTTCCCTCTGATATAGTGTGTACTGTTTGTTACAAGAAAGGTCACTCTGAATTATCTTGTCCAATGGTAAAATCTGAACAAGATCAGAGAG
Organism: Cicer cuneatum; assembly: GCA_037974295.1. Taxonomy (NCBI): domain Eukaryota; kingdom Viridiplantae; phylum Streptophyta; class Magnoliopsida; order Fabales; family Fabaceae; genus Cicer; species Cicer cuneatum. Next base: position 15,450,048 of record JBBPBO010000002.1, on the reverse strand, counting down.
CTGTTAAGACTAACAAACCTGGACCCAATCAGTTTTGGGTACCAAAAGATAAAATTGTCTATGTTGCAGATATTCTGAGCAACCAGAAGGAGACACCAACAATGGTGCCTGGACAATGGATGTTGGCAACAAAAATCAGAAGAAGGTTTATGTTCCAATATCTACCAAACAGAAGCCAAGTGACTCTGGTAGAAGAAGAACTGGTCAACACAATACCTATCAGAACCAGAACTAGAATTATAGGAGGAACAGGAAATATCATAGATATCACACGAATCAGAACAAGAACTGGAACCAGAATCAGAACTGGAACCAGTACCAGAAGCACAGAAACTGGAACCAGAACCAGAACTGAAACCAGTATCAGAGGTACAGGAACTGGAACCAGAACCAGAACCAACACTGGAACCAGAACCAGAACTGGAGGCACAGAAACTGGAACCAGAATCAACACTAGAACCAGAATCAGAATCAGTACCAGAATCAGAACCTGAACAGGTATCAGTATCAAAGGTTGAGGTATGATCATCAGAACTACTTTAATTATCACAATCAGTATAATTACCAGAATCACCATAAGTTCCAGAATCACCAGAGGAACATGGTGTATCAGCCAAAAGAGATGAATCAGAATCAAAATCAGGAGAGTTCTTCAAACACTCCAGTGAGATTCATCAAAACTACAAACCTGGAAGGGAATTCAAATTCCCTCATCCAAACCATGTAATCTCAGAACATATAGATTAGGAATCTGAAAATCAGAAGCAAGAGGATTTTCAGAACTGAGGCTACATCTTGATGTATATACTATTATTATTTTATATTTATGCTTACTGTGATAACTAGAAGCTTGATCTTAACAAATCAAAGCAAGATAAAAATAGTGCAGGGAGCAGAAGCACAAGAAACAGAAGTACCTGGAAAGAACCAGAAGCTGATTTATCATAATCAGAAGCTGTTACAGAACCAGAAGCTGATGCGAACCAAGCAATGTTGATGATGTTTTGGCAGAGGAAGGTTGGATACCTGCTATACAAGAAGAGCTAAATGAATTCTAAAGGAATGATGTTTGGGATTTGGTATCCAGACCAAACAAAAACGTTATTGGAACCAAGTAGGTGTTTAGAAATAAATTCAATGAAAAGGGTGAAGTAGTCAGAAACAAGGCAAGGCTTGTGGCACAAGGTTACAGTCAACAAGAGGGCATTGATTACACTGAGACATTTGCTCCAGTGGCCAGGTTAGAAGCTATTTGTATCTTATTGTCCTTTGCTGCAAATAATAATATCAAATTATTTCAAATGGATGTTAAAAGTGCTTTTCTCAATGGTCATTTGAGTGAAGAGGTATATGTTAAACAACCTCCAGGTTTTGAAAATTCTGAATTTCCAAACCATGTCTTTAAACTTAGAAAATCCTTATATGGGTTAAAACAAGCACCTAGAGCATGGTATGATAGACTCAGTAATTTCTTAATTAAAAATAATTTTGAAAGAGGACAAATAGACAATACTTTGTTTAGCCGATCAATAGACAATGATATTCTGATCATTCAAATTTATGTTGATGATATTATTTTTGGATCTACTAATGGCATTCTTTGTCAAGAATTTTCTGAATTAATGCAGCATGAATTTCAAATGAGTATGATGGGAGAACTTAAGTTCTTTCTAGGAATACAAATTCAACAAAGTTCAGAAGGTATTTACATTCACCAAACTAAATATACAAAGGAACTTCTCAAGAAGTTTAAGATGAGTGATTGCAAACCTATGGCTACACCAATGCATCCTACTTGTTCGCTTTATAAAGATGAATCAGGAACAAAAGTTGACCAGAAAATCTACAGAGGAATGATAGGATCATTACTCTACCTTACTGCATCTAGACCTGATATCATATTTAGTGTGTGTGTATGTGCTCGATTTCAATCTGATCCTAGAGAATCTCATCTAACTGATGTTAAAAGAATCCTTAGATACCTAAAAGCCACTACCAACCTCACCTTGTTTTACAAGAAAACTCCTACATACAAACTGAGTGGATACTATGATTCTGACTATGCTGGAGATAAACTTGAAAGAAAAAGCACCAGTGGCTATTGTACCTTTTTAGGAGACAATTTAATTTCGTGGTCCAGTAAGAGGCAACACACTATTGCCATGTCAACAGCAGAAGCTGAATACATTTCAGCAGCTGGTTGCAGCTCTCAACTACTCTGGATGAAGCATCAACTTGAAGACTACAAAATATTAGAATCCAACATACCCATCTATTGTGATAACACCTCTGCAATTTGCCTAACCAAAAATCCTATCCTACATTCTAGAGCCAAACACATAGAAATCAAACACCACTTCATTAGAGATTATGTTCAGAAAGGAGTACTCAACATTCAGTTTGTGGACAATGATCATCAATGGGCTGATATCTTCACCAAAGCTTTACCAGAAGATAGGTTCGAGTTCATTAAGAAGCATCTCAGCATTACCTCCATACCTGACTAGCTCAAGTAGTCATCTTAGGAGTTTTTAAAATTTCCTGTTATTTTATTTTCTGTCTTTTAATTTATGTTCTGTACTTTGTAAAGAAAAACAAAAAAAAAATCAAAAATAGTAGGACCACTTTTTGGCTGATGACAAAAAGGGGGAGAAAGAAAGAGAGAGAAAGAAAGGAGAAATAAGTAGAAAAGGAGAGATAAAAAGAAAGAAGGAGAGAAAAAGAAAGAGAGAAAATAGAAGGAGTTGAAAAGGAGAGGAAACAGGGAGAGAGAAAAACAAAGAAAGAAAAAGAAAGAGTGAAAACAGAAGGAGTTGAAAAGGAGAGGAAATGTGAAGAGAGAAAAAGAAAGAGAGCAAAAAGAAGGAGTTGAAAAGGAGAAGAGAAGAAAAGAAAGAGAGAACAAAGAAGGAGTTGAAAAGGAGAGTATCAGACTTATGGGGAGATATTGGTCTGAGGGGGAGTAATTCAAAGTTTTCGAGTCATAAGTTAGCAAAATTAGTTAAGGTTTTGCCATCATCAAAAAGGGGGAGATTGTTGGAATCAAGTTGGTTCTAAGTACTTAGGATTTTGATGCTTACAAATGTACTCAATGTAAACTTATTTTGTACTTTGAATTATTAAGTTAAATTCCCCAGAAACTAAAGGAAACAGAAGCAGAGATCAAAGGAAAATGAATTCTGGAATTTCCAGAAGATGTTCCAGGATGTCAAAACATCACCAGAGGATATGTTTGGTGGCCAAGAACAGAAGGAAGAAAAATCATAATGAAACATGGATCATACCATTGGAAAGCCTGCCAGAAAGAGAGTTGTTCCAGACAAACAGGAGTTGAATATCAATTTTATTACAGAAGTTATTATGACCAGAAGATGGCCTGGCAGTGAAAAATTACACAGTCCAGACTTGTTCCAGACTTGACCAGAAGGTATGTTTATGAGTCCAGAACAAGAGGATCAATCCAGATTTGGCCAAGACCATAAGATATCATGATTCAGGACATGGAACTAAGTCCAGACCAAAAGAAATGAGTTCCATAATCAATCCAGACCTGGTCCAAAGTTAAAGGTAAAATGTCCAGACTGAAATATTTTTTGTTCAAGTTAATTTCAGTTTGTTCCAGACCAAAGTCCAGAATCTGTCCAGATCAGAGTAAAAACTTCCAGATCAATGGTTCAGAAATAATTATTTGGTCCAGTGATGGTCCAGATTAGAAAATCAGACCATGGCCCAGTGGTGGCTGAAATCAGAGGGACAGACTGTGCAGTCCAGCAAAGGCTGAAATCAAAGGATTACAGCATATCAATTCGGCTGGTCCAGTTGTGGAATATCGCATGAAGAACCAAGGGTGCAGATTTGATCATGAGGATTAAAGAATCTGAGAAAAAACGTTTCAAAACAGAATTGGAGAAAAAGGCTCAAAACAGAATCTGAGCAAATTACTCCAGAATATTCTCAAAACAGATTAATCTAAATATACTGCAGAAGTAAAGCATCAGTGAAGTTCTAAAGTTCAACTATAAAAAGAGACTTAATGCTGAAAAATAAAGTATTGAAAAACACAAGAACTCAAGCTTCAATTCAAAGATATCTGAGAGTTCAAAAAAATTGAAAAACACAAGAACTCAAGCTTCAATTCAAAGATATTTGAGAGTTCAAAAGAGAGAAACACAAATGAACAAGAGCAATATTTTCAAAGTGTTTTCAAGAGAGAAATACAGTGCAACAAACAGTTTTCCAGAAGCAACGTTGCAAAGTTCTAAACCTTTATTATAGTGGTGTGGATTCCTTCTTCAATCTGGGGTTGTCAGATTGGTAGGAGAAGACTTAGCTAGTTTAGTTAAGGTATTGTTATTCCTCAAAAGTCTGGAGTTGTCAGGCTGTTTGAGAAGACTTGGCAGGTATAGTCAAGGTGTTGTTGTTGCTCAAAAGTCTGGGGTTGTTAGGCTGTTTGGGAAGACTGACTTGAAGGGTCAGTAGTGTTGTAATTCAAAGGAGTTTGATTAAGTAAAAGGCCTTTTGGAGGAAGGGACTGGACGTAGCCTAGTTAACGGTGAACCAGTATAAATTGCTGTGTTATTATGTTATTGTTATCCGCTGCTGAATCTGATTAATTATTTATCAAATAATTCAAATCAATATTTAATAAAACAGCAAAAGAAATTAAGTTTGACAAACACAATTCAACCCCCCCTTCTCGTGTTTGCACCTTCATATAGGTGCTGGTCTGTTGAGCGACTGCATTGGTACTGGACTGTTGAGCGACTGCACTGGTACTGGACTGTTGAGCGTTTGTACCCTGAAATGCGCAACCACGTGCTGATCTGTTGAGCGATTGCACGAGTGCTGGTCTGTTGAGCGGCTGCACTAGGTACTGATCTGTTGAGCGATTGTACCTTGGTATATAGGTGCTGGTCTGTTGAGCGAATGCACTGGTACTGGACTGTTGAGCGTCTGTACCCTGAAATGCGCAACCACGTGCTGATCTGTTGAGCGATTGCACGAGTGCTGGTCTGTTGAGCGACTGCACTAGGTACTGATCTGTTGAGCGATTGTGACTTGGTATATGTCAAACGTGCTGGTCTGTTCAGCGACTGCACGAGTGCTGGTCTGTTTAGCGACTGCACCAGGTGCTGATCTGTTGAGCGATTGCACCTTGGTCTTGAGGGCCGTAAAAGTCAAACATATTGTGCTGGTCTGTTGAGCGACTGCACCTTGGTGATTCTAAGAAATTGTATACATGAGCATATACATATTGCATCGAGGGATTGACCGGTGGGTCACGATTGGTTTATATGATGATGTTTGGAAATCGATGTGTGTGAGTACTTAACAGAATCTGAATTTCTGATTAATTATTGTGTTTATTGAAGTGTTGACTGTACTTACTACATATTTCCATATGAAACAGTTGCTGTTTGAAAAAGCTTATATGTCATGAAAATTCAAATGAGCATCCTTGATTTTCATCATTGTCATATATTATGCCATGAATATATTTGTTGCTGTGAGATATATGCTATGTGATTATTTGTTAATTTCGGTCGGTGACCCTTGCTATTATATTGTGGAAATTGGGCTTTGCCCTCAGATGTTACCCAAAATCGTCCTACCGACGGATACACTAACGACGGAAACGTCGTTAGTTTCCCCTAATCTTTACGTACGGAGCCTACGTGGACAACGCAGAGGGACGAACAGCTGGCTGAAGACGAGACTTGTAGAGGATACGGTGGAGACCGTGCTACTGTAGCTTAGTGCATGATCAGACTAGACTTTTGTATATGGTCTTGAGTTTTGGGAAATGTAATTTATTTTGGGAATTAATGTATGACTTCTCCGCTGTATTTTCCGCACTCTGATACTGTTTAGTGGCCACAGGCCTGATGAAAATCTTATTTTAATTCCCTTGAATTAATTTTGAAAATTCTTTATTTATTTATTTAAAAAAAATACATTTGCGCTGTGTTTTAAACTCGGGGTGTTACAAGCAATACCTTGGGTACTTCATGGGATGACTCAAGAACGACATTCGCCTGAAAGTGCGTACGTTGAATCTACAAACCAGAATGCAAGCGATGAAGATTGCTCGTGATGTCGAAACAGAATTACGTGGGTCTCTGATTTCAATAGGAGGTAGTGTAGGTGGGCTTCGCAATTGGAATGGAAGTGGACCAGGGTCTAATTGGAAGAAAGGATATGAATTTCAAGCACAAAAGACTCGATCACAAAAGACTCGATCAATTCTAAAGCACTTCAAGCACAAACTGAAACACTGCATAGTTTATTTGAAGAAGAATTGGTTCAAACATCAAATGAAGAATTCCAAGAGCTAACTCAAGACCAACAACAAGAGCTTCAAGACTTGTTGGAGAATTTTAAGGGAGTTTTTGAAGAGAATACAAGGCTTCCTCCGGAACGAGATATAACTCATGCAATTGAATTGAAGAATGATGCAGGTCCTGTGAGTGTTAGGCCATATCATTATCCTCACCACCATAAAGAAGAGATTGAAAAACAAGTTCAGAGCATGCTGACCCAAGGTATAATTCGAAACAGTTCTAGCGCCTTTTCTAGTCTTGTCATTTTAGTTAAAAAGAAAGATGGGTCATAGAGCATGTGTGTTGATTATAGAGAATTAAATAAGGTTACAATGCCGGATAAATATCCAATTCCTGTAGTTGACGAATTACTAGATGAACTACATGAAACGAAGTATTTCTCAAAACTTGATTTGAAATCCGATTATCATCAAATAAGGGTGAAAGAAGGTGATGTGCATAAGACGACATTTCGAACTCATGAAGGATGCAATGAGTTTCTAGTGATGTCATTTGGATTGACGAACACACCAGCCACTTTCCAATCCACAATGAACCAGATTTTCAAGCCACACCTCCGTAAGTTTGTCTTGGTATTTTTTGATGATATCCTAGTATATAGTAAGGGATGGAAAGAACACTTAGCACATTTATATCAAGTGGTGGAGATTTTATAGTACCACTGTTTTGTCGTTAATAGAAAAAAAATACAACTTTGCTAGTAGAAAAGTGGAATATTTGGGTCATGATATATATCGGAACAGGGTGTGGCTGTGGATCCAACTAAGATTAATAGCATTTTGGAGTGGCCAATCCCTCATAATGTCAAAGGAGTCAAGGGATATTTGGGGCTGACCGGTTATTACCGGAAATTCATTGTTGGCTATGGAAAGATAGCTAAGCCATTGACAGAATTAACAAAGAAGGAATGATTTCATTGGGGATTAGAACAGTTGAAGGTTTTTGAGAATCTGAAAAGGGTTATGGTGCAAGCCCCAGTTTTAACACTACCATATTTTTCACAACCTTTTGAGATTGAATGCGATGCATCTGGACGAGGAATAGGTGCAGTTTTAATGCAGAAAAAGAAGCATATAGCCTATTTTAGCAAAGCTTTATCCAAGAATAATTTAAGCAAGTTTGTGTATGAGAAAGAATTAATGGCATTGGTGTTGGCTGTTCAACATTGGCGTCCGTATTAGTTGGGAAGAAGATTTGTGGTGTACTCCGAACAAAAGAGCTTATGACACTTGCTTGAACTACGGCTAATCAGCAAAATTGGATAGCAAAATTATTGGGTTATCACTTCGAAGTTGTGTACAAACCAGGTCCAAATAATAAAGTTGCTGACGCTATTTCAAGAATGCATGTGGAAGTGGAGTTGAAAGGGATGACTTCTTTTCCCATATGTATGCAAGAGCAACAAATTCAGCAGGAAGTTATGAATGATCCCCAATTGCAGAAGGTGATAACAGAGCTACAACAGGACCCTGCATCCCAGCCACACTTCCAATTAATCAAAGGGAGAGTCTTCTACCGCAACAGACTAGTGTTATCCTCAAATTCAGGTTGTATACCTTTATTGTTGAAGGAATTTCACTCATCTCCAACCAGTGGCCATTTAGGTTTTCTGCGCACGTATCGAAGGATGGTAATAAATCTTTATTGGGTAGGAATGAGAAAGTCAGTTCTAGAATTTGTGCAGAGTTGCGACGTATGTCAACGTCAAAAGTACGTTGCGTCATCTCCTATGGGTTTGTTACAGCCCCTCTCAATTCTGGAGAAAATTTGGGATGATATTTCGATGAATTTTATCGCTGGTATCCCAAAGTCAAAGGGATTTGAAGCTATTTTTGTAGTTGTGGATAGATTATCCAAGTATGGACATTTTATTCCCTTAAAACATCCATATACTCAAGTATGGACATTTTATTCCCTTAAAACATCCATATACTAGGAAGAAGGTGGCCGAAATTTTTATTAAAGAGGTGGTGCGTCTTCATGGGGTTCCACGATCCATTGTTAGTGATCGTGATCCATTGTTTGTAGGTCTATTTTGTAAAGAGTTGAAGGTGCAAACACGAGAAGGGGGTTGAATTGTGTTTGTCAAAATTGATTTCTTTTTGCTGTTTTGTTGAATGTTGATGTGAATTATTTGATGAATAAATAATTTGACTTAGCAACGGATAATAACAACATAAGAACACAACGATTTATCCTGGTTCACCATTAACTTGGCTACATTCAGTCTCTTCACTCCGAAGGCTTTAATCCACTAATTCAAAATATTTTGAATTACAACACCCGACCCTCCAAGTCAGTCTTCCCAAACAGTCTGATAACCCTAGACTTTTGAGGAACAATAACAACACCTTGACCCTACAAGTCAAGTCTTCTCCTACCAATCTGACAACCCCAGATTGAAGAAGGAATCTACACCTCTAACGGGTTTGATTACAAGGGTTTTGAACTCTGCAATGTTGCTTTTGGAAAACTGATTGCTGCAGTGTTTTTCTCTCTCGAAACACATAGAAAATATTGCTTTTGCACTCAAGTGATTCTCTCTTTTGAACTCTCGGATTATGTTGAATATGAAGCTTGATTTCTTGTATTTTCGATGCCTATAGCTACTGCCTGAAGCCTCCTTTTATAGCTGCAATTAGGGCTTTGTCCAAGCTTAAATTCGAGATAAATCCTGCTCAGATTTCCTTTGAAAATTCTGTTGACCAATCCTGTTTCTCTTAATTTCAAAACATATCTTTTAGCTTCAGATTTGATTTGAAAATTCTGTTGACCAATCATGTTTCTCTTAATTTCAGAATGTATCTTTTAGCTTCAGATTTCATTCGAATTTCCTTCAAGTCTTCAGTGATTTTTGAATCAAATCCCTTTAATACTTTGATCAAATTTCTATCAAAATTCAATCAAGTCTTCTTCGAATTTTAATAAAGTCTTCACTGATCTGCATTATGATGTAAATTCTGGACCATATGATCTGCTGATCTGGACCATGTGATCTGATTTGTACCATTCTGTATCATGATCTGGACTGTGTGATCTTCTGATCTGGACCAAGTCTTCTGTTCTAGACCATGTTATCTTCTGTTCTGGACCATGCTATCTTCTGGTCTAGACCAAGTTCTGACCAAATATGACTTATGTTTCCTTCTAGTATGGACCAAGTTTCCTTCTAGACAATGCTTCCTTCTGATCGGGGCCAAGAATTATATCCTCTGATGATGTCATTGTTTCTTCCCTCTAATTCTTGCTTCTGATGGGATCCTTTGGTATCCTCTGGAGGTATCTTCTGCTATCCTCTGGAGGTATCCTCTGGTGATATCTTCTGATTTGTATCTTCTGGTTGTATCTTCTGGAGGTATCTTCTGGTGACGTCATCCTCTGATTTTTCATACTTCTTCTAAGTCAAAATATGATTTTCATAAAATACTTTTGTTAACATCAAAACTTTAATTGAAAGAACCAACTTGGTTCCAACAAGAGTTATTTTGATTACAAGGAACGTTGTTGAGTATGAGTTTGTCATATCATCCGGAGACGGATGGGCAAACGGAGGTGGTAAATTGGTGCTTAGAAGCATATCTTTGTTGTTTTGCATCAGAGCAACCGAAGGAGTGGTCACAATGGATTCATTGGGCTGAATTGTGGTATAACACCACATTCCATGTGTCTAGAGGAACTACACTGTTTGAGGCAGTGTATGGAAGAAAACCACCCAACGTGGTTATATATTTACAGGGAGAAACGAAAGTAGAAGCGGTAGCAGCTGAATTGGTTGATCGTGATGAGGCCTTACGTCAACTTAAGTATCATTTGAACAGAGCCCCAGAACAGATGAAGAGATGTGCAGATAAGAAAAGAAAAGCATATTCATTTGAAGTGGGTGAGTGGGTATTTTTTAAGCTTTGGCTCCATAGACAGCAGACGGTGACTAGAAGGATTAATTAGAAACTGACTCCACGGTACTTTGGATCATTTCCTATCCTAAAGAAAATAGGGGCAATATCCTATAAGTTGAATCTCCCTGAAGGAAGTAGAGTGCATGTTGTAACACCCCGACTTTAAAACACAGCGCAAGTGTATTTATTTATTTTTTTAAAAACGAATACATAAATAAAAGAGTTTTCAGAATTGTGTTCCAAGGAAATTAAAATCAATTCAAATTAAATATCATTCGACTTCGTAATTAAAAATAGTAAGGAATTTTAAAACAGCAACATCACAATTGAATCGAATGAGATATTTATGGGAATTTGATCTTTATAATATACTAAAATAAAGATACATCAAAATATTTATCAGAGTGCGGAAGAGTTTTACAATAATTCCCAAAATGAATATTTACAACCATTGAGTTCAAAACCCTATACATAAGTCTACTCTGATCATACCCTAAGCTACAGTAGCATTACAATATTCACAAGTCTTTTCTTCACCCAGCTACTCATCTCTTTGCATAGCCCACAAGTAAAGATCAAGGGAAACTAACGACGTTCCCTGTCGTTAGTATGACCATCAGGGGTACGGTTCTGAATCTCATCTGAGGGCAACGCCCAATTTCCACAATAATTGTAAAGGGTCACCGACCGAAAATAACAATTACCACATATCAGTTATATCAAGAATATCAAACATATTCATAGTACATTATGATAAATAAGGATGCTAAATTTTGAAATCCATGTCATTTGTACTTTACAAAACAACAACCAAGTAAGTATAAAAATCATGATGTAAGCACAAACATCAATTCATCCGAAATTACAGATTTTCAAAAAAATACTTACTCACACAACAATTTTCCACCATCAACATAAAATCAAACGTGACCCTCCGGTCAAACACTCCGATGCAATATGTATATGCTCATGTTCATAAATTCTTGGAATCACCAAGGTGCAGTCACTTACAGACTAGCACAATTTAACGGCCCTCATGACCAGGGTGCAATCGCATACAGATCAGCACCAGTGCAGTCGCATACAGACCAGCACTCGTGCAGTCACTACAGACCAGCACGTTTGACATAAACCAAGGTACAATCACTACAGATCAGTACCTAGTGCAATCACTACAGATCAGCATTCGTGCAATCACTACAAATCAGCACGTTTGACATAAACCAAGGTACAATCACTATAGATCAGTACCTAGTGCAATCACTACAGATCAGCACTCGTGCAATCACTATAGATCAACACGTGGCTGCGCATTTCAAGGTACAGACACTACAGTCCAGTACCAGTGCAGTCGTTTATCTGACCAACACTTATATACCAAGGTACAATCACAGATTAGTACCTAGTGCAATCACTACAGATCAGCACTCGTGCAATCACTACAGATTAGCATGTGGATGCACATTACTCTGTGGCCCATCGCGGGTACCACCTGACTATGCCATGCATGAATATGCATTGTTTCACTTCATTGAAAACAGTATGCAACCTTAGTAAAATTCATGCATTTTCCTCATTTGTCAAAACATCTCAACACATTCAAAGATTAACCATTCAAGCAAGCATTACACTTTGCATTACCTCAAAGTTCCACTCTTTATTAACAAAGGTTTTTCCCCAACTCTTAAGATTCAAAACTGTGATTAAAACTGAGGTTTCTGGCAAAAATACGAATCTGTATTCGAATACAGCTTCATTGTATTCGAATACAGGGGCTGTCACAGTACAAAAATCAGAATTTCTACAACTTCAGTAAATTCTAAAAAAAACTTCATCATCACCACTTCAAACTATCACCAAATTTCCATTTTTAATCACCACAAACCCTCCTAAGGTACCCCAACACTTAAGGTTTATAAAACAATGTTAAAAACTTGAATTTCTGAAAAACACGAATCTGTATTCGACTACAGCAACCTTGTATTCGAATACAGAAGCTAAAACAGTGAAAAATCAGCATTCTGTATTCGAATACGAGGCCTTCGTAGTCGAATACAGATGCGAAGTCAGTGGCAAAAGTTGCAAATCTGTATTCGGCTACAGAGGGTTGTAGTCGAATACAATGGTTCAAACAGAAGCAAAAATTGCAAATCTGTATTTGGCTACAGAGGGTCGTAGTCGAATACAGATGCTAAGTCAGTAGCAAAATTGGAAAATCTGTATTCGACTACAGGGGCTCGTAGTCGAATACAAGTTCGAAAACTTAGGGAAAATTGAAGCTTTGCAGGTTGTATTTGAATACACTCAATGCCGTATTCGAATACACCTTCGAAATCACTGAATTTTCCTGAAGCTTCAACACATTTTCAAAACCTTTTCTTTTGAAAATCCAACCCAACACCAGAATCATAATTCCCCTCTTTTAAAACCTCAACTCAGAACATTTTTCATCAAATACCAACAACAGATTTTTCATAAAAATACTTCCACCTTTTAAATCCCTTTTCATTTGAAACAACCATCAACACCAGATTGTTTAACAAAACACAGCAAAACACAGATTTACTCAAACTAGAATAACCTCACTGATTTTTAACAAAACAAAATCAGAACCAGAATCATCATTCCACTCTCACAGAATGATTTTCAAAACATAATACAATGTTTTTCACAATTATAAACCAAATATCATTCATCACACATGCATTTACAGCCCTAAATGCAATCTAGAAAGTTGGAAGGTGCCCTTACCTTAGTTACGTTCCCTTAGCTCGTACGCTTCTGCGACAAAAGCCGACGATACTCCCGTTCGCGTTCGCCGCTACGAAAATTAGTTCTTTAGCTCCGTAACGATCAGAGGAATGACTTTCGTACTCGAAACTTTCTGATTCGACACTCAGATTTTCCAGAACGATGACTTTTAAGTAATCTGTTTTTCTTCACCAACACTCAGAAAATTAGAAGAAGAAGAAGAAGATAAAGCAGAACTGGCGCGTAGAGGAAAGAAGGAAAAGCTTCTTACTTAAATATCCACATAAAGCAACTGACACAGCAGAGGAGAGAGGAATTGTTTCCTTTTTCACAAATATCTACGCCACCTCACCAATTCTTATATCAAAATATCTTTTGATCCTCCAGCACTTAACCCGTTTCCGTCGAAATTAGCAGAGAATATCTTAATTAACGGTCCGATAATTTAATTACTCAAAATTAAATTAATTCATCCATTATCCAATAATTTTAATTCCACCTCCAAAACAATTAATTATATATATATATATATATATTTACACAAAATATACATATATTGAATATTACACCGATATTCCCAAAATACCCTTAAAATCAAATCTGAATTTAATTTTAAATTTAAGGGTCTTACACATGTAGTGTTTCACATCTCACAACTTAAGAAAGCTATTGGAGACTATTCTGCTGAACCTCAACTACCAGACGGGTTAGAAATGGAATTAGAAGAATGGGAAGAACCTGAAGAATTACTAGCTGTAAGATCAGTGATGAAAGAAGGACAGCTGGTGCGACAATGGCTGGTGCGTTGGAAAGGAAGAGCTGTAGAAGACACAACTTGGGAGGATGAGTTATTACTAAAAAGTCAATTTCCATCCTTTAGCCTTGAGGGCAAGGCTGCATTTTCTAAAGGCGGTAATGATAGAATCATTGGGCATAAGACTAGTGAAAGGCCCAAACCTGCTGTGTGGAGAACGTATGTCCACAATGGTAAAAAAGAGAAAACTCATTCTATTAATAACACGACAGATAAACTCTCTGAATGCTAGGAATTTTAGTTACACATGGGGGAATAAATTGAGAAGGGTAGTGGAGCATTAGTATGAATAATTATTGTTATCGTTGTATTAGGAGAATATTATTTTCTCTGGAGGAGCTATGCTCTGGTTTATACGATGTATCAGAATTTTCCCTTATTTCATAAATCAATAAATTCTCATTTCACCTATCATTTTACTGTTTATCGATTCCTATTTTTTGTGACTCTATCATTAGATGCCGTTAAAAAAAAAGATTATGTGACAAACATATGAGTGATGTGAGAGTTTGGTGGATGAATATGTAATTGAATTGATTAAAAAAGAAATAGAATCAAGTTAAAAGTTTTGTGTTTTTAGTCCATTCATCCAAAATCAAATAATTTGGGGATTAAGATTCTCAATCTTTACTCTCCTTCTTTCTCTATTTCTCTTTGTTCTACAAACAAAAACAAAAAATTAGACATTAAACTTAGTAAATGCAAATTATAACTACAAAAAATAAATATAAAAATCACATATTTAACAAAAATGACTCACATCCCAATAATGACATCTTCAAAATAGCCATTTAGGATTTTCATGAGTGTTAGAGATGCATTGTTTTCCTACACCCACATTCAACCAATTGAAAACAAGTTGAATTTGTTGTATTCGAAGATGATGACATGGTTGAACGAAGAAGAAGTCGATGAACGAAGAAGAAGTTGAAAAGGGATTTCAGATTTTAGGTTTTACAAACTTGAGAATTTTTGATTTAGTCATCATAAATGTATCTAATTGTCAAATATTTGACATATCATCACCTATTGTCATGTCAAAGATTGTCACTCCCCCGTAAAAAATTTACAAAGACACATCAAATATTTAAGCCTAAAAAAATAAAATTGATCTTACTTGCTGTTTTTTTTTTAATCCTTGGCACACATGAATTGATTGTCAGATATGAATGGTTTCAAGTTTGAAAATTACATGACTAAATACTATAATATTTTTGTTTCATTATCAATTAACTAAAACCAATATACAATATTGAATCTTATCATTTTGTAAGTTTCTAAATACTATAATATTTTAAAAGTAGTATACAATAAATTCAAACTTAATTTATTCTAAAAAATTTACACGGAACAAATATGTAATTGAAGTAGCAATGTCACTTTACAAGGAAGGGGAGTTTGAATTGTAAAGTTGCCTATTAAAAATTTCTTGTTAAAAACTTAAGAAAATAACTCAAGATTAATCTTGGTTGAGGAAATAGAAAACGAAGAACCTTCTTGGTTCTGGAAATAGAAAACGGAGAACCTTCTTGGTTCTGGAAACAGAAAATGGAGAATGTTCTTGGTTAGTTAAAGAAACAGTTTGATCTTGGTTGTGAAAATAGAAAACGGAGAACGTTATTGGTTCTAGAAACATGAAACAGAGAATGTTCTTGGTTTAGTTAAAAATAGAAATTGATTTGTCTATTTAATTTTAGTAAATGAAAGACTACAAATAAATAGAAATTTGGAAGAAATATCACACAACGATTTATCCTGGTTCACCCAACCCGGGCTACATCTAGTCCTCAAACCCGTGAGATTTTCCACTAAGTGTTCAAAACAAATAACCTTCTTGGTTTTACAACACCTAGCTGAGATCAACCTTGATCTGTTACATACTTCAATCCTTTCCATCCAGAAAGGAATCAATCAAGTCACCTATCAATCTTTGATAGGATTTTTACACTTCACCTTTTAACCTTAAAAGGATTTTCTAAACAAACTACTCAAGCTATAAACAACTCATATAGTCTTGAGTTTACTCAATAATGATGTAGAGTGTTTTTACATAATCTGATTAAATCTCAACTCTTGTTTGAGGTTTAGATTCTTTACAAGATATTTCAGTAAGCTAATAGATTCGTGAGAGAATGTTATTGATTTCTTTTGTGAGACTTTCAGGTATGAATGTAAGTAATTGATGATTTTTCTTTGGACTTGAATGTCGTGATTTTCATTAAGCTTTGGAGTTCCTTTTATAGATAATTGATAGATCTTTTTGGGCCAATCAAAACAACAAGTCTAAGAGGAATGAAATATGGTTTTGTTATTGTTGATGATTTCTCAAGATACACTCGGGTTCTGTTAAAACAAAAAGATGATGCATTTTATGAATTTAAAACATTTTGCAAAAAGGTACATAATGAAAAGGAATCTAGTATCATTTCTGTAAGAAGTGATCATGGAGGAGAATTCATAAATGGCTCTTTTAAAAACTTCTTTGATGAACTTGGCATTTCTCACAATCTATCTTGTGCAAGAACTCCACAACAAAATGGAGTTGTTGAACGAAAAAATAGAACACTTCAAGAAATGGCAAGAACAATCTTGGAAGAATCAAATGTTGAAAGATACTTTTGGGCAGAAGCCATTAACACTTCTTGCTACATTTTAAATCGTGTATCCATTAGAAAAATCATCAACAAAACTCCTTATGAAATTTGGAGAAATAGAAAACCAAACATCTCTTATTTTCACATTTTTGGATGTTATTGTTACATTTTAAACAACAAAGATGTTCTTGGAAAATTTGATGCAAAGTTAGACAAAACAATATTCTTAGGGTATGCAACTAACTCTAAAGGGTATCGAGTGTTTAATCTAAGAACTAAGGTTGTAGAAATCAGTATGCACATGTTATTTGATGAGTTTGATGATTTGGATCTATGTAAAAAGGATGAGGAAGAGGAAATCCAAACTGGTTTGCACAACAGAATGATGTGTAGGAAACAGAGATTGATAAACAATCTCCGTTTCATTCTCCGCCAAAAAGCTGGAGAACAATTGAAGGTCATCCTCAAACACACATCATTGCAGATACAACTGATGGAATTCGAACAAGAAAGTCATTCAAGAATAATGAATGCAGCATGGCAATGATATCTCAGATTGAACCCAAATCAATCAAGAAGCAATAATAGATCAATCTTGGATATAAGCCATGAAGGAAGAATTGCTTCAGTTTGAGAAAAATGACGTCTGAACTTTGGTCCCTGGTCCATAAGACCAAATCATCATTAGTACAAGATGGGTATTCAGAAACAAACTCAATGAATAAGGCAAAGTTATTTGTAACAAAGCAAGGTTGGTTGCTCAACGCTATAATCAACAGGAAGGTATAGATTATGACGAAACGTTTGCCCTTGTTGCAAGGTTAGAAGCTATTCGTATACTTCTTGCATATGCATCTCATAAGCTTGTTAAATTATTTCAAATGGATGTTAAAAGTGCTTTTTTAAATGGTTTTCTAAATGAACAAGTTTATGTGCGACAACCTCCTGGTTTTGAAGATCAATCAAAACCAAACCATGTTTTAAACTTACCAAAGCTCTCTATGGTTTAAAACAAGCACCAAGAGCTTGGTATGAAAGATTGAGTTCATTCTTAATCGAAAAATGGATTTTCCATAGGAAAATTTGACACTACACTTTTTAAGAAAAATGATAAAAATGATTTACTCATAGTTCAAGTGTATGTTGATGATATTATTTTTGGTTCAACAAATGAGAAAATGTGTGATGCTTTTTCAAAACTCATGCAAAGTGGATTTGAAATGAGCATGATGGGGGAGTTAAGATACTTTCTTGGTTTACAAATCAAGCAACATGATGATGGCATTTTTATTTGTCAAGAAAAGTATACAAAATATCTTTTAACAAAATATAAAATGAATGAAGCCAAAATCATGACTACTCTCATGCATCCATCTTCTTCATTGGATAAAGATGAAAATGGAAAATCTGTTTTTGAAAAAGAATATAGAGGCATGATTGGTTCTTTGTTATATCTAACTACTAGTAGGCCTGATATTGTATTCGCAGTTGGATTATGTGCTAGATTTCAATATGCACCCAAAGAATCACATTTAACAGCCGTAAAACGCATTTTTAGATATCTTGTTGGTACTATTGATCTTGGCCTTTGGTATAGAAAAGGTTCACATTTTGATCTTGTACCTTATTGCGATGCCAATTACGCTGGAGATAAAATTGAATGCAAAAGCACAAGTGGAGCATGTCTGTTCCAGGGTGAAGCATTGATAAGCTGGTCTTGCAGGAAACAAAACACAATAGCCTTATCAACCACTGAAGCTGAATATATTTCAGCATCAAACTACTGCTCACAAGTCATTTGGATTAAAAATCAACTTGAAGAATTCTCTGTAAGTTACTCAAGTATTTCAATTTATTGTGATAATACGAGTGCAATCAATTTATCTAAAATCCTATTCAACACTGAAGATCAAAACACATTGAAATTAAACACCGTTTTATTCGTGATCATGTTAACAAGAAAAACATTGAATTAATCTTTGTTGATACTCAAAATCAACTTGCTGATATATTTACAAAGCTCTTAGTTGGGGATAGTTTTAATTCAGTTAAGGAACGGCTGAAAATCATGAGAAATCCAGAGAATTCTCATTAAATTCTGCTTATGCAGAAAACGGAGAACGTTTATCAATCTCTGTTTTTCAGTTATCTTTCTCCGTTTCAGAAACAACTTTCTCCTCGGCGTCATCACTTCTTCTCTACGCAGGCAAAGGGAAAAAGGAAAGTCTTGACATTTAATGCTCTTGTCTCCTGCCTCCAAAAGACTCACTGACAAGTGATACTTTGCATCCTTTCATTCTTCTTCCCTAGGTTCAAATCATCACTGCATATTCCTTTTATAATTAGAAATAGTGGCTAAAGATATCTCACATAAACCCTTCTAACTCCTTTCTTCATCTTCCTCAAAACTCTTCTTGCTCTCTTAAATTTCAAAATTAAAATGGCTAGAACAAAATCATGTGCACGCAAAAATGCCTACGTTGAATCTCCATCACCATCCTCTTTATTTCGTAATCGTTCACTATCACCACCACCCATACCATCTCCTCTAAAAACGCTCTTTTCATCTTCAGACTCTTCATCCTCGTTCTCCAAAGAATCAAGCCCTATTCCTCTTCCTCTCAGACCACTCAATATTGTTTTCCCTCCACTTCACTCTCAACCACCACCAAACCTATCTCAAGTTCCTCCACATTTGAAGAAACCAGAAATAAAACCTATCAAAACTCAAAGACGATCAATGCATATACTTGCTGGAATTGGAACATCCAAACCTAAGCAAACTGACTCCCCTATGCTAATCATCTCTGATAGTGATGAATCAGAAAATGATGCTCCTCCTACTCATATCCCTTCACCTTCAGAAACCACTCATCAAACTACATAAACACCCCCTGTACAACCATCAAAGCAAACCATCTCCTCTGAACCATCACTAACAACTCCAAACCAAAAGAGAAAAACCATGGATGAAATATTTTCATCTTCACAACCATCTCAATCTTCCCCCAAAACCATGAAAGAAAAATCAACCATCACCCTTTCACAATTCCTAGCCAATAAAAGATTAGAAAAACCCTCAGAAGAAGAAAACAAGGGCTCCAAAACGATCTTCTCCTAAGAAGCCAACTCCAAAACGTTCTCCAATACCAGAACGTTCTCTATCTCCTGAACCATCTTCACCTGCCCCTCAACATTCTCCTCTCCATAAATCTAAGAATATCCCTCTAATTCCCTCCACCATATCCAAAGTTTACAAAGAAAAATGGGCTCAACGCCTTATGGGAAGGATTGTTGTCTTTGACAATATGATCATCGATTGGAATGCTGTAAAATATCACACTGATGTTTTGGGATGGACTTCCTTTCTACAAACATTTGAGTACTTCTACTCAGATGTTGTTAGAGCCTTCTATTGTAAGGCCAAAACCTTCCCTGATAAATCCCTGATCAGCTCCAAAGTCAAAGGGATTGAGATCAAACTGACTCCATTGAAGGCCCTGCTATTCATGGAGCCCCGCTATTTTTGGAGAAAAATGGTATGATGCCTTGAATCTGAAAAAGACAGAGGTACTCTCTGATCTATTTCAAGAAGGGTCCACCCGTTATCTTTCTACATACCTCAAACCCCTTCCAAAAATATTCAACATTAGCCAACATACGATACTTCCTCACTGTGGAAGTCATGAGTATGTATCAGATAATGATGCTTTGTTAATCCATCATCTCCTCAATTGCAAACACATAAACCTTCCCCATATTATAATCCACCACATGATAACTGTTGCCAATAAAGATTACAGGAAGAATATTGTTCCTTATGGGATGATTTTAACCCAAATCTTTAGGCTTTTTCAGATACCTCTCAACAATGAGAAAAGCTTCACCAAAATCTCCAAGTTTTCCTCTAAAAACATCTCCCATAAGAGGAAAACTTCATCTGAAACAAGCATCTCTTCATCCTCTTTTCCATTATCTCTGAAAAGGAAGCGCTCCTCAAGGAGATGAGCTGCTGCTCCTGACCCAGCCTCACCACAACCTTCTCCTGAACTTCCTGAAGCAGTTGCAGAAACTACTCAACACCGTTCTCCAAAAAACAGAGTTCTCCACACTTTCTCTGTTTTTCCCCAACCTTCCACCCTATCTTCAACTGACTTTCTCTCCTACTTCCAAACACCAATTGATGACATGTGCACTCTATTTCCAAACCAACATGTCTTCATCATGTCCCCAGTGTTCATATCACCTCAGAAAACCAACTCCTTAATCTTTAGGATAAGTCAATTTTTGACTTTTTCTGATACTCCTGGACCTTCTATAAACCAAAAGTCCATCTCTAACCCTTTACCTCATGTCATCAATGCCTCTACTCCTACAAAATCCACCACTCCTGCTACTCTTATACCTCCTCCTCCTCCAAAAGAACCCACCAACACTGAGATCATGACTGCCCTCCAAACCATCATGGCATGTCAGACTCAACAGGATCTGGAGTCCACACTGCACCGAAAATGGATGACTGAGCATCTTGCTCCAAAACATGGACTAGATCCTCCTCTTGTTCATCCTTCTGCATCTGTTCAACCTGCCCTTGAACCTGCCAAGTCCTCATCAACTGAAGGCTCTTCACCATCTCTTGCTAAATAGCATTTTTTTCTCCTTCCTTTTTGTTGTGACAAAGAGGGAGAATAAAGTTTAAGTTTTTAAGTTTTTAGATTCTAGAAGTCATTTTGTATAGGGTACTTCTGTATATTTTGAAATTAACATTACTATGTATCTATCTTATGACTTCATCAATGAAAAAAATATCCTTTATTATCATTTATGAATGTTCTTGAATCTGTATGTGAATCTATGAATGTTCTTGAAACTATATGCTTTTACCATTATGTCAAAATCAATTACTGCATAAATTGAGGGGGAGCTTTTAGGCTCTTCAAAATTAAAATTAAAATTAGAATCAAAATTAAAATCTAAATTAACACGTTTGTCATCATAAAAAAAGGGGAGATTGTTAAGACAAACTCTCATATTAAAGTTTTGATGAAAATAAACAACTGTTAATTAAGAACGTTAATTATGATTCTAAAATGTTATGTTAATTTAACTTGTTCTTTTGAGTGTATTAATTCAAAGATAGGATTCGAGCAAAGCCAATAAATCAGCATAATAAAACCAAAATCTAAACAGACAAGAACAGAGAACATTCTTGACAAAATCTGGAAAACAGATAATGTTCTCCAGGTTCAAATTGAAGGTGCAAACACGAGAAGAGGGGGTTGAATTGTGTTTGTAATACTTGAATTCTTTTTCTATTTTTGATGATTATTTAGAATCTGATATATAAACAAACAGAATTAGCAGCACATAAAATAAAATAATCAACACAAAGATTTATCCTGGTTCACCATTAACTAGGCTACATCCAGTCCCTTCACCTCGAAGGATTTTTCCACTAATTCAAAACCTTTGAATTACAACAACACTACTGACCCTCCAAGTCAGTCTTCCCAAACAGTCTAACAATCCTAGACTTTTGAGGAACACAGCACCTTGACTTCACAAGTCAAGTCTTCTCCTACCAATCTGACAACCCCCGATTGCAGAAGGGATTTCAACACCTTGAATCTAATTGCTAAGTCACCTGCTACTTCTTCTAACTCTTCAGATTGTAGACTCTACTTCAACAATATAGATCTGACACAAGGGAACGAAAAACAAGAGTACTTGCTTCTAGAAAGCTGTTACTCACAATTAACCTCACTGAAAACTCGAGTGTTTGCCTCTGGAAGTTTATGACTCTTTTACTGATTTTCGATGCTAAGTCTTCTGCCTTGAGCCTCCTTTTATAGATGAAAATTAGGAATTCTTCCATGATCAAATTTGAGCTATATCTGTCCAGATTGTCTTGCAAAAATAACTTGGCCAATCCTGTTTCACTTAAATAAAAATCGCATCTTTTTAACTTCAGATTGCATTTGAAAATTCTGTTGACCAATCTTGTTTCTTTTAATTTCAAACCATATCTTTTTAAGCTTCAGATTGCATTCGAATTTCTTCAAGTCTTTAGTAATGTTTTAATCAAATCCCCTTAATACTTTGATCAAATTTCTATCAAAATTTAATCAAGTCTTCTTCGAATTTTAATCAAGTGCTCACTGATTTGCGTCATGATTAAAATTCTGGACCGTATGATCTTCTAATGTCGACCAACTCTGGACTTATGTAATCTGATCTGCCCCAATTCTATGATCCTCTGATCTCAACCAACACTAGACCATATGATATGATCTTCTGATCTCAGCCAAGACTGGGCCATATGATCTGATCTTCTGATCTCGGCCAAGACTGGGCCATATGATTTGATCTTCTGATCTCGACTAACAATGAGCAATGATACTTAAATCTGGACCATTGATCTACACATTTTCCCTCTGATCTCGACCAAGTCTGGACTGAGTCTGGATTGAATCTGAATTAAATCTGGACTTATGATATTTTAATCTGGACCATTGATCTTTTAATCTGGACATTTATCTTCTGATCTGGATCAAGTCTGGATTAAATCTGGACAATCATTTCTTCTGATCTGGACTGAGTTTTATGTTCTAGACCATGCTATCTTCTAGTCTAGACCAAGTCTGGACCAGGTCATTTGTTCTGGACCAGTTATCTTCTGCTCTGGACCAAGTCTAGATTAAGTCTGGACTGATTCTTATATTCACAACCAAGCTATCTTCTGGTCAGGATTGAGTCTGGACCAAGTCTGACTTATGTTTCCTTCTGGTCTGGAACAAGTCTCCCTCTGACAGGCTTCCTTCTGGTCTGGACCAAGTCTCCTTCTGAACTCTGCTTCCTTCTGATCTGGGCCAAGAAAGATATCCTCTGATGATGTTATTTGTCCTTTGATATTTTGCCTTTGATGACATCCTCTAATATCATCTAGAGGTGTATCCTCTGGTGCCTTCAGGATGCATCCTCTGGTACCCTCTGGATGTTTCCTCTGGCTGAACCTTTCTGGTGACATTTCTATCCTCTGGTTGCTTCCTCTGGATTTATCCTCTGGTGGTGTCATCCTCTAATTTTGCACAGCTTCTGATTTGTTCTTCTAAGTCAAAATACTATTTACATAAAATACTTTTGTTAACATCAAAATTCTAAGTATAGAACCAACTTGGTTCCAACACAAATATGGTCAAGTCAGCTTCAAGATCAATCAATCTCCATTAATTGAATGAAGATATTGCCTCTGGAATTTACATGAGTATTATAAGTACTTGGCAAGGAACAAATAGGATCAATTACAATCAAAAGAAGTCATTTGAATTACAAAGGAAAAAGACAATAAATCAAGTTGTCCAAACAAGACTGAACAGTCTCCAGCTTGACTGTCAAGACTAATAAACAATCTTGACATTATGCAAGGCATCAGGACAATTTCTAGTATGATCAAAAAATCGTTCAGATTGATTATCAATCTCCAGGAAACTCAAAAGTTCAAATGTCTAGATTGATCATCAATCTCCAGCAGCTTCAGTACACCTTTCTGCAACAGCACTCCATGATATTTTCATATCTGTTTTAACAAGGATCAAGACTCCAGTTCAAGCTAAAGGCATCATCACATATCTGCAATATTAAATGATCATTAAGCTCAAAAGAATCTGATCAAGAACAAAGGATTCCAGCCTAGTCAAAACATAACTTAAAAGTAGTCAAAAGCTAGAATATTTTTAACGGCTCTCTTGACCTCCATTTACTGCTCTCAAGCTTATAAAAGGAAGGCCAATGCTCAAGGAAAACGCAGAAGTTCAAGTGCTAACAAGTCTCACAAAATCATTCACATTCACATTCACATACTTGAAACTCTCTCATCACTAAAAAATAATCAGTCTGATCAATTTTTATTTACTCTAATATATTTGTACTAAATTCTTTGTAAAAAATCGAATCACAAACAAGAGGTCGCATCCCCGTAGTGATTAATGATTTTTTTTTCTACAGTAGGAGGTCACATCTCCGATATACGACCATCTACAACCTTTTAATTTTTTTATTTATTTTTTTAACAAAAGAATAATTATTAATTTAATAAATAAAAATAAAAAAAATTAAAAAAAAAATTATATTAATAAAATCAAACAAAATATATTTAATAGAAAAAAAATACATGATGCGGTTGAGTAAAGTTAATTTGGTTGATTAGATGTGCCCAAACAAATAACATACTATATTATTTGAACATCTCCCTCTTATTTTGCAGATAAATTAACAACTTAATTCTATTTTGTTAACAATTTTCACCTATTTTTCCTCCGGATCTAATAAATAAATAATAATAATAATATAATAATAATAAAAAAAA
Source organism: Cicer cuneatum (assembly GCA_037974295.1). NCBI lineage: Eukaryota > Viridiplantae > Streptophyta > Magnoliopsida > Fabales > Fabaceae > Cicer > Cicer cuneatum. Next base: position 15,425,287 of record JBBPBO010000002.1, on the reverse strand, counting down.
CTATATTAATAAAATCAAACAAAATACATTAAATTGAAGAGAAAAAAATACATCCAATTGAAAAAAAAATACATCAAATTTAAATTAACGATGTCCACCTAAATGTCCTTCAGTTCCACATCTAGGTTGTCGTTAAACTCGTCTAGCTCTTTGAACGAGTTGCGGTTGTTCTGGTTGATCCTCATCGTGATCATTATCTCATCGTAATTTGTATGTGCGTTAGAACCACTACCATCTGGCTCCGTATAATTTTGAGTTTCGGGGTTATACATTGAATCAAAAACAACATAAGCCGACCTAGGATTTGTGCACTGAGTTCCAAACAAATTATAGAAAATCCCGCATTTTGTCAGATGACCGAGGATTGGTATTTCTGGCACTGACGTAACGTAATACTGAATCGGTATTTCTGCAGATTCATGTAGATGTGGTGGTGGTGATGGACCATAATATGGAACTTCTGTAGGGGCATGTAGGTGAAGTGATGATAAAGACAGTTCTACTATTTGGTTCATGGTTTGTTCTTGTGGGGTTGATTGGAGAGTTGAGTGCACATGAGGATATGATGATGGTTGCAAACGTGGATCACACAAATATTATTCGATAGATATAAATAATTTGGTGTGTTGTATAAACCAATTCATATATTCTGTGTTGTGGCGTAAAACACCTTCTACGAATTGACCTTGCAATACGTATTTCTCACGCTCATTCCACTGTTTATTCTCTTTTTTCCAAACCCAGTTCCAATTATCATCAATGCCACGCCTCATGTCGACCTCATGGTAGATTTTCATGTCCTCTGGTGGTAGTGGTATTTGTTGATGGAAGCCGAACTGAAGTGCGACTCTATCTGTATGATGTTTTCCAACAATATGATAATAGTGCAGATAGGTACATACAGTCTATGTCGAGGTACAGTCTCCAATAAAATTGATATGTAAAAAATAGGCTAAAGTAAATAAAAGAGGTACAAAAAACAATATAATTAAAAAAGTGCAAATAAATGTGAATGAATATATTACTTCCTCAACCATCATGTGATCGATTATTTTTCGGTATCCTTCTATGTCGTTGTGAGGAACTTTACTGAAATTTAGACCACTAGAATTAAACCCGTCGAATATATCAAAAATAAAAAATATAATAAAATTAGTAATATGGTAATTAGTTAGTTTTAAAAAAAGAAAATATATTAAATTTATTTGCAATAGTTACCTTTGTGCAAGTGGAAATATCCATGCATTGGGTGATTTTGGAGCGACACAAGACAAACGATACCATGCCTAGTTTTGCAACAACAATGCACATCCTCCTATAGATATTACCCTGGGTTTCGTAGCAAGACACAATTCTCTATAAAGTGTTGCTAAAACTACTGAACCCCAACTATATTGGGATGCTTTACTTAAATCCCTCAAGAGGGAAAAATATTTTTAAATGTACACAACTGTTTGATTTGTCCGACATCAACAACCCTTCATTCATACGTAGGATGTATGCTCAACATGATGCTTGTTTTTCTACTACATATGCATTTTCACCAAATTCGTCAAATGTTTCCTTAAGCAATTTTAATTTAATAAAATTACCTTTTGTTGCTCCCTCAAGTGAGATAAATCCTAAATAAGCTTGACAAACATCTCTAACGTTCACAAAATTCGAATCGCTAATAGGAAAACCAGAAACATTTGATCCTAAAAGGCAGTATACGTCTTCTAAAGTTATTATGCAGTCACCTATTGGGAGATGAAACGTATGAGTTTATGGTCTCCATCTCTCAACCACAACAGCAATCAGGCCGGTGTTTATTTTATGTTTTCGAGTTTAATCACTTCTCCGAATTTGGCCTCTTGCAAATACGGTAATATGGCTTCATTTGGTTTTTTGTTAACATGACCATGACATTTCAATTTGTCCTCTAAGGGTATATGAAATTAATAATATATAACATAAATAAAATAATCAATGACACTAAAAAACTATAAATAAAATAAATATATAAAGTACTTACAAATGCCTTAATGTATTAATTTTCAGCTCTGTGATTCGTAGATAATTCCATGAGAAAAAGAGAAATTTTGATTAAGAATGTTGATATAACTTTGAATGTATGAAGAAATATTTGTGATACACAACAATGGAAGAAATAGATGTGAGAAACAAGAATGGATGGAGGTGTTTATATAGGTCGCATCCTCAGGCCATGATCTGTTAAGGGGGTCGCATCCCCATGCCACGATCTCTTAAGTTTATTTCCTACTTTGATCTAACCTGTTGAATATAATTTATCAACAATTGTTGATGGTGCACTACGAATCCTTGTGATTTGGTTTGGATCAATCAAATTGTGCTATTAAATATTCAATCTTGTTCCTTCAATCTAATTTATCACGACTGTGAATGGTGCAGTACGAATCCTTGTGATTTGGCTTCAAACAATCAAATTGTTTTAATAGAGAATACATACACCTTACTACCTTCTATAAATAGAAAACTAAATTTCACTATTTCACCATACCTTTTAACATTTCATACTTAATCAATTACTTAATCATGGCTGCTCAACAAGTAATTTTTATTGTTTATTACAATGGTTCAATTCTCAACGGCATTGAAGGTAAAACATTTGTAAGTGATTATAAAAAGTTGTTCAAAGTACATTCTGGAAGCAACCTTTCTCGTATAAAGAATTTCATTTAAAAAAAAGTTACAGCTCGACGACAAAGTCATGATAACTGATATAGTTTATCGACAACTTGTGTTCTTTGGTGAAAATACAAGAAGCTTTGAACTGATGAAGGTTTGCGATGACGGAGATGTTCAGCTGATATTTGATGTTTATGCACAATGATCACAACTCGGCACCATCGAGTTATATGTTACATTTCAGGATGGTCCTACATAAACAAACATTGATCAACCATCGACCACAAACGTGCCTAATCCCGACTACAACCCATCTTTTGATCAAAACACCCTTTATCAACTCGACTTATATTTTCCATCACAACACTCTGAACCATACTCTACCCAAATTGAACAAACTCATCCGGATAGTTTTCAACTCCATCATGAATCGCCCCCAACAAGTCCACAATGCGATCTTCCACTTAGTATCTTATATAATATCAACGATGAAGAATTAGGTGATTACATTGAAGAGGATGAAGCATACTTCGATGAATCATCTGGTGATTCTGACGAAGACATTGATGTTGACAAAGATATAGAAGCAGAAGACCAACCTATCCTACCTATATTCGATCCACCATTTCACTTGAAGAACATAAATTTAGAGAGTATAGCGCAATCAACTGAATTTGATCACATGTTCTTTAACGAAGTCCTAATAGTAGATGGAACTCTTGCAATTGGAATGAAGTTTCAAAACTAGGATGAATGCGTACATGCAATCAAACATTACCGTTTAAAACAATAATAGAAATTTTGCGATACAAAAATTAGATTTGGAAAAGTATGTTATTAATTGTTTAAGTCCAAATTGTTTATTTAGATGTAGAGCTTCAAAACGCAAAAAGAGTGAATTGTGGGTGACTGGTAAATTGAATGTGCCTCATACATGCACAAATTCCGCATTGTCATAAGATCATCAGAAGTTCGATTTTGACATGATATGTACAAGCGTAATGCAAGTTCTGAAAGTGGACCCTTCAATCAAAGTGAAGGTTATTATTGCTCAGATTCAGGTTTTGCACAACTACACAGTAAGTTCTAGAAAGGTTTGGATAACAAAAAATAAAGTGTTCAAAAAAATTTATGGAAATTGAGAAGAGTCTTACAATCGACTCTCACAATGGTTGTTGGTTATGCAAACGTTTGCTTCAGGAACCAAAATAGAAATGGAAATAATTTCAACTTATCATGAGAATAGTTTAATAGGCGGGACAAGGATCTTTCATCGACTATTTTGGACTTGGACTTTTGTTATGTGCATACCTGCATTTAAATTCAACAAACTAGTTGTACAATGGGACTTGGTTGTATGACAAGTACAAGGGGATGTTGGAACCAAGTTGGTTCTAAGTACTTAGGATTTTGATGTTTACAAAAGCACTCCATGTAATCTTATTTTGTACTTAGAATTATTATATAAAATGTCACCAGAAGATGACGTCACCAGAGGCAGAAGATGACACCACCAGAAGATACATTCAGAGGAAGCAACCGGAGGATAGAAATGTCACCAGAAGGTTAGGCCAGATAATGCATCCAGAAGGTACCAGAGGATGCATCCTGAAGGTACTAGAGGATACACTTCCAGAGGATATCATCAAAGGTTAAATAACATCATCAGAGGATATCTTTCCTGACCTAGATCAGAAGGAAGCAGAGTCCAGAAGGAGACCTGGTCCAGACCAGAAGGAAGCTTGTCAGAGGGAGACTTGGTCTAGACCAAAAGGAATCATAAGTCAGACTTGGTCCAAAATTAATTCTGACCAGAAGATAGCCTGGTAATAATTATAAGAATCAGTCCAGACTTAATCAGAGCTTCAGATAACTAGTCGAGAACAAAGGACTTGGTCCAGACCAGAAGATAGCATGGTCCAGAGTATAAAACTAAGTCCAGATCAGAAGAAATGATTGTCCAGATTTAATCCAGACTTGATCCAGATCAGAAGGTAAATGTCCAGATTAAAATATCATAATTCCAGATTTAATTCAGCTCAGACTTGGTCCAGATCAGAGGGAAAATGTTCAGATCAATAGTCCAGATTTAAGCATCATGGTCCAGTGTTGGCCAAGATCAGAAGATCAGACCATATGGCCCAGTGTTGGCCGAGATCAAAAGATCAGATCATGTGGTCCAGTGTTGGCCGAAATAGAGGATCACAGAATTGGGGAAGATCAGATTGTATGGTCCAGATGTGGTCGAGATCAGAAGATCAAACGGTCCAGATTTTAATCATGATGAAAATCGGTAATAACTTGATTAAAATTCGAAGAAGACTTGATTAAATTTTGATAGAAATTTGATCAAAGTATTAAGGGGATTTGATTCAAAAATTACTGAAGACTTGGAGAAATTCGAATACAATCTGAAGCTTAAAAATATATGGTTTGAAATTAAAAGAAACAAGATTGGTCAACAGAATTTTCAAATGCAATTTAGAGCTAAAAAGATATGATTTTTATTTAAGTGAAACCCGATTGGCCAAGTTATTTTTGCAAGAGAATCTAGACAAGATACAACTCGAATTTAATCATGTAAGAGACCCTAATTTTCCTGTTTTAATACTTTCAAAACAAAACTTGATGTATAATTAAAACAGAGTTAGCAGCGGATAAAAATAAAAATAAAAACTCACAGATTTTATACTGGTTCACCGTTAACGAAGCTACGTCCAATCCCTTCGCCTTGAAGGATTTCACTAATTCAACCTTGAATTACAACCTTGCTACTGACCCTCCAAGTCAGTCTTCTCAAATAGTCTAACAATCCTAGACTTCTTGGAGGAAAAACAACTCCTGTTCTTCAGCCAATCTGACACCCCAGATTGTAGAAGAATTCACAACACTATGAATCTAATTGCTAAGTACCTTGCTACCCTTTCTGAATCCCTCAGTTTGTAGACTCTACTTCAACAACTTAGATACAACCCTATCTAATTGCCAAGTAACCTGCTACCTCTAATGACTCCCTTAGATTGTAGACTCTACTTCAACAACTTAGATTTGCCACAGTGGAAAGAAAATAACTGAGTACTTGCTTCTTGAAAGCTGAAACTCACAATTGACTTATATGAAAATTTGAGAGTGGTTGCTTTGGAAGTGTATGACTCTTTTGTGGTTTTCGATTCTTGAGTATTCTGCCTTGAGCCTCCTTTTATAGATGCAGATTTGGGCCTCTTCCAAGCTTAATTTCGAGCTGAATCTTGCTGGATTCTCTTGCAAAAATAACTTGACCAATTGGGCTTTATTTAAATAAAAAACATATCTTTTTAAGCCTTAGATTTCTTTCATAAATTAACTGGCCAATCAAATCCTTTTATTGCTTCCCGCCATAGCTTCTGACTTCCATGCTACTCCACTTTAATTTATAACAAATCTTTTATAATACTTTGATAAAAATAACATAAGATCTTCACCTTTAATCCCCACGATCAAATATGCACCCTTGGATCTTCATGCGATATTCCACAACTGGACCAGCCGAATTGATATGCTGTGATCCTCTGATTTCGGCCATTCCTGGACCACTCTTCCTAACCCTCTGATCTTCTGATTTCGGCCTTCCCTGGACGCGCACCTGATATGCTAAAATCCTCTGAATTCGGCCTTTGCTGGACTGCACAGTCTGTCCTTCTGATTTCGACCACCACTGGGCCATGGTCTGATCTTCATATCTGGACCATTACCGGACCAAATAATTAATTCTGAACCACTGATCTGGAAATCTTCCCTCTGATCTGGACTAATTCTGGACTTTGGTCTGGATTAAATTAAAATTAAATCTGGACAATAAATATTTCAGTCTGGACATTTTACCTTTGATTTTGGACCAGGTCTGGATTGATTCTGGAATACATTTCTTCTGGTCTGGACTTAGTTCCATGCCCTGAATCATGCTATCTTATGGTCTGGGCCAAATCTGGATTGATCTTCTTGTTCTGGACTCATAAACATACCTTCTGGTCAAGTCTGGAACAAGTCTGGAACAAGTAATTTTTCACTGCCAGGACATCTTCTGGTCAGAATAACTTCTGGAATAAAATTGATATTTGATTCCTGTTTGTTTGGAACAACTCTCCTTCTGGCAGGCTTTCCAATGGTATGATCCATGTTTCATTCTGATTTTTATTCCTTCTGATCTGGGTCATCAAAGATATCTTCTGGTCATGTTTTGACATTCCAGAATTCATTTTTCTGGAATCCTTTGATCACTGCTTCTGATTCCTTCAGTTTCTGGGGCATTTAACTTAATAATTCAAAGTACAAAATAAGTTTACACAGAGTACATTTGTAAGCATCAAAATCCTAAGTACTTAGAACCAACTTGGTTCCAACAAAATCCTCCATCAAAGCATGTGTTCTGCATCCGACATATTTCACAAAATTTTGCGAGGGGATTTAAGGATAATGTGAATGTGCAAACACGAGAAGGGGGTTGAATTGTGTTTGTAATACTTGAATTCTTTTTTTGTTTTTGATGATTATTTAAAATCTAATATATAAGCAAGCAGAATTAGCAGCGGATAAAGTAAAATAATCAACACAAATATTTATCCTGGTTCACCATTATCTAGGCTACTTCCAGTCCCTTCACCTTGAAGGATTTTTCCACTAATTCAAAACCTTTGAATTACAACAACACTACTAACCCTCCAAGTCAGTCTTCCCAATCAGTCTAACAATCCTAGACTTTTGAGGAACACAGCACCTTGACTTCACAAGTCAAGTCTTCTCCTACCAATCTGACATCCCCAGATTGCAGAAGGAATTTCAACACCTTGAATCTAATTGCTAAGTCACCTGCCACTTCTTTTGACTCTTCAGATTGTAGACTCTACTTCAACAATATAGATCTGACACAAGGGAACGAAAAACAAGAGTACTTGCTTCTGGAAAGCTGGTACTCACAATTAACCTCACTGAAAACTCGAGTGTTTGCCTCTGGAAGTTTATGACTCTTTTACTGATTTTTCGATCACTAAGTCTTATGCCTTAGCCTCCTTTTATAGATGAAAATTAGGGTTTCTTCCTGGAAAATTCGAGTTGTATCTGTCCAGATTCTCTTGCAAAAATAACTTGGCCAATCAGGTTTGAGCTTTATGCTTGATCTGAACCTTTTTGCTTCACATTTGTTCTGAAAATAACTTTGGCCAATCATGTTCTTGTTTAATTCTGGACCGTATCTTTCTTCCCTCCAATTGCTTTTAAATTCCCTCCAAGTCTTCAATTTATTTTTGTATCAAATCCCCTTAATACTTTGATCAAATTTCTATCAAAATTTAATCAAGTCTTTTTCGAATTTTAATCAAGTCTTCACTGATTTTCATCATGATTAAAATCTGGACTGTATGATTATGTGATCCTCTGATCTCAGCCAACACTGGATCATGATACTTTAATCTGGACCATTGATCTTTTATCTGGACATTTATCCTTTGACCTGGATTAAGTCTGGATTAAATCTGGATCAAGTCTGAACTACGTCTGGACTAAGTCTTATGTTATGAACAATCAAATCTTCTGATCTGGACTGAGTTTTATGTTCTGGACCATGCTATCTTCTGGTCTGGACCAAGTCATTTGCTCTGGACCAGTATCTTCTGCTCTGGATTAAATCTTATATTCACGACCAAGCTATCTTCTGGTCAGGATTAAGTCTGGACCAAGTTTGACTTATGTTTCCATCTGGTATGGATCAAGTCTCCCTTTGACAAGCTTCCTTCTGGTCTGGACCAGGTCTCCTTCTGGAATCTGCTTTCTTCTGATCTGGACCAAGAAAGATATCCTCTGATGATGTTAGTTGTCCTTTGATGACATCATCTGATATCTTCTGGAGGTGTATCCTCTGGTTCCAACATAATGCATTGAAGAAAAATGTTATTGCTATGGGTAATAATTTCATTCTTACTTTTTAATTAGTGTAACTTTTTAATAAGTTTTTGACACATTGTCTATTGTGTCAATACATGTTACTCAATTAATGAGCTTATATATAGATACTGCTACAGTGAAATCGACATAGTAAATTGGGAGGCTATAAAATGGTTAGATAACATACTGCGAGAAAATTGGATTAAAGCATTTGATGGAGGTAGCTGCTGGGGTCACATAACAACCAACCTTGTGGAGTCGATCAATGGAGTATTAAAAGGCACGCACAACCTTCCCATCACTGCTTTGGTCCAATCAACTTATTATAAGACAGAGACACTATTTCCAACAATGGGAAAACTACACACATCAATTTTAGTTTTTGGTCAGGTATACACAGAAACATGCATAAATTTTATTAAATCCGAAATACGTAAATTCAATAGTCATAAAGTCGATAGTTTTGATCGGATCAACCATACTTTCATGGTTTAGAGACGATAAATCTAAGAGAAGGGCGACCAATTGGTCATTTCACTGTTAACCTTCCTAACAAGTGGTGCGATTGTGGGAAATATCAAACTATACATATGTCTTGTTCACATGTGATAGTAGCATGTTCTAAAATAAAATATGATTATTGGAGGCTTATACCTGATGTATACAAGGTGGAAACGGTACGAAAAGTCTACGATAAAACGTTCAAACCTATACCAAACAAAGGATATTGGCTAGAATATGAAGGTGTTAAGGCGTGTCACAATCCTCAAATGCGGAGAGTCAAGAAAGGTCGCCCAAAGAGTAAATGCATTAGAACAAAAATGAACACTATTGAAAAAGTACCAAGAAAGTGCAGATTATGTCGGACCTCTGGTCATACTAGGAAACATTGTCCAAACGGTGCTGACACATCTAATCAAATTTGATGTATTTTGTTTGATTTTATTAATATAATTTACTTTTTTTTTGTATTATTATTATTTTATTATTTTTTATTTATTAGATCTGAAGGAAAAATAGGAGAGAGTTGTTAACAAAATAGAATTAAGTTGCTAATTTTTCTTGCAAAATAGGAGGAAGTTGTTAAAATAATATAGCACATTATTTATTTTGACACATCTATTCAACTGCACTAACTTTGATGTATTTTTTCCTATTAAATGTATTTTTGTTTTTTATTAATATAATTTTGTTTTTTTAAATATCTTTATTTATTAAATTAACAATTATTCTTTTGTTAAAATAAAAAATTAAAAAATTAAAAAGTTGTACATGGTCGCAGGATACACCTCCTTCTGAGAAAAAAAATCATCCTTTAAGTAGTCGCAGGGCGGGAATGCGACTTCTTGAAGGTAAATAAAAATATTTTGGTATATAAAGGTATTTTAGAAATTTTTTTAAAAATGATATAAATGAAATTAAAACCTATTATTCACTAATTTGTCCAACGACGGCAATACTTATAATTCTTGTTTGTCCTATAATTTGTTTTACCCAATTTATTTGATATGCATGAAAGTAAAATGAATCTAGATAATTTAGGGGGAGCAATAATCAGCATTTTTTCACACAAATTTATTATTGAATAAAATTCCTAGTTGTGCACTTCGATACTTAAGGATTTAAGCGGTCTAGGAAACACATTGAAATTCCTAATTCTCTGATTTTGGATTCTATTTCACTTTGAAAAATAGGTGTGCGACGTAACATGATTGAATTAACATGGTAAGGCCGGTTGTTTTCTAGTTGCTGTTAATCTAATAAATTTTTCATAAAGTCTAAGTTAACTTTTTATTTTATTTTTCTTCATGTAATTTCTTTTCGTAGAAAAAGCTGACAAAAGAAGAAAGGAAAAAAATAAAAAAAAAATGCAAACCTCCCATTTTAAAACAAAATTGAATTTGTAGAATTAAATTTTAAAAAAAATTATAGGACAAAAATAATAAAAAAACTAACTTTCTAAATATATATTTAAACCAAAACTTAATTAAAACATAAGTTAAACGTCGTTTATGCATGATCAAATAAAACATATATACATATTTACGATTCAATCAATGTCTTCGGTGTTATCAATTGCATTAAAGACATGAATATTATAATCACTTTAATTTCGTCCAATTTATAGTTTTGCCATTTTATATTATTAAAATGTTAAGAGTTTGCTTTTAGATTTATCCTTTCCAATTTTAACATATAAAATTTGAACGAATTAATATAACTTTTTAATTAAAAAAATTAAATAGGAAGTTAAGCGCATATGAAAGAATACATTTTGGTGTTTTACATGATTTGGATCCTCTTCTGCATTAATCTCTACTGCACAAACTACTGCGGCTATCTAAGCCCTTAGATTAATCCAATCGTTGAAAAATAAACAGAAAAAATATTCACTAAAGAGAAAGGGGTGATAGAATTGGGTCTCTGAGGGTGAGAAGCAAGACTGATCCAGAGTGAGAGAGGAAAGTTTGGATCCTCTCGGTCTATATTTCTCTCAATATTTATCAATCATGTTATATCTTATTAATTTATATTTTGTTAGATCTAAAATTTATATCACATAGATCATACATCTAAAATTTTACAATTTTAAATATAGTACTAGTACAAATAAATTCACATACACCACATGAGATCACTTGTGTACAAACCGGGATTGAATGTAGCTGGAGAAGAACAAGAAGTAAGATATATGACAAATTCTTACCATTACTCACACTAAATATACAGAATTAGAGCAACATTTCTTCATAGGGACATAACCAAGTGTCCAAATGGAAGAAACAACTTTCTTTTTGGAGGTCATTATCAGAAACAGCAACAACACTCCTCTAGCACACAACAGCAGCAAAGCGCCGCCAAGCTGCAATACACATGAAACCATGAATGTTTCTTGAGATTTTTGTTATTTTAATAAAAAAAGTTGATATCTCAAGCTAAAATAAAACAGATTTATATGTATTACTCTGTTACAAAATATAAACAAAAATAGGTCCAAAAAAAATGGATGTATTTAGTTCAATCTTTAATGTGGGTCATAAAAAGCTAATTGGTGAAGTCTGCATATTTTGAAGATTAGGGACATAAAATCCAATTACCAATCAAAATTGAATGTGACTAAGTTTGCTATGATATAATAATCTTTTATATTCAAACACATTAACTACATTGTGCACGTTGTATATGACAGAATCTCTCCAAATTAGGAGGACAATAAAAACCAAAAACTAAAAACTAAAAGTAGATATCCATCAAATGTTGTATTGAGGTGTGTAGCCTGTAGGTCAAAGCTAACAAACTTCATCCTTCCATTTCTCAACTCTGCTCACTAGCATACAGCAGAGTAAGCAACCCCTTCCACATTGTTTAATCTCAAATTCTTAGAGCAAACAGAAAATGCACAAATTTCGATGCAGTTTTTTTCAAAGAAAGTAAGTTCTTCTTGCAAAAATATGTTTGAAACTTGGGAAAACAATTACCAAACATGAATTTAAGCATTTTTCAACTTTCTTTGCCCTGTGTACTCGTAAGTTGACATTGTACTTTGTAAATACATCTTCTAACATACTCACATACATTTGAATATTGATTTTGAAAATGCATAAATTTTCCACACCATTTCTAGTAAAATCAAGGAGTAGGAGAGCATTAGGCGGAATAATATGGTTGTTGCCCTATGACTAAATCCTGAAAACAAACAGCATCTAGGCATATAACATCAGTAACTGCGTCATGCAGTTACTGAATTCATCATATCTCAAATCAATGATCGAGATCGTATAATGCATGTAACAAGACACCAGGGAATCCGGATCCTGCAAGACCCATCCATTTCCGGTATATAAAAGTTCATAAATAAAATAAAAGTTTAAATAAGTTTTTTAGTTTTATAAAATTTTGTTATTTTGATTTCTGTCCTTATAAAAAATTTCTTCAAACTTATAGTCCTAAAAAGTTTTTCATCTTCATTATCTTCTAAGTCAACTCACGTATATTCTATAAAAAAATTTAATTATTTTTTCTAGTTATATTTATGACATTATAAATATCTAATTTACAAAAATCTAAAAGAGTTTAATTTTCATAGTATAAAAAATTTTATACCGTCATCAAATCACAACAATCATGTGAATTTAGCAGTGATTACAAAAAGAAAAAAAAGTCAAACGATACTAATTAATTAATCATGTAGAAACTCTTTACAATGTTTACAATGATGATGAATTAACGGTGTAAAACTCTTTCCACGTGTGATATATGAGAATTAATCTCATCTAGAGTTATTGTAAGTAGAGATGAATTAAAATCAAAATTTAGAAAGCTGATCTCCAGATCCATTCCAGTAAAATAAAATTTCGGAAATAAAACAAAAATTGACTTAAAGTAACCAACAGTAAAACCCTACAAACACATAGATAACACTGTAATTTGAAGTAAAGAAAAAGAAAAAGAAAAAGCATACATACCAGCCACGGAAGAAGGAAGAACAACCGTGATCATCATGACGGTGATGATCAATATGTTGGTAGTGGTAATGAGACGGAGCCGGTGCAGGAGGCGGTGGTGGATAACCGTTGTCGAAATAACCTTGATAAGATTCGTGTGGCGGACGGTGCTGATGCGGTGGTGGTGGTGGAGGGTAGCCTTCGTGATGCAGATGAGGTGATGGTGGAAGGTAAGGAGATCCAAACCCTTTCAAAGTAATAATTCAATTAGCCAAATTGAAAATTTAAATAAAATAAAAAATAAATAAAAAAAAATAAAATGAATGAAAGAAAGAAAGAAGAAGAAAGTGAAGTACCTGGTGGAGGGTAAGCTTCTTGCGGTGGTCTCTGGTAATTACTCATAAGATTTTATTTGATGTAATTTCAGTTGTTGTTCTCTTCTTTCTGATGTTGTTGATGCTTGTTATTATGTACTATCTCGATATGATTAGTTGTGTTAATTAATTTTAGTGATAAGATTATTTAAATATTTTTACTAATTATAGTTAATAAAAAATTTGTTTAGTTATATACAATAAATAAAATATATTTTTTTTTAAAATAATTAAAGTTGAATTGATATTATAAAATTATAAGTAGTTTTGTTAATGAATATTTTTTTTATAAAAATATAAATAATTTGAGAAAAAAATAATAAATGTTTATTTGGAGAACGAAAAAGTATTTGTTTTATCCATTTATGTACATTATAGGTTACAGAAGATAAGTAAATATTGAAGTGAGTGGGACCTGCTTTTGTTGAGAAGAAGACAAAAGCAACATAGGTGGATGGATAGACTTAAATATTTGGTCATTTTTCAGAAAAGAAAAAAGATTGAACTATTTAAAAATAGTTTGTCTGATTGTCGTGGATAGAGTAGAATAATGTCATTTTTTGTCGATAGAAAATTTACTCAATTTTTATATGTTTCACTTATAATTCGACTATTGGTAGATGCAATCTTTGGTGTGTTTTATAGTTTTATTGATTAATTGATCTGATCTTGGGATATCTTGGTGAAACTATGCTTTACAGTGGCGAAGGTATCTTATGTTAGATATATTAGTTTTCTATTCTTGCCCTATCTTGTACTTTGGGGATAATTATTTTTTACATGAATTATGAGATCCGAATTCGAATCTACAACAAGATCTTCAACAACAATATAAACATTTAGTTGAGTTAAATTTTATAAACAATTTAATTTTATTACTTAAAAAAATAGTTAATTATTTTATAAACACTATAGAATTTTTATATTATCTAAACAAGTACATACATTATAATGAAATAAATAATACTAATAATTAAATAATATACATTAATTTTTATACATGGACAATATAACTTTTTTCATACATGCATCCACTCAAATCACTTTACGATTATCATTTTTTAGGTTACTTTTTAAAATATCTAAAAAAAACTTACATGAAATCAGATGTATGTGTAAAACAATTTACAATATCAGTATATATAATTTAAATTGATTAAACAATGAATATAATTTAAATAAATTTCTATGCATATAGTTTTTTTTACATATGCATCTAATCAAATTACACTATAGTGCCACTTTTTTAAGTTAATTCTTAAATATTTTCAACAAAATTTACTTAGATATAACATATTTTTTGAGATAACTCTACTAATATAATGTGATTAGTCTCATAATAATTGAATTATTTTTCATATATTAAAAAAATGTATAAATAAAAGATAAAATATTACTTTTATTAAATTATCTTTGTTAAATATTAGTGTATTATTAATATTATAAATGTATAGTAACAAAAATTGCATTAAAAATGATGCAAGAATTATTAATTAAATGACACAATTAAAAATATATATATTAAAAATTGAGAATATCACTTATTTTAAGAATTTTTTATTTTTATAAATCGAATCAATAAAAATAGTGTTTTTAATATTATTTGGTTTCTAAACGAATACTAATTTAATTGATTTGGATCAAATTTTTATATCATCGAATCCTTAATTTGATTCTTACAAGTCACATCCCATGATAGACATAGACTTGAGAGAGTGGGGCAGGTTTCTACTTTCTTTATTGTTGCTTTTCACGGTCACACCGTTTCAGGCTACCCTTAATCTAACGCCATCTCTTTACTAACACCACAATTTATCTATGTCACGGGGATAAACCTTTTTTTTAATGTATCATTAAGTGAAAATAAATAAAAACTGTACATATTGTCTATTTTGTTATGTGATTCTTTAAAATATTTAGGACAAAGGATATAACTGTATATAAAATAATTTAAGTGAATGATTAAATTTCAAGAAATAATCGCTACACTGAATTTAGTATCAACTTATAGATATTTTAATAAGATAATCAATAATATGATTTTACAAAGAAGAATAAAATGTAAATAAAATAAAGATAAAATTGAAGAAAAAATAACACTGAAACTTTACATCTCCTTTAACTATATTATTATATACAAAAATAAGAAATCCACAATATTAAATACTTTTTAAATTAAAATTCTAATAATTTTTACCCACAAAATAGCGTTATAGCCCCATATATAGGAATCCATAAATACTAAATGATAATATTGTAAACAATTTTTTTACTAGAGATACAATATTTTCATTTAAATCGGTAGAATATATTGATATATAACATAAATTAAAAGTTATTAAAATAAAAAAGTATAAATATGAAATCAAACTCACAACACCCAAATTAATAGTATAAAACAATAACAAAATTATAAATATAATAAAATTCAAGTGTATATAATACTTATGTTTTTTTATTTATAACGTTGACGACATCAAAATTATTGATCCAAACTTGTAATAGATCAAAATCAAACGAATACTGCAACAAAATGAGAAAACCAAACAGCGTTGCACCAAGACGACAAATAAAACAACATTGTACTAATGATTAAAGCACGTAATAATACAAAAGAAAAATTAAATTTGTGTAGCGATCACATATTTAATAAAATGAGAAAGGAAAAAACAATTTGGATGAGGTGATTCTAGAATAAAAAGTTGTCATAAACAACTGACCTCTAACGAATGAAGAAGAATAAATAACCTAATTTTTTTAAGGAGCGGCGATTGCAGAGCTAATCTTCACGTTATCGGTTAGATTAGTGTTAATATTTAATATATAATAAACGGTAAATAAGTAGTATATTATCAAACTTTTCTAAGATAATTATATTATTAAACTAAGAAAAAATATATGTATATATACATTGTCATTAATGTAAAACAAAATTATACTATGATCCAATAGAAACCGTGTATTTTATTTAATAACCTCGAATCACCTCACTTTAATGGTACGACATAGATAATTATACGATATAATTTCAATTTTGACCGAGTTCTAAAAAGTAAATTTTTTTATTGTATTGCCTCAAATCAAAAAGTAGATTAAATTCTTCTAAAGTAAACGATGAATATATATATATATATATATATATATATATAAAAGAGGAGTTAAATCTTCTTTCAGTTCGGTTTAGCTTTTATCTCTTTTGTTATTCAATTTTCATTGTGTCTTGGCACTGGTATTGACTTTGTTATATTGATGTCTATTTGGGTATGTAGTAGTTGTTGAATGGATTAATTTTTGCTTTTAAGAAAAGAAAAAATAGAATAACGCATATTGAACCATGCATCATGAATGATTAGATTTAAATTATACTATTGTTGTCGTAAAAATTTAAATTATATTATTACTTAGCTTTTTTGACAAAAATATTAATTAACCTCGAAATTGTGCGTTACTTGATTTTGATTTCATTGACTTTTAATAACCATGCTATATATTTATCATAATTTTTTTTAAGAATAAATTATAAAAATTAAAATTTTAAATTAAGAAAATAATCATCCACGAAGTAATGGATTGAAATAGTTAAACTAGTTAAAAAAATAATACCTATAATTTCCTGACATTCATTACTATTTTTTCATGGTAACATTGATTACTTAGAAATATCATGTGTCATCACATCTAATTTCTAAACTTGAAATTTTATCTCACCTCTTCCTTAAAAAATAAAAGTAAGCCTCTTGTCATGTATTGTCTCTCTTACAAGTTTTGGTGGGTTGTCTTGTGCAGAGTTATATTAATATAACTCTAAGAGTGCTAAAAAATTTATAATTTAATCACTTAAAATAGATTATTGTATTATTCCTATTAAATTTTTTATCCATAATAATTTTAAAACTAATTTTTATTTATGTCATTTGTTCAGTCTCCTTATAATATGTTTTTAGAGTATTGAACTAATAATAAATT
This sequence comes from Cicer cuneatum, assembly GCA_037974295.1. NCBI lineage: Eukaryota > Viridiplantae > Streptophyta > Magnoliopsida > Fabales > Fabaceae > Cicer > Cicer cuneatum. The sequence goes on along the minus strand of JBBPBO010000002.1, from coordinate 15,407,937 downwards.
TTAATAAATATAAATATGTTTTCTAATAAAATTTTATTAGAAAAATGTTTTCATGTAAAAAATTCATTTTTAAGTATGAGATGGTAAATATAACATTAATAACTTATATACGTTTAACTTAATAATATTTTGGTATTTTTACTAATTGAATTATGATTTAAAGTATATAATATATTTTCCACAACCTAAAAATTAATTAAAAATAAAGGAAATATAACAAAAACATATATAGGAGTTTGTTCAATACAAGAATAATATTATAAACATGTGTGCATTCTAACTTTTTCAATTTATTATTTTTGAACTCAGAGATTACTTTAGAAAAACCTTAATTATGACAAGGATCGATGCTATCATCACTCTTAATCAATTTTATGGCACTGAAATTTTGAAACTTTTCGATGAAATAACAACGTATTATTTGTTTCTTTTAAATGTAAAACGTTGTTATATTCCTCCACAATATCATGCATGCACCATTGATTACTCATCCACATTCTTAAGTCCTAATCTTAACTGACAATTTGTTCTAGTATCTGGTCTTGGATTCATCGTTTTAAAATCTCGTTTAGTTCGATTTTCGTGAGCCCTCTTTACAACAAACAAATCTCTTAGAATTAATTGAGCCATCTTTTTGTTTTGTGCATAATGCTTCCTCGTTCCAAATCAAACTCTTTCACCAAAATTAACCTAAAATTTTGGGTTGAGCGAGAATACACTACAAGAAAACTGACTTTTTGTGACATACAAAGTTTGTCATTAAAAGTCAAAAACTGTAGGTATAGGTCAATAATACTTTGAGTGACACTCAAATCTAGGAGTGTCACTACAGGTTTTTGATTTATACCTACAACAATGACTGTCACTAAAACTTAGATAAATATAAATAAAGAATTGATCTATTTCTACGGTTTGTCTGTCACTAAAAACTACATAAATATAAATAAAAAATTGATCTATTCATACGGTATCATCTGTCACTAAAAACTAGATATATATAAATAAAAAATTGATCTATTCCTACGGTATTGTCTGTCACTAAAACATATTTATTATTATTTATTAAATTAAATTTATTAAATTAAATTTATTTTATCTCCCTACTAATTGTAATTCTAAATTATTAATACCAATAAGTTAAATTTAAATATCTAATTTATTTCTATTAACTAATGTCATTGAAATATACAATAAAATATAATTCAATTTTACTAATTCTATTAAACGCATGTTACTTGCATTCCTAACATTTTAATTATAGTACTAACACGAGTATCATATCCTTGTGACAATATTGAAATGAAATTATGAGCAGCTAACAAAATGTCTACAGTGTAGAGAGTTATCAAAAACTTATTTATATCTTTAACATAGACACCCAATTATATAAATCAAATATTCATTGTGTATCTAATAATATATCAATGTATCCTGTAGTTTTTGATCCAAACTCACCACTATTGAATATTTATACTACCAATAATAACTAAAAATATGACCACTATTTCCAAGAGAAAATACAAGCCAAAAATCCCTTTTAAGTGATTTTTTCTTTCTAGTCACACAGCAGCTAAATCATACATGAGTTGTTTGCCTCATCCACTTTGTAGCATACCACTTCTCCCCAGCGATTACTGGACATCCTCCATGCACACTATCCGAATCTGAATGTCCATCCAGTCCCTGAGAAAACCAAGTAGAAATATTTTAAAAAATAATGATTGTCTATTGCCTTATTTGGCAAGACATAAAAAGTTAGTATGAAAAACACACAACATAGAAAATAACTCTCTGTAATCCAATACGAATATTGACATTTTCTAGCAAAATAAAAGTATTGATTCGCTAAATATTTATCCAAATGGCCTCAAGATATATATTAATTACTTTTGCTTCTTATACTTGTGTGCTAATATAAGAATTACTATCTTAAAAGCATATAACAAGTTCTCTAGAACATTTAAGAAAATTGCTGCTCCTATTTTATAATCCCCATGAATGATGATGTCCTTAACAAGCAAATTTATACTAACCATACTCCAGAAAAGCACTGCGTTTCCTTTAACTGGTTTCACGCATAACCCTTTCTCTAATTGCCCACCACAGCTACATTCACCTGAACCAGCCTGAAACACATTGCATACATATTATCAATAACAGCCTTGAATATAGTCAAAATGTCCAACTAGAATGTTAGATAATACTATCACACCACATAGTAGATAGCTGATACTTGCATTTTAAACATGGCGCGTGTTTCTCAGGTTATAGGTAAAGCCAAATATAGTCAATAAATCTATAAACATTGTAATTCAGGAAGGCACAAGAACTAAGAGTAACATATGTGCAGCGTGTATCAAAGTGAGTCAGAGTTGGAGGAGGAGGAGAAGAAGAGAACCTGATCACAAGGGAACTTCACTATCTCCATTCACCTATTCAAAAAAATATTTATATTCACTTAAAAACAATAAATAAGACTAAATATACCTACTTTTTAGTTAATATTTTTTTTCTTCAGAATATTATAATATAACAAATGTGATTTGAAAGCTTTAATTAAGCAAACAGACTCAAATTGTTTGACAATTGTTGCATCATGCATGGCCAACAAAATATGTAACAAATCATAATCAAAGGTACAATGTTTTATGTAAACAAAAATAATAATTAAAGAATAATATGGTAATGAATGAATATATATTATACCTATTCAGCTACAGCTTGTAAAACCTCATTAATTTGTGGATCTTCAGAAAACCGTACTTGGAGAACGGAAACAAGATTTCCAAGCAAATTCACCAATGTTTTAACTCCATGGTTAGCATGAGAGTTAGAGCTAAAACTTGCATGTCGAGGAATCTTGCCAAGACAAAGCACATGTCCTCTTTTTTCAGGCCATTTAACTTTTGAGTAAATATCATTCTTCCAGTTTATAGAATCTTGAGTGGTTTGAGGATTATTTGAGCTTTCTGCCTCTTCTACCATATGCTTCTTTAGTTCTTCCTACATTTAACACAAAGTGTCATAGTCAATTACAATATTTAACAACTTGAAACAACATAAATTAACCTAAAAAAAAGGAGAGAGAATATTCTAAAATAAAATAAGACTAATTCATGAAAGCTAATAACATGAGCTAGAATATAAAATTAGGCACACAATCTATTTGTGAATTGTGACAGTAACATTATGAGAATGAGTTATTTCAAATTTATCATCAAAGTTTAAAATTCTTACAATTACATCAGCTGCCTTTTCAGTAACAATGCTTTCATCTTTTCGAGTTCGAGTATTAATGTAAATTTGTGCTCGTGATGGTTGCTTTCCTCTAGCTTTTTCCGTCTAACATTAGTAACAAGAATGTCAACCATCATATTTGTATTGAGAAATTAATTAAAAAACACCAAAAGAGACAAACCATCTCATGAATCAATCGTGGAAGATTCTTGGTTCCCATGCAATGTATGTCCTCATATTTTGTGCGATTCTTTTTGTTCATGTTACTTATTTTCTATATCCAATGAATAAGTAAAGTCAACAATCAAAACCAATTAAAGTCATATATCTCTAAGACAAGATCCATAATAATTAACACAATTACTTTTTATTTTGTTTAAAAAGAAATAATATACTTTTATGTGTTGACAAAAATGATAGAAAATAAAAAATGATTCCTATATCATACGAAAGGGGATATATAAAAAAATGAAAGACTTTAAAGCGGAAATATTAATGACATTATACATATACCTGTCCATTCTTGGAACACCAATGATGTACTAAAGCACCATATTGAGAAAGATCAATCCTTTTGTCCGGGATGTAGGCAGCCATTTCCGCTTCTGTCTTACTACTGTCATATCCCTTTGATTCAAATGATACTTGAATTGCCTCCACTTAACCCTCATGTTATCCTTTAGTATCTTCTCATTTTGCTCGGTGAATTCAGGAACAAACCGAAACTTTGTCTATTATATGAATAATTAACGAAACACAAATTTCATTAAACATATTTAAAAACTTATAAAACACAAACTTGAAATGTAATAGAACTTTTAAAAACTTATACAACACCTGAATAAGTTCAATCATATCAGTAATATAGGACTCAGGCATCTTATTCCAGCTAACATAATTGATTAGAGCACATTGGGATCTCCTTACCAAACTTCCTATTGCATTTAATAGAGTTTTTCCTTCCCAACCAACCAATACGATTACCAAAAGAATCTACATCCACCAATATAAACTCTCCATCTGGCATGTCCCACACATCTAGCATGTGTGTATAACCTCTTGTTCTCTTTTCACCTAAATCATATACTCTTATTAGCAAACCATAAAACACTCAATATCAATTGTCTTAGATCAATACAACCACACAAAGTCTAGTGAAATTGCAAGAGCACTAATAGAAACAAAAATAATTTACCTTCAACTTCAACATGACTTCCCTCTTCAGACATAGAGTGATTATTTTGGTTGAGTTCATTATAGCCATCAATTGAGTGTCTTTCGTCTTGTGATTGGCCACGATTTTGAGTAGTATTCAGCTTCCTTCTGCGCTTCCCCATGGTACTTCTACATATGCCAAAGCCAAATTAGTTTTTAATTTTTGTAAAAATAAATGAACGATGACAAAAATAATCTACCTCAAAAAATGAAACACATAAAATGGTAGTGAGCAAAAATAACTACACACCTTTGTAACTTTAATAAATATGAAGTCAAATAAATGGATTGATAAATAATTTGGTCTATATATTAGAAGTCTCCCTCACTCTCATCCTCTGTATCATCACCATCCTCTTCATTTTGGAGAATGTTCTCCATGGATATTGTAACTTCAATGATATCATGATTATCATCAACTTCTGGTCTAATCAAGTCATTGTCATTTATATCTTGCAAGACTTGTTCATTCTCTTGATCTACATCATTGGACAGCTCATCACCAAAGTCATACACATCTCTAACTTTAGCATGCACAACAACAAACCAATCATTTTGAGAACTAGACGAGCTAACTTGTTCACCATGGAAGACCCAAGTAACATAACCTTTTAGAAACCCAAAATGGACTAGATGCTCGTAAATATGCACCTGAGAGCGTTGCTTGCAATTGACACAATTGGTGCAAGGACATAAAATTTTTCCATCATTTGATTTTGCAAATGCAAAATCAAGAAAATTAATAACTCCTCTAATGTACTTCTCTTTATTAAGAGAGTTGTTAGGATTGTAGGATATCCAACTCTTATCCATTCAATTCAATATAATAAACTGAAAAATTGAATGAAATAACACAAAAAGTTAATAAATATAACTTAAATATAAAGAAAGGAAAAGAAGAATATATACTAACATAGAATAAATATAGCAAAAGAGAGAACAGTACAAAATACATAGTTGAAATTGAAAACATAAATTATATATAAATTGAATGAGACAATAAACTCAAAAAATTAAAACGTGTAGATTGTGGGCAGCCCTGATCGTTATGTTTACTTCATAAAAACAGTGAGATATTCTAATAAAAAAAATATAAAAAGTGAGATATTCTAATAAAAAAAGTGAGATATTCTACATGGAGGATTTTTGGTGAACAAAACAAACATAATATGCATTAATACACTTTGCAAATTTGTGTGAGATTCTAAACACATCATTCAAATGTCCATTTGAACATTCAGTTTTCCTACTTATTCACACCACAACCTGCCTAAAAAGGTTTCTCATTCAGTAGAAAGGTTCTCTGTGGCTTATTTCCTTTGCCCTTCAAATGACACAATGATAGAGAGTTGTGCAGAGCCCTCTCTTTACAAGAAATTCAGCTTTCAAGAATATAGACAACAAGTTCGTGATGATGTTCACAAGTTTGGTTCCAAAATAGGCCTACCTAGGTTTCTCATATAAATCATGAAACTAATTAAGTAGTGCATAATTACATTCATTGTGGCGATATACTTTAATATTCCAACACCAACTCGTACTGAATTAATAGAGAAAATTGGTTTTGACATGCTTTTTGGATACTGTCTCATTTTGCCTGTTTTTAAGCTACAAATTAATTTCTATTTACAGTTAGAAATTTTGCAATATACTGTGATTTGTATTTAAATTTCTATTTTTAGCATGCTTTTGGGTGCTTAAAAACTTAATCACAGCCACAAGCATATATTGCAATAGTATTAGACAAGGATCAAGAATCAGAAAGAATAAAAAGTGAGTTTTTGATCCTCTATCAAGCCTAGACATCAACATAACAAACAATTTATAAGGGTCCTCTATGTGATGTCTCTTATTGTTTTCTCTTTACAGTAACAAAAAAGGGAAAATTCATTCCCTTCTGTCATATATACAATATATGTCTTTGTAATCTACATGGAGGATTTTTGGTGAACAAAACAAACATAATAGGCATTAATACACTTTGAAAATCTCAATTAATCAAAGCACATAAATCAAATTATATTCAAATTGAATTTCACAAAGTATAACAAACATACACGAAATGTTCTTTAATTGGAGCTAGTTGATATGTGTCAACAATTAATTGAGTTTTTCACAATCGATAACACTAATTAACATGAAATTAGAAAATCTAGTATATCTATAGTTAATCGAATGAAAGATATACAGTTGACTTGACTGCGTGTGCCTTGGTTTCAATTTCGCCCAAATATAATACCAAGGTGAGTGAATAGATTCAAAATTTCAAACAAACCGATGAGAGAATATAGTATGCTTGGACATTTTCAAAAATAAAATTCATTAAACTCTAAATTAATTTTTTTTTTGCTACAATGAATAAAAAAATCACTCTTAAAAGTGAGGTTTAATTTTAAATAAAAAAGAATTGAGAAAAAAATTTGATTTAATTTTTAAATAATTATTAATTCACCCTCAATGTTTACTTACATGTGTAAAAAATACTATTAAATTAAAGAATTTGATATTATATTTTCACCATAAAAATATTACTGAATTATAGAATTTAATAAATCACTATTTTTTTTGGGTGGAAGCCATAAAAATATTACTGAATTCATTTTTTGGAATAACTGAATTTTTTTTATATGAATATTTGGATGAATAACTTAGAATTTTTTTTAAAATTAAATTCATATATTGATATTAAATTAGAATAGGTGACACTTTCTATTTTCTGTAGCTAAAAGTAACTATAATGACAAATAAAGATGTGTCACTAAAAATTAATTGTCACAATAGATCACTTTTTTTGTAGTGACATGGCGTAAAACTCAAACCACTCATTTGTGCAAATCAATTTTATGGTCTGTTCTTATTGATTTAATGTTTATAAAAACTGTTCCTCCAACAAACGCAATTGTGTCAGTCAACACTCAACAACTCCTATTCAAATTATTTGCAAAAACTCTCAAGAATTCATGTAATATTTCTAATTCAATTACCAAAACCCTATATCAAAGAGTCGACACTCTCTATCAAAATTTCAGAAGATAAATATCAATTAGGTTTGACGAGTTGCAAGAATAACCTTTGTGGTAGAGTTACCATGTCTAACGGTGATACACCGATTACTTGTCGGTTTTATGTGAAAAACTTTTAACAATATGAAAATTGATTGGTTCAAGGCAAGTTGTTCCCCTTGGGAAAGAATTTTCTGAATTCTCATTTGCTTCTCTTGATGATTGGCAAAGTTTTTGAATAGTTGGAACTTGAAATTTGAAACCTGGTCTTCTTCGAGTTTTTTCTTAGACAAAAGATTTCAATCCGAATTTGGTAAGAAACACAAAGGCTCAATGTTGGATTCATATCTACAATCTGCCTTAGGAACACTGGAGGCTAAAAATCATTTTCACAATTGCTTTAGGTATTGCGTAACACCATAAGTTAGTTGTCTAGAATATAACTTGAGCGTTAGCATAATTCGACAAAAGAGATAATTAATACAAATTCTGACACAAAATCATGAAAATATATTAATACACATGGAGAAAAATAGTATGGAGTACATAACACATCTTGGTTCAAAATAATCTCTTATAATTTTTAACCAAACTATAGCATAAACTGATATGCTTCATTTCTTCAACTCTTGATCTAAGTATTTTTACCTATGAAACATTTAAATAATGTAGAATGAGATTACATCTTAGTGGATCCCAAGGGATGAAACCAAATCAATTAACATTCTAATTCAAAGATATATTTATCTTCTGAGTTTCTCTTCCTTTATAGTTACTTCCGAGTTACCCGTTCTATGTATAGTTTTGACTTTTTCTAAGTATTTAAGCCATTAAACGTGAGTAATCTAATGACTTAAACTCTACCTAACAAGCATGTCAGAAAGACTACATTAGTTTTACTAATGTCCTCTTTGTCGCATCCGGTTTGTCCGCGAAAAAGGAGTCGCCACCAATTTTATTTTTTTTTAAAAGGGAAAATTAGATAAAACCTAAAATAAAGTTCTTTAACCAAAAAAACGGATTCGAGAGTCGATTACGAATAGGGAAGTAATATTACCCTACATCGTCCGTTAAAATGGTTACCCTATAATTAATTGTATACAAATTATCTATTTATTTAATTATTTATTTTTTGCCCCCCTAAAAGAATAATAAAAAGGAAAATAAATTATTTACATTAATAAAAGAAAGAAAAATGTTTTTTCTTTCTTAATTTGGTTTGACAAGGAGAAAACCTTGCTCCTACGTATTCCCAAATGCAATAGAGAAATCAAAAGATCTTGAGTAGAAAATATTTATGCATTGCCTGATTTTATTATTACTTTATTTTATTATTATAATTATTATTATATATGTAAAAAAAGATAATAATAATAATAATAGCAAAAAAGATGTGAGATGTCTGTTCACAGATTGTATCTTTTTATTGTTGTATTTTTAGTTTTAAAGTAAAGAAAAATTGATTTTTTGTTAGAAAACAACGGTATCGCGGTGATATGTGAACAAAACAGATGGACGTGACGGTGAAGCAGTCTGTTAAAGGATTTGCTTGTGCGTTGTCGGATCTGTCGCGGGACAAAGGCCACCGACGGTTGGGGGTGAGTGATGCGGCGCAACGAGTGAGAATGAATTTCATCCGGCGGCGGCGACTATTAATTCTAATCCAAAGGAAAAGAAAGAAAAAAATTATTTATTAATTGGTATGGTTTTTTTTTTGTTATTTGATAAACCATGATGTCAATTTTGTATTATGTTACAATGGGGTGAAGTTTGTTTTACTTGGTGATTGGTTTATAAACATCAATTATTTATATTTTTATTTTTAGTATTTATGTTGCAAAAATAATTCTAGGAACAGACAACTTATTAAAATTTAAAGCTTAACATGTGAGTTTACTTTTTGCATAAACAGAAAAAAGAAAGAAAAAACAACTAAACTACATTTTCTTTTAAAGAATGTGATACAAAGAATAATAAGAAGAAAATTAGAGAATAATAAGCAAGCGATACCTTACTGCTAAATTGGTTTTGCTGAACTGATTTTACAAAGTTCAGATTCTCTACTCCTCTTTTGCTTATTATTCTTTTTTTTTTATTCTCAATAGTGCTGCCGTTCTCTACTTTTGGTGTCGATTATTTATAGATTTTCTGGGTGTATGTTACAAAAGATAAGAAAATAATTGTGGATTGATTACCAATTACTATTCATCAATTTGTTTTCGGTTTCTTTTCATTCAAATGAACACCATTATGCTTATTTTTATTACTATTCATCAATTTGTTTTTGGTTTCTTTTCATTCAAATGATCACCATTATGCTGATTTTTATTACCATCAATCCATTTCTTTTCGGTTTCTTTTCCTTCAATTGATCACCATTATATTGATTCATATTACCATCAATCCATTTCTTGTTATTCAATTATGTACTTTTTTTTTGTGTTTTAGAAAAGAGTGAACACTTGAACAAGAATATAAGGCAAACAAGAACCAAAAACACCTATGATTGTCTAAAGTTTATAATCTAATGATTTATTTTTATTTATTATATTTTTTCTCATTTTTTTATATATATATTATTATTTTTTTTATAAAATATCTAAAGAAAGCAGACAAAATTTGGTGTCAACACTCTTCTTGTTAGTAACTTTATTTTGGTAAAATTGAATCCTATACTTCTCACATCTTTCGATAACATACACTATATTAAGTCAATCATATCATACTAATCATATAATGAAAAATGAAAATCAAGGGAACATGATTAAGATAGATTTTTCCCAAATCAACTCCAAATTTATGTTATAACAACGCAAAACTAAGTTTAACTGCAGAGTTAACTGACATGAACTTATAAATATCAAAATTGAGTAAATGGACACTCTTTGGAAAGCTTAAAATGTCTAGTTTACAAATAAAATTTTATTTTATTTTTCAAATTAGGCCTCCAATTCTTGCAAGTTATCAAAACAATACACAAAGTCAGAAAAATAGGACAACAACTCTGGTCTAACTTGTAACCCATTTTTAAGCATCAATACTCAATCAAACATCTCAAAGTTTGTACTCAAATTGAAGGTAATTGAGTCTAGTTTCCAGAAAACCAACAATCATTCAAAACTAAGTGTCGCGGCCAATTTTTATGAAATGCTTCTCAAATTCAAAGGAGTCGCCACAAAAGTTTATTTAAAATAGGGACAACATTGCGAAACCCTTAAAAAGAAAAATGGTATTTGAAACCAAATTTTGAGTTCAAGAGTAGATTACCTATAATTAGCATTCTACGACATCTGTTAAAATACGATTACCTATAATTAATTGTGTAAAATTAATATTAACTTAAATATATTTATTTCTCTTTATTATTGAATATGAATGTCAATTATTTTTTTAATGTGATTTCGAAATAAATATGTGCTTAAGAAAGAGAGGGAAGAAAAATAAATTTTTGTATTAATGTGCTTGACAAGAGTGTGATCTTGCTCTAACGTATCTTCCGGTGCGATGGAGAAATCAAAGCTACGTAATTCTTGGGTAGAAAATGCGGATGTGTTGATTGCTATTAATAATAATGTGTTTTGTTGTTGATAAACATAAAAAAAATAAAAAATGTTTTTTACAAAAAAAAAAAAAGAGTTTGCTTGATTTGAATAATTATTTTGAAATGCGAGTTTTATGACTATCAAGTTGTACAACTCGTGTTTCAAAAACTCAATGAATAAAAAAGATGTCACATCTAATTTAATCCATTAAAGAATATTTTATTATTTTCGGTTATAACTATGAGCATTTAAACTCCCAATTTGTACAACTTATGTTATAATTGCTCAAAGATTATTTATTAATTTATTTGTAAAGATGAGTTTTAGAAATACAAAGTTGTCACAACTTGCGTCATAACAACTCAAAGGTTAACAAATGTCACATCTAATTAACCCTTCAATATTTGATTATAATTTTACATTTGTTTTCTTTTTAAGAATTAAAAATTGATGCTAAATATTAAATAAGTTTAAATAATTCGAAATAAAATCAGTAATGAGCACAAAAACAAAATAGCGGCAAAAAAGATATATGGACTTGTAACTTGATCTTTTAAATAAACAAAAATACATTTTAATAATAGAACCAAAAATACTATTTATAAGTGTGAGTTTATTTCAAAACACCTTTTAATTAAATAAGTGATGAAAACAAAACTCATATTAATATTAAATAGCACAACCCAAAGCCAAAAAGAAAATTCGGTTAACACTATCCACCAATGAAATAAACGATGTTTATTGCTATTTAATTACGTCCATAATTATTTGCATTAATTGAAATTATTTATATTAAATGGAATACATTATTCATAATAACAACACATAAATATAACATAGTTAACGTGAAAATAGGAATGGTAGTAAGAAATAGGAATGATAGAAAAGCTGCATAAGTCCCGTGGAATGACATGAAGAAATAGGAATGCCAAAGCTGCATAAGTCACGTGGAATGGCAAGAAGAAAACTACATAAGTCAAGTCCAATGAGTAGTAGGTTGTACGCAAGCAGTCGTTTGCACAGTAATGGTCTTAGGCAAAAAAATAAAACATGGATTTTAAGCTTTATAAAAACAAGAGAAACATGATCTCAACCACAACATCACCCACACAGACAAAACAAAATTTTATCTTTCAAATAATTGACTCAAGTTTTAAACTTTAGTTTCCAATGGAATGATGTTTACATTTTTCAATAATATAAAGTTTGAAAAGCAGAGCAAACATGAAGAGAATGAGAACATACATGCCTTTCCAGATAGCGGTGAAGATAAAGGCGGTGCTACGTGGTTGACGGTGGTTGGCAGTGGTTAGCGGAGGAAGTTGGAATGACGGTAATGTCCTATGTTTCTAGTTTTCTATTTTTTTCTTTTGTGTTTTGAAATATATGATTTTGAGAATGAAACTAGATTGTTGTTTCTTCTCTGTTAAACTTTAGTTTTTGTTTCAGAATCTCTCTTTTAAAAAAATTTCTTGCTTTTTTTTTCCTTTTCTTCTCTTTTGAAAAATAAAACTCATCTGCCTTTCGGAACTGATTTTTGCCTTAATTTATAGACTACAAGGTTGAATCTTTGTGTCTATGAAATAAATGGATGTTTGGTTTTCTATATTGTTTTTGTAGAAATTATGGAACTGCATACAAGGAAGAAAGAAAGCAAAAGAGTACTTTTTCTTTGTTTCTTTGTGTGTAATGTGATGGGAATACCTATGTAAATATGAACTCAAAATTGGACTATATTGTAAAATGATGATTTTTAGATTTTATAATAAAACTTTTAAAATATTTATTAAACATATTATTACTTATTTTTTGAATTACTTTTAATTAGTTGGACAAAATCGGGGTACTACACTAAGGTCTAGAGCAAGTTTTAAGTTAACAACACTCGTTCAATCACACTAATTTCCTAATGAATATTTGTAAACATTAATGTTATAAATTATGAATAAATCAAACAATGAATACATCAAAACAACATCACAATGTCAATTTACTCAAACTAATTTGTCACAGTAGTGAAATTTAAGGTCTTTAATTTCAAACACATCAAAAGAGCATATTTTCATATCATCAAGGAAACTCAATTCTACAATAATATATTCTTAATTTCAGTCATAGAACTTTACATGCATAAACTATTTTAACCATCTATTTCAAAACCCCTTAAATATAACCAAAAAATATAAAAATCTCATTCTTCATTTCAAACCCTTAACCCCAAATCTCTAACCTCTGGTAAACATTATCTCATACATGCATAAAGGAAAATAGAAAACCTCTTGATTTTTAAAAGGATTGAGAAGATGATGATATTCTAACTCTTTCTACTTTAAATTCTAGCAAAAAATGCACTTTTCTTTTTTCTTTTTCTTGTTTTGTCAATGTTTTTGTTTTTATTTTTCTTTTCTTCTTTTTCTCTCTTAATTTAGTAATTTCACATCTTCTATTTTCTTTCTTTCTTTCATTCTTATTATTATTATTACAAATTATAATTGTATACTAATAAGTAAAACATAAAAAAAAAATTACTACCAATTATTTATGTGAAAGAGGGATGTTACATATTGACACCCTATTATCTCTTGATAAAGCAACCAACTAAAAAACTTTGGGACATTTCGCTCAAGTTTTGGTCGATTTGGACATGTTACAAGAGTTGAGAGCTTGCATTGTTGAATGTGAAAGGTATGCATTTTTTTATTTACATTGATTATGATGTAGGAAGGTTCACGGCCAGAATCGAGGAAGAAACGGCTTTGCGGACAAACGCAGCAGAAAATGCGGAAAACGATCATTTGGTGTCAGATTGTCTATTATTATATCTTTCAAGAAAGGGAATTGTGCCACGAACACAACTCATGGCTTATCCATGATATATGGGCTCCAGAACCGTTTTGAGCTCGTCTTGGGCCTCAAAACCGCCGTTTCAGTTTTTCCCGTAATTTCGAGCTTTTCTGTTTTACAGCCGTTTTAGCTTTTCCTTTAATTTCGGGCTTTTCTGTTTTACCTAATTTTCGTACTAGGGTTTCTATTATCTATTTAAAGACTTTCTATGTTGTAACAAACGGTATCTTTTAATAAAATAATTAATTTTGAGAGTTTTTCTCTTCTCTGGTGGATTCCAGAACTTATTCTTTTTTAGGATTAGCGCTTGCTAACCCTTTGCGATTACCGACTGCGTCAGGTGGCATCAGAGTAGGCTTTCTCCTGTTTCTTTTCGTAGCTTGAACAACCATGAGAGATCAACCAGTCACAAGAGCAGACATCGAGGGTATCACTGCGGCTTTTACCGCGGCCCTTACTGCTTTGACTACGCAGATGACGACTCAGATGGCGGCTTTGACGATTCAAGTGAACGCCGTCAATAATAGGAGGGACAGAGGCAGGAGAGACGAATCGCCCAGGCGTCCACACGGAGGCTTGCAGGCTCGTGTTGAATCGGACTCTAGTTCCGAAGAAGAGATCCAGGAGGAGAATCAGGGTTTCGATAATCAACAGAATCGCAACGACTACAGAGTCAAGGCTGATATCCCGTTGTTCTATAGAACTATGAGGGTTGAAGAGTTTCTGGATTGGCAGATTGACGTTGATCGGTTCTTCGACGTGATGGGTGTGCCAGAAAACAAGCAGGTGAAGATGGTGGCAATTCGATTGAAGAGTACCGCTGTTGTGTGGTGGGATAAGCTTGTTGTTCAAAGGCATCATCAGAGGAAAGCGCCAATCAGAACATGGAGGCGAATCAAACAGTTGATGCTGAAGCGTTTCTTGCCTGAAGATTATGAGCAAATTCTATACAAGATGTATATCGATTGCGTTCAGGGTAGAAGGAGCGTGACCGAGTATACAACAGAGTTCCTGCGTTTCTCAGAACGCAACAAACTAGGAGAAACTGAGGATCAAAAGGTGACTCGCTATATTAATGGCTTGAAGGGGTCGATACAAGAGAAGATGGGTCTGCAAACTGTCTAGACCGTTACGGAGGCCTCTACGCTATCCTTGAAAGCGGAACTGATGGAGAAATCCCCTAGAAATTTCCTTTATGTATAGAACAAGCATATACAAACTTAGCAACATCTTTTTTCATCCTAGGCCACCAAAATATTTTCTTGAGGTCCTTATACATCTTTGTGGCTCCAGGGTGAATACTTAAACAACTCCTATGTCCCTCCTCTAATATTATCTTTCTTAACTCCTCTACATCGGGTATACAAATTCTATCCTTAAATCTCAAAATTCCATCGACACCCATTTTAAAATTAGGTTCTCTCCCCTAGTCAATCAGCTGTAACTTATCCAAAAGGTAGAAGTCCAACTTCTGACTCTTTTCAATCTCTTTTAATAGTCCACTAGTCACCTTTAACATTCCCAATTTAATACTTTCTGGTGTCAATTCACAAACTAAGCTAAGGTCTCTAAACTGTTCCAGCAACTCGCTGTGCTTAACCATTAAAGCGGACACACTCAAATTCTTCCTACTCAAGGCATCAGCCACTACATTGGCCTTTCCAGGGTGATAGTTAAGTTCAAAGTCAAAATCCTTAAGAAATTCCATCCACCTACGTTGCCTCATATTCAGTTCCTTCTGGTCGAAAAGGTACCTAAGGCTCTTATGATCACTAAAAATCTCAAATCTAGATCCGTACAAATAGTGTCTCCACATCTTAAGTACAAAGACAACTGCTGCTAGTTCTAAATCGTGGGTAGGGTAGTTCCTCTCATGAATCTTCAGTTGTCTAGAAGCATATGCTACGACTTTTCCATCCTGCATAAGAACTCCACCTAATCGTGAGCCACACGCGTCACAATATACTACAAAGGGTTCGCTCGGGTTAGGTAACACTAAGATCGGTGGAGAGGTCAATCGTTTCTTAAGCTCTTGGAAACTATTCTCACAATGGGTATCCCACACAAACAATTCCCCTTTCCGGGTCAACTTAGTCAAAGGTAAGGCCAACTTGGAGAATCCTTCTATGAATCTACGATAATAACCTGCCAGTCCTAGGAAACTCCTAATCTCAGTCACTGATTTTGGTGCTTTCCATTCTAAGACACTCTCTACCTTAGCAGGATCAACAGCTATTCCTCCTTTTGAAATTACATGTCCTAGGAAACTCACTTCCTCTAACCAAATTCACACTTAGACAGCTTGGCAAATAATTGTTTTTCCTTAAGGGTTTGCAAGACTATCCTTAAATGTTCACCATGCTATTCCTTAGTCTTAAAGTACACTAAGATATCATCTATAAACACAACCACAAATGAGTCTAGGTAAGGATGAAAGATTCGGTTCATGTAATCCATAAACACCGCTGGTGCATTAGTAACACCAAAAGGCATGACCAAGTACTCATAGTGGCCATAACGGGTCCTAAATGCGGTTTTCGAGACATCCGAAGACTTCACCCGAATCTGATGGTAACCTGATCTCAAATCAATCTTACTAAATACGCAGGATCCTCTCAATTGGTCCATAAGATCATCTATCCTAGGTAGTGGGTACTTATTCTTGATTGTCACTTTATTAAGTTGGCGGTAATCCACACACAACCTCATAGATCCATCCTTCTTTTTAACCAACAACACGGGTGCACCCCATGGTGACACACTAGGTCTTATAAATTGTTTATCTAAAAGCTCCTCCAATTGTTTCTTAAGTTCAGACAATTCTAAGGGAGACATCCTATATGGTGCCATGGATATGGGTCCAGTACCTGGTACAAGGTCAATGTTAAACTCGACCTCACGCTCTGGTGGTAAACTATTGACATCTTCAGGGAATACTTCAGGGAATTCATGCACAATAGGAACATCTTGTACTACCACTTTTTCTTCAAGTTCCAACGAGGATAGGATCATGTATAACTGGGCATCATCTTTCAAGAGTGCCTTCACTTGATTGGCGGATATATTGCTAGGCTTCTCTCTCTCTTCTGGTTCCATGAATTCAATAGTTTTACTAAAAAAATCTACGCGGACTCAATTAGCAGATAACCAATCCATACCGAGGATCACATCAACTAGACGTAAAGGTAAACATACTAAGTCATCTCGGAAGTCCTTTCCACACACACGGATAGAAATATTATGACAAACACTAGAGGTGTCAACAAAGTCACTAGTTGGGGTATTCACAATCAAATCATACTGCAAACGAGACACAGGTAGTCCTAAACGTCTAACACAATCAAGAGACACAAAGGAATGAGTAGCACCACAATCAAATAGCACAAACAAAGGAGTATCACTTATGAGACACGAACCTTGGATCAAGTTATCTTTCTCAGTTACTCCTGCACCACTAAGGGAAAAGACTTTTCCATTAGACATAGGTCGGCTGGCTTGGGAACTCTGGTTTCTGGATTGGGGAGTCTTCTTTGGATAGGGGCATGTGGTGCTGATGTGGCCCTGTTGTTGACAATTAAAACAAGTAACTGCAGCATCTCTGCATTCAAATGCCATATGACCTTGCTTACCACAGCCTCGTATTCGAATACAGGATGCTAACTTTCACAATTTTTGCTTTTGTATTCGAATACAAGGGAGCTGTATTCGAATACATATTCGTGTTTTTCCAGAAACTCAAGTTTTAGCTTCTGTATTCGAATACAAGGAAGCTGTATTCGAATACAGATTCGTGTTTTTCAGAAAATCAACTTTTACACACTGCCATGAGAACTTTAAAGGGTTGGAAAACATTGGGAAGGTTTGAAACAATTTAAAATGAAGTTTTTGAATAGTTTTGAAGAAGAGATGATGAGTTTAATAAAAACTTCAATGATGGTGGGAAAATGCTGAAAATACATTGTTTTTTTTTTCTTCTGCATTCGAATACAAGGGATCTGTATTCGAATACAGATTCTTGTTTTTCAGGAATCCAGAGTTTTAAACATAGTTTTATAAACCTTAAGTGTTGGGGAGCATTTGGGAAGGTTTGTGACAAATTAAAATAGAGTTTTGTGATAATTTGAAGAGGTAATGATAAGGCTTTTGAGATTTCTACTGAAGTTGTGAAAATACTGATTTTTTTACACCGTGACAGCCTCTTTATTCGAATACAAGAAGGTTGTATTCGAATACAGAGTGTTGATTCTGCACTAATTTGGCTTTTGTGTTCGAATACAAGGAAGCTGTATTCGAATACAGATTTGTATTTTCAAGAAATCTCAGTTTTAAACACTGATGTATGAATTTTAAGAGTTGGGGGAAAGATTTATGATAAGTAAGAATGGAATTGTGAGATAATGTGAAGTGCTAATGATTTCTTGACTGTTTAATCATGGTTGTGATGATGATGATATTGAGTGTGTTGTGATGTTTTGAAAAATGATGGAATGGTTGAAATTTCCTGATAATGCATACTGTTTCAGTGAAGAGAAAACACTGCATATTCATGCATTGCATAGTCAAGTGGTACCCGCGATGGTCCACAGAGTAATGCGTGAACGTGCTGATCTGTTGAGCGATTGCACGAGTGCTGGTCTGTTGAGCGACTGCACTGGTACTGATCTGTTGAGCAATTGTACCCTGACATGCGCAAAAACGTGCTGATCTGTTGAGCGATTGCACGAGTGCTGGTCTGTTGAGTGACTGCACTGGTACTGATCTGTTGAGCGATTCTACCTGAGTATATGTCAAACGTGCTGGTCTGTTGAGCGATTGCACTGGTGCTGATCTGTTGAGCGATTGCACCCTGGTCTTGAGAGCCGTTAAAGTCAAACATATTGTGCTGGTCTGTTGAGCGAGTGCACCTTGGTAATTCAAAGAAATTGTATACATGAGCATATACATATTGCATCGAGGGATTGACCAATGGGTCACGAAATTGGTTATGTGATGATGATTGGAAAGTGATGTGTGTGAGTACTTTATGAAATCTGAATTTCTGATAAATGATTGTGATTGCTGAAGTGTTTGAATGTGCAAACACGAGAAGGGGGGTTGAATTGTGTTTGACTTAACTTGAATATTTTTCCTGTTTTAATACTTTCAAAACAAAACTTGATGTATAATTAAAACAGAGTTAGCAGCGGATAAAAATAAAAATAAAAACTCACAGATTTTATACTGGTTCACCGTTAACGAGGCTACGTCTAGTCCGTTCGCCTTGAAGGATTCACTAATTCAACCTTGAATTACAACCTTGCTACTGACCCTCCAAGTCAGTCTTCTCAAATAGTCTAACAATCCTAGACTTCTTTGAGGAAAAACAACTCCTGTTCTTGAGCCAATCTGACACCCCAGATTGTAGAAGAATTCACAACACTATGAATCTAATTGCTAAGTACCTTGCTACCCTTTCTGAATCCCTCAGTTTGTAGACTCTACTTCAACAACTTAGATACAACCCTATCTAATTGCCAAGTAACCTGCTACCTCTACTGACTCCCTCAGATTGTAGACTCTACTTCAACAACTTAGATTTGCCACAGTGGAAAGAAAATAACCGAGTACTTGCTTCTTGAAAGCTGAAACTCACAATTGACTTATATGAAAATTTGAGAGTGGTTGCTTTGGAAGTGTATGACTCTTTTGTGATTTTCGATTCAGAGTATTCTGCCTTGAGCCTCCTTTTATAGATGCAGATTTGGACCTCTTCCAAGCTTAATTTCGAGCTGAATCTTGCTGGATTCTCTTGCAAAAATAACTTGACCAATTGGGCTTCATATAACTAAAAAACATATCTTCAGATTTTCTTTCAAAATAACTGGCCAATCAAATCCTTTTAATGCTTCCCGCCACAGCTCCTGACTTCCATGCTACTCCACTTTAATTTATAACAAATCTTTAATAATACTTTGATAAAAATAACATAAGATCTTCACCTTTAATCCCCATGATCAAATCTGCACCCTTGGATCTTCATGCGATATTCCACAACTGGACCAGCCGAATTGATATGCTGTGATCCTTTGATTTCGGCCTTCCCTGGACCACACTTCCTGACCCTCTGATCTTCTGATTTCGGCCATCTTGGATGCGCACCTGATATGCTATAATCCTCTGAATTCGGCCTTTGCTGGACTATACATTATGTCCCTCTGATTTCGGCCAACACTGGGCCATGGTCTGATTTTCTGATCTGGACCATCATTGGACCAAATAATTAATTATGAACCACTGATCTGGAAATCTTCCCTCTGATCTGGACTAATTCTAGACTTTGGTCTGGATTAAATTGAAATTAAATCTGGACAATAAATATTTCAGTCTGGGCATTTTACCTTTGATTTTAGATCAGGTCTGGATCATTCTGGAAATCATTTCTTCTGGTCTGGACTTAGTTCCATGCCCTGAATCATGCTATCTTATGGTCTGGGCCAAATCTGGATTGATCCTCTTGTTCTGGACTCATAAACATACCTTCTGGTCAAGTCTGGAACAAGTCTGGACTGTGTAATTTTTCACTGTCAGGCCATCTTCTGGTCAGAATAACTTCTGGAATAAAATTGATATTCGATTCCTGTTTGTCTGGAACAACTCTCCTTCTCGCAGGCTTTCCAATGGTATGATCCATGTTTCATTCTGATTTTTATTCCTTCTGATCTGGGCCATCAAAGATATCTTCTGGTCATGTTTTGACATTCCTGGAGTATCTTCTGGTCATTCCAGAATTCATTTTTTTGGAATCTTTGATCACTGCTTCTGATTCCTTCAGTTTCTGGGGCATATAACTTAATAATTCAAAGTACAAAATAAGTTTACATAGAGTACATTTGTAAGCATCAAAATCCTAAGTACTTAGAACCAACTTGGTTCCAACAATGTTGGTTGTACTTACAACATATTTCCCATATTAATTGATTGTTGTTTTGAAAAGGCATACATGTCATGAAAATTCAAAATGAGCACCTTTATTTTTCATCATTGTCATATGTTATACCATGGGTGTAATTGTTCTGTGATATAAATGCTATGTGATTATTTGTTAATTTCAGTCGGTGACCTTTTACTATTATATGTGGAATTTGGGCCTTGCCCTCAGATGCCCCCCAAACCCATGACACCCGTGGGTCCCGAGACGACGGAAACGTCGCTCGACTTCATTGATCGTTCCGTGCCTACTGCTTGGGTATACGACCTCATCTCAGGCAGGGCTACGTACACGGGGAGATTTAAGAGGACCTGTAGGACCAATGGAGTGGTGTACTACATGGAGCACAGCTATGCGAGGATTGACTTTCCTGTGCCTTCTCGTTTGATATTGGAGGCGCACGGAATTTTTGATGATGCGGAGGAGCCAGCTAGAGGGATTGAGACGGAGGCCACCGTATGAGTGGTGACTCCTAACCCGGTGATTGGAGGAGATGTATGTGATTCTAAGATGGAAGAGAAGAACGAAGAGCCGAAGCCATTAGCAGCTGATATTCCGGGTCCGTCTAGGATATCCGATGATTGTTATGAGATTCCGGCACCGCTGAAGCGACCGAGACTGTGCATTGATCTGACTTCGGAGGAGACTAATCCTTCTCTGTATGATGAGGAGGAGGAGGTTACATCGAGGCGAGCAGCGGAGTCGGATGAGACTTTTTTGGGATGCGGAGGAAATCCGTGCTACTGTAGCTTTAGTGCATGATCGGTTAGATTTGATGTATAGGATTTGAGCTGGAAAATGTAATTTGTTTTATTTTGGAAATTATTGTACTACTTTTCTGCTAAACTATTCCGCACTCTGATATTTCCTTTTGGAATGATATGACATTGTTATCTTTTGAAAATGTCTTAATGGTTATTATTAAATTTCTAGAATTAAGTACTTAGTGATATTACGATGAAGTTATTTTATTACGTTCATCGACTAATCTACGACGTACTATTTTATGAGATGAATTAGTGGAAACTTTATTTTAATTCTTTTTGAATTAAATCTGGAAAATTCTTTTACTTATTTATTTAAAAAAAAAATATACACTCGCGCTGTGTTTTAAACTCGGGGTGTTACAGAACCAGTGGAACCAGTAGTGCTACGCCCAACAAGACGGAGAACCAGAAGTCAGCCAACCCATACACGAAACCGACGGGAGATAAGTGTTTCTGTTGCGGTGGGTAGGGTCACAAGTCAAATGTTTTCCCTTCTAGAAGAACGATTGCAGTCTTGAATGAGGAGTCTGAGGAAGAGGAAGCAGGCAACGAGTATGACGGTGTTGAGTTCGCTGAAGAAGAAGCTGACGAAGCGGTGAATTTTGTGCTGCAGAGAGTTCTGTTGTCTTCAAATGAGGAGGGGCAAAGGAAGAGTCTTTTTACAACACACTGTTCTATTAAGAATAAGGTGTGTAATATGATCGTGGATAACGGGAGTACAGAGAACTTGGTATCCCAGAAGCTAGTGGAGTACCTAGAGTTGCCGACAAAACCACATGCCAAGCCTTATGCTTTGGGCTGGGCGAGTAAGGGTTCGCAGGTCAAGGTGACGAAGACTTGCAAGGTGCTTATTTCCATCGGAAGGCATTACAAGGAAGAGGTAGTGTGTGGTGTTCTGAATATGGATGTGTGTCATATCCTACTGGGGCGACCTTGGCAGTATGACAATGATATCACGTATAGAGGCAGAGATAATGTGATGATGTTCATCTGGGGAACGCACAAGATAGCTATGGCCCCGGTTTCTGGTTTTAATAGACAAACAGGGAAGGAGAAGTCCAGTTTTCTTGTTATGACGCAGGATGAGCATGACCTGACTGAGACCTTCAAGGAAATTGAGTGGTTTTGCCCAGTGGTGGCCAAGGATGTGCAAGCCGTTAAGGAAGCTGTCAAGGCGAAGTTAGAGGCTACTGGGCAGAAGAACAAAGTCGCTGCTAACAAGCGCAGAAGAGTCAAGGTTTTTGCTGTGGGAGATGATGTGATGGTGTTCCTGCGTAAGAAAAGGTTCCCAATTGGCATTTACAAGAAGCTTCAGCCTCGCAAGTACGGGACTTTCAAGGTGCAGAAGAAGATCAATGACAACGCTTATGTGATCGACTTGCTAGGATCCAGGAATGTTTCCAATACCTTTAATGTGGCTGATATTTATGAGTTCCATGAAGATGCTGACCTTTATCTTGGTATGAACTCGGGGTCGAGTTCTTTAGAAGTGGAGGAGACTAATGTAGGAAGGTTCACGGCCAGAATCGAGGAAGAAACGGCTTTGCGGACAAACGCAGCTGAAAATGCGGAAAACGATCGTCCGTGTCAGATTGTCTATTATTATACCTTTCCGGAAAGGGAATTGCAGCACGAACACAACTCATGACTTAGCCATGATGTATGGGCTCCAGAACCGTTTTGAGCTCGTCTTGGGCCTCAAAACAGCCGTTTTAGTTTTTCCCGTAATTTTGGGCTTTTCTGTTTTACGGCCGTTTTAGCTTTTCCTTTAATTTCGGGCTTTTCTGTTTTACCTAAGTTTTGTACTAGGGTTTCTATTATCTATTTAAAGACTTTCTATGCTGTAACAAAAGGTATCTTTTAATAAAATAATTAATTTTGAGAGTTTTTCTCTTCTCTGTTGGATTCCAGAACTTGCTCTTTTTTAGAATTAGCGCTTGCTAACCCTTTGAGATTTCCGACTGCGTCAATTATCGAGAGAAATAGAAAGGTAGAGAGAGTTTAAAGGCATTTTAACGTAGAGAATCCACATCAGAAGTATATTGGGAAAAAAAATCTTTCAATGTGCATGGGAAAAATGCAATTTCAATTACTTCTTAATCTATAACAAAATTAGATTTCTTCTTATTAATCCAATTTTTTTATCTTGATGTACCATCAAAATCTAATTGCAAATGAGTAAATCAACCTCGACAAAACAATTAATCCTGACAATTGCACTTGTATTTTCAACCAAATATCACAAGATAATAAAAATTCAATGGTGAATTCAAAGAAAAGAAAAAATATATAATATATATATATATATATATATATATATATATATATGTGAAGTGATATAAAAATCTGAATGAATACAAGAGAGGAACTCGCCCTAAACGCTAATTAACCCGATTCCCGTATACAACAAAGAAAGGCCATAAATAAATTATATCAAATGACCAAAATATCCCCACCCACTCCCTTTAGTTTTACAATTACAATTTAGTAATAAAAGAAGCACAACAACCAAAGAAAATTAAGCTTTAATTCAATACAGAACCTACCTACTGTCATGTCATACATACAAACAAATATAAATATATGCACTTGTTTGATCAACGGTTCCTCTTTTTTTCTTCTTCATATATATGTAAAACGTGATGTCAATTAATTAATTAATTAATCGATGATCATGCTTTCTTCCTTGACATTGCTTGATGGTGAGGGTTTCCATCAAACAACTCATCAATGTAATTCTCTATATCCTCAGCTTGAAACTTAATATACTTCTCTGTTTGTCTACCTGGGTCCAAATACTGTGAAAACCTTCCCAAAAATGACCTGTAAGCAGGAATCACAAGTGCTGATATTGAAACTCTAAGCTCAGATTGAAGTTGTTCATCACTCACAACCCATGTACTTTGTGTCTTGTGTATCTCTTCAAACAATGCATTGAAGCTTTTGAACCTCTCCTTCAGTGCTGGCTTCTGCACCTTCCCATTATCATTCAAACCTTTAGGACTTAAACAACTCAATATCTTGCTCCATGTTTCTATTTGATAATTTTTGTGGTAAGTTCTCAGCTCTGTTGATCTTTTACGACACCACGTTTCTCCCATCACTTCATATATTTCAGATGAACCTTTTATTTTTTGAACAATGTATCTTCCATTATTCATCATGAAGATGCAACTTAGTGCTACTTCTTTGTACAACTTTGCTTTTCCTTCAAGATTCGTGTCAAGCAACTCCATCACACGTGTCAACTGCGCTGCAAAAGGTGATGTGTTTTCCTTATCATTCGATGATCTTTGATTTTCGTTTTGATTCTCTCCAGCATAGTGAGGCCTACTGGTTGAATCTGCTCGTTCAATTTTCGAATGATCTCTGAAAACTTCTTCCAATATGTCTTTATACTCACATGCGAGTCTCAGGTAGTTCATTATGTAACGAGTTAAAGGGTGAACGGCACCACCGGACACCGGTGTTTTACCGATATCTGATTTGATCGAGTTTTCGAGTTCGCAAAATATCAAAACTGCAACCTCGCCGAGTCTATTCTTTGCCGATGTCATTTCAGCTTTGATTTCATCTACGATCTCCTCAGGGAAGAGATTCTCAAGATTAGGAACAGTGTCTCTCATAGTCTCGTACATATCGAGAAGCTTGAAGAGCTTCTCGGCTGCGCGTTTAGTCATCGCGACGCTCTCCGCAAAGTTGAGAAGCTGAAAAGCAACGACACGCGTGAGATTGGTGTAGAGCGTGTCGGCCACCGTTGGATGCTCAGCGAAAATTAACCCGACGAGTTTTCGTTCGCCAGGGAACCACACGTTGGCACATTCTTTGAACGTGTTGATCCATGTTGGAATCTCTCTCTCCAAAGATTCCCATTGCATTTTTTGAACTTCGTCCATGCTTATCCTTTCGTACCCAAGCTTGTGCAAACCATCTCCGAAAGCGTACTTTCTTGAAACGGCGTACACGTGGCAGCACTCTGATTCATAACCGCCTAACAACATCTCCCGCGCTATTTTGTTTAAATTTGTAACTGCCTCTTCCGTAAAACCCGGGAAATCAATAACCGTCTCTGCTGGTTCAGCATCTGATGGCTCTGCTGCTGCCACGTGTTTCCCTTTCGGGTCATGGTTGGTGTCTGATTTGTTTTGGTTTCTAGATTCTTCCATTAACAAACGAAACTCCTCTTCCAAATACGACATAGCTCGTTGTTGAATCGCGCCAATTCGGTTCAACAATATTGAATTTGAATTCTTGTTTTCTTTCTTCTCTTCTTTTTGGTCTTCATTTTCATTATCTTCATTTCCGCCTTCTACTCCAGATTGAGAATCTATTATCACAATCAACAATTTCATCAGCTTTGATACACGATTCACACCTTCCAACAACGATGAATCTTCCTCCATGGATTCACCCCACTTTTTTTCACCTCCATCATACTTTGCGATTTTCTCTTCTACCAAATCCAAAAATTTGTCAACGAATTCAGGAATCTTCTCTTCCTTAACATCAACATTGTTGTTATTATCGTTCTCCTCAAGGAATCGATCAATATCTTCTGAAACCTTCTCCAAGTTAGGAGGAGGAGTTTCTGTTTTCGTTTCAGGTTCCGCTTCCTCCGAAACCTCAACGGCTACTTCTTCATCCTCCTCCTTCTTCTCCTCCTCCTTCGCTTCTGGCTCTTCCTGAACAAGATCATCATCATCAACCTTTTCAGTTTTGCCATCCGGTTTAGCATCAACGTTGTCTTCATTTTCTAGCAACGGCAAATGAGGAGTGTTGTCGGCATTGTTATCCTCGTCTTTGCGAGGGAAACTGTTTGAATTTTCATCAAGGTTCTTCTCCATTGTGGATGTTGTGACTACTACGATTATGGTTTCCCAACTCAGAGAAAACAAAAAGGCACAAAATGCGTTTCAGAATGATAAATGCCGAGACAACATTGGAGAATTATCTGCTTTGTTTTTCTTTTACTATTTTTTATTATTTGTTTTCTTTCTATCTTCTATTTTTGTTTTTATGGTTATTATTATCTATTAATTTTCCTATCAACTTTTTTAGTAATAGTTTTAGAGGTTGGGATTGAACTTGTCGTTAATTGTTTTTTGAAAAGGTAGAGAAAGAGAGAGAAACGAACGGACAAAAAGTAAGCTACACATAAAAATAAGTTAATTACAAAATTAGCAAGGAGAAAAATCTATTAAGAGACTAGTTGACCATTGACCTTGTTTCCTATTTAGGCACAATATTAAGCAATTTTGGTATTAACTGGTAAAAATAAGTTAATTACATGTAGGTAGGTAGTATAACTATGTCTAGTAAAAATAACTATGTAATATAGCTAAATTAGTTGGCAGTTTGGAATTAATTAAATTTTATAACCTTCAATTTATATTCAATGAAGTAAATTTTAAAATAAGAAAGCTTCTATGTTACTTTGACAAATGAAAGAGTTTTGGTATAGTTGTTTTTTAATTCAGAAGTGAATGATTTTATATGAATTGACAAATTTGTAAACTTGTGTGTTTAGAAACACAATTTCATAAAAAGGAATAATCATTTCATTAACTATGAGGATTATTTTAATTTTCTTTATATTTTTCTAAAACAATATTAAGCAATATTAAGAAATATAGCTATTGTATAATCCCTCTTTTTATTAAATAATTTGTAGTAATTATTTTATGTTTTATTTATTAATATAAAATTATTATTTGTAAAAAAATAAATAAAATAGAGTGATACATAGTTTATTTTTGGGTTATAAGTACGGGAAATTAGAAAAATTAATATAAAAGGAGTTCATTTAGTAAGTAGTTTCATAAGAAAAAGCTCATGTTGACCAAATCAACAACACCACCCCTTCCTTAGTTCACTTACAGGATTACACACACGTCAATAAAAAATATGAGAGAAGAAAATGAAAGGAACTTAGAGAGAGAAGAAGAGAAGAGAAAAAAGTTGTCAAATCAAGAAATAGAGAAAGGAAGAGTGGACATGTTTATTGCTAGGAGTATAATTAAATAGAGTAGAATTGATTCTCCTTGTTCACGCCAAAATGTGATCTCTCCATGTATTTGAGGTTAATGAATTTGAATTTAATTCTTGTAACAAATTATGTTTGAGTTCATGTATCGTGTGTCATTACTTCCTTTTTAATTTGATATTTTGATGTATTCATAATTTGTACCAACTGTATTTGTAAAATTTATTAGAAAATTGGTGTGATTGAATTGGATGTTAGCATAAAGTTCACAAGATATGATATGTGTGGTGTTTTGGTCATAAATTTTTCTTTAGATTTCATTTTCGAGTGATTTTTGATTTTCTTGAAAGTAGACTCAACTACCTTCAATTTGAGCATAAAATTAATTGTATTTAATTGTGTATTGATTTTAAAATTTAATTACTAGTTAGACCAAAGTTGTTGTCTTATTTTTGTATCCTTTGTGCATTGTTTTGATAAATCGCACTAATTATGGGCTTAACTTGAAAAATAAAAATTATATTTATAAACTTTGACATCATAAATATTCTAAAGAATACTCGGTTACTCAAATCAAATACATTTAAGCTCTTGTCCACTGACTCAACAATTGGACTCTGTTTTAGCCTAATTTTGGTACTGTTTTCGAAAAACATATTCTAATTTTGTTCTTTGATTTTTCTTATTCATGGACATGTTACATATATGTATGAAGCTGTTAGAAAACACAAGAAATTGAGGTTTGAATTGTGTCGACAATTTTGAAAAATTAATTAATTTGGTAAACTAAAATGTGTTCTTTACTAATACATTCAACTTTGATTAGAAAACAATTTAAATATTAGTTGAAGTCGAACCATAAAGAACTTGTGAAATTAAAGAGATGAAAGAAACATGTATTTTGATTTTAGTTCACAATAAATTGTTGCTACATCTAGGCCTCCCTTTACAAAGAGAATTTTTCTTTGTACAGTTGATGACTTAATTCACTATAATTTAATAGCAAACTACCATTCTTTACTTTGTCTCTTCAAGCTTTGAGTATTCTTCTACTGCCTCTCTAGGCTATACCACTAGAAATATTTCTAATTTTCTCAACCTTCTGGGAAACCTACTACTGAGGATTACAAGTATTCTACACCTCTTCAGGTATCTCTTTGGAGTTAAAGAGTTGTTGCCACTACTAAGCTTTTTTACATCGAATTAAGTTTGTGTCTAAACTAACACAAAATTTGTATAAAGATTCTAACTCCCATAGAGATAATATTAAAACTCAATCCTATATCAATTCAAGAGTATGAGACAACTTCAATACAATATTTGCTGGAGATAGAGTTGTTGAGTACTTTAAACTTTGCAATAATAGAGTGAGCCGTTAAGAGAGATGTATTATTTATAGTACTATTCCATGATATACTATTTAGAGAAATTACTTTTCTTGATGCGTCAACCAAAATATCGTTTTGTATTCAAATGATTAAACGATTTCTTGGATTGATTCTTCAGAGGTGTTGACATTTTTAGACGAAGACTTTATTAAAGGATTGTATCATTCGAATTTCATTGACTTTCCTTTAGAGGATCATAAAAGTCTTGATTAATGGTTAACTTTTGGCAGAGGTAGATGATCATTGATGTGCTCTTCGTTTTATGACCAAACAGTCATTAACATATATTTTATCTTGTTAACTTAAGATGCACAGTTGGCAAACATAACTGGGTGATTATTAATGTTCTATTGTTTTTGATATAATCAAAACATCAATCACTTGATTGTAGTTAAATCAATCTTGTATTTACAATGTTTACTTGTATATATTTAATAGATGTATAAATAAGGTGAGAAATATATCATTCATTTTAGCTATATAAATATTTTGTCTATATACGACATAATGGGTAAGCGAGGTAAATGAGGCATCTCTTACAAACTTAATCATGTCAATTCTTATCAAAATAAAGTTACTAACAAGACGATGGCATTTGTTAAAACTAGTGTAGTCTTTATGACATGCGTGTTAAGTAGCGTTTAAGAAATTAAATTACCCATATCTAGTGGCTTAAATTTTTAGAAAGAATTAAGACTAGAGATAGAAAAGGTAATTGAATGTAGTGACTTATTGAATTAGATTGTTAATTTATTTGGTTCGATCTCTTGAGACCCCACTAAGATGTAATCTCATCCCACGTTATTTAAATGTTTCAATGATAAAAAAACTCAGATCAAGAGTCGGAGAATGAAAGTTTATGTTCCATTTTACTCTTTATTTCAAAGGATTAATATGTATATTAATACCTCTGCATGACTTGGTGCCAGATTTGTATTAAGTACATTTAATTGTCCAATTATTTCAACTCTTTAGATATATTCCAGACGTTTAACCTATGATATTACAACTAACATATCTGAATCAATAACAATAATATCTATTTCTAGTAAGTCCTTGACAACATGGGCTTTGGCTCAGTCGTAGCCCCCAAGTTGCGGTCCACCGGGTGGAACAATGACTTTGCTAGACCTTGTTGTTGGGTTCTGAGAAGCATTGATATCACTTGATAATATGAATCAGTTATTTCCCGAGGACGACAAGTTGAGGTGTTATTGTTCGTCTCAAGAAGAGATAGCCGACAATTTATACATCAGATCGAATAAATTTTACCCAACTGTAAATAGAGAGGAACTTCGTTTTTTTCTTATAAATTTTAAATGTGTCTTCTTGGAATAAAATGTGAGTTTTTGTGATTGAGTTTATATATTTTGGATTTAAAAATATTAAACTAGAATATTTTAAAGGGTGTGTTACTTGTTTTCGACTCTCGTAAAACTACTAAAAAATTTAGTAGTATTTAAATTCATAATTAGATATAATTATGGAAATTATTTAAGTCAATAGTTCATTCACACTGTTAATTAAGACGAACTTCGTTTTTGATAAAAATTTAAATGTGTTTTCTTGAGATAAATTGTGAATTTTTGTTTTTGAGTTTATATATTTTGGATTTAAAAATATTAAATAATAATATTTTAAAGGGTGTGTTACTTCTTTTCAACTCTCGTAAAATTATTAAAATTTTAGTGGTATTTAAGTTCAAAACTAGATATAATTATTGAAATTATTTAAGTCAATAGTTCATTCTCTCCCACTACCAATTGAATTAACAGCCCCACTAACAATTGAGTTAGTAACTCAATTCCTTGTGAGAGTTAGCTCAATTGATAGTGGGGGTCAATGAATCGTTGACTTAGCCTTTTGGTATTGAGTCCGAATCCCTAATGCAAAAACTCGCTAATTTCCAACTGTGTAAAAGGGGACGAGAAGATCATGAATAACAGTGCTAGTCAAAGGATATGCTGCTTGCCAATTTTACAATATGAGCACACATGATCCTGTTCCTTGAGCTAAGGTAGTCCTCTCACCATATCCTTCTAAATCAGAAGTTTTGTTAGTTTTATTGCCTTTATTTTTTGGATTGTTATAACTATTTTGTTAGTAGCCTTGTTACAGAGCTACTATTATAAATAGACTCATATTGTATTATTTCTCAATTAATATAGATGTATATTTAGAAAAATAATTTCCATTATGGTATCAGAAGTTTCTTTTTCTTTCTCTATTCTATTTTTAAATTGAATTTTACCAAAATCCTAAAATTCCAAACACAGAACCCCTAACCCTAAAATTCCAAACAGAGAAACACGCTAATCCTTCAATTCTAAAATCAGAAACGACGACTTCATTGTTCTTCTTATCATTCTTGGCTTTCTTTTTCTCTTATTCCCTTCATCCAACTCTTCAATGGCAGGTTCTGATGACGATTCATCCTCAACCACCTATGCAACAGTTTCTCAAGATGAATCGCGAAATCCAACATCGTCGTATTACCTTCATCCTGGCGAAAATCCGGATGCATTGCTTATAAATCAGACTTTACAAGGGCCAAATTATTACAACTGGAGCCGTTGGATGAAACATGCATTGATCTCCAAGAACAAAGCGAAATTCATCAACGACAAGTTATCGATGCTGGCAGAGAACGATACGCTATTTGATGCTTGGGAGCGCTGCAATATGATGGTAATTTCTTGGATTACTCGTACTTTTTCTCCTTCTATTGCTCAAAGTACTATACACATTGAGAATTCAACAAGTTTATGGGATCATCTAAAGAATCGATTTTCTAAAGGAAAACATTTTCTTTTTTCTGATCTTTTTCAAGATTTACATTCTATCAAACAAGGTGATAAATCAGTCTCTGATTTCTTTACTGAATGGAGTATTCTTTGGAAGGAGTTAGAGGTTTTACAGCCCATCACCGATTGTTCTTGCTCTAATTCTTCTGAGTGTAGTTTACAAAAATTAGTCTAAGTTATCGTTCCTCTGAAGTGCTTACCTGTTTTTTAAAGGGTCTCTATGACAATTTTAATATGGTAAAAACTCAAATTTTGATGATGGATCCTCTACCTGATATAACCACAACATTTTCTTTAATTTTACAGCAAGAACGAAAAATTATTGGTCCCTATGTTGATACCAAGGTTCTAATGAACTCTTCCATCAATGGTACTTCTAATGCTAATCCTAGAAATGGTTCAGGTCATGGTAAGGGTCGTGGATCTGTTCGAGGCAGAGGTGGAGGTCCTCAACGACAATGTACTTTTTGCAATAGGCTAGGCACACTGTTGATCATTGCTATTTAAACATGGTTTTCTGCCTGGATATTCTCCTAGATACAAGAACACCAAATCTATTAATTCTTCAATTACTGATAATGATTATGGGACCGCTCCTAACAATCATAGTTCTCCTAAATCCAATCCATCTGATGGTAATGTCTCTCAATTCACAGCTGACCAAATTAATCAACTCAAACATTTACTTCAACAATCTGCTTCCTCTGTTGGAAATCAATCTCAACCTACAAATCCAATTTCTCAAATCAACTGAATTCTGTTTTAGGTAATATCTCTCCAAACTATTGGATTCTTGATACTGGTGCTATTGATCATGTCACTTGTAATTCCAAAAAAATTATTACCTTTCATGAAATTAAACCAATTCATGTTACATTACCAAATGGAAATACTGTTATGGCTACACATTCAGGAACTTTATATTTTACAAATGATTTTAAACTTTTCAATGTTTTATACATTCCTGATTTTACCTTGAACATTATTTCAGTTCAGCAATTAATTACTTCTTTGAATTTACTTTTGTTAACTCAATGTGACATTCAGGACCATACATCCAAGATGATTGGGCATGCTAAGCTTTTGAATGGTTTATATCAGCTGCAACAACCTATTCATGATGTCAAATATTTTGTGTTGTATTCTTTAAATTCTAGAACATCAAAAGCTACTATTGATCTCTGGCATCTTAGATTAGGACACCCTTCTAATAATGTTCTTACTCATATTTGTAAACATTTTCCATATGTGAGTTCCAGTTCTAATAAAATTTGTGATTTTTGCTATCTTGCCAAACAATCTAGATTACTTTTTCATGCTACTAATCCTATTTCTGATAATGCTTTTGATTTGATTCATATGGATATTTGGGGACCCTTGTCCTATTCTTTTATTCATGGTCACAAATATTTTCTAACTATTGTTGATGATTGTACGAGACACACTTGGATTTATCTTATGAAAGCTAAATCTGAAACTCGAAAGTTAATGCATGATTTTGTTGTTTTAATTAAAAATCAGTTTGACAAAGTTATCAAAGTTATTAGGACTGATAATAGTGTTGAGTTCTTGTATCCTAAATTTTAAGCAAAATTTGGAATTCTACATCAAACATCATGTGTTGAAACTCCACAACAAAACTCTGTTGTGGAAAGAAAACATAGACATATTTTAAATGTTACTAGATGCTTGCTTTTTCATGCTAATCTTCCAAAAATATTTTGGTCTTTTGCTGTCAAACATGTCATTTATCTTATCAATAGATTACCATCAGCATCCATTGATAATCATAGCCCTTATGAGTTGTTATATAAACACCTCCCTGATTTTAATGAATTGAAAGTTTTTGGATCTCTTTGCTTTGTTTCTACTTTGCAACAACATAGGACTAAATTAGATCCTAGATCTAGAAAATATCTATTTCTTGGATATAAATTTGGCACTAAAGGTTTTATTTGTTATGATTTACATACTAGGGAAATTCTAGTTTCTAGACATGTTATTTTTCATGAAAATGTTTTTTCATACTTATCTAGTAATGATTCTTCTAAAAGTGATTTGTCCTCTTGCGGTGATTTTGGTACGTTTAATTTCCTTCTTGAACCTATAGAACTAGATTATGTCAATAGTAAATTGAATCATTCTAATTTGAATGATACTAATATCATGCCTACTTGTGATGAAAATAATTATGTACATGAAGAGCCTTTTATACCTCCTAGTATTCGCAAATCAACAAGGCCAAGAAATCCTCCTATTTACCTTCAGGACTTTCATTGCAATCTTTTAAACACTTCAGGTACCTCTACTAACTCTACAGTTGATTCTGTTTTATATCCTTTATCTTCTTTTTTGTCTTCTAAATCTTTTTCTTCTACTCATTTAAAATACATTCATGCCATGACTAGTGCTGTTGAACCCCAAACTTATCATGAAGCCATTAAATCTAAGGATTGGGTCATGTTATGCAACATGAAATTACAACTTTAGAATCTAATAACACTTGGGAATTAGTTGATTTGCCTAAAGATAAACATGTCATAGGATGTAGGTGGGGATATAAGATTAAGCATAGGGCTGATGGTACTATTGAAAGGCACAAGGCTAGACTTGTTGCCAAAGGTTTCACTCAATTAGAAGGTGTTGATTTTCTACACACATTTTCTCTGTTGGCCAAATTAACTACTGTTAGATTACTTCTTGCTTTGGCTGCCACTAATAATTGGTTTTTAAAACAATTAGATGCTAGTAACACTTTTCTTCATGGCGACCTTCATGAGGAAGTTTATATGAAACTTCCTCTTGGTTAACTGAGTCATAATAGTAATAAAGTTTGTCGTTTAAAAAAATCTTTGTATGGTTTAAAACAAGCAAGTCAACAATGGTTTGCCGAACTGTCTTTTGTTTTGATATCATTTGGTTTTCAACATTCAAAACATGATCATTCCTTATTCATTCTCAAGAAATTAAATTCCTTTATGAAGGTGCAAACACGAGAAGGGGGGGCTGAATTGTGTTTGACTTAACTTGAATACTTTTCCTGTTTTAATACTTTCAAAACAAAACTTGATGTATAATTAAAACAGAGTTAGCAGCGGATAAAAATAAAAATAAAAACTCACAGATTTTATACTGGTTAACGAGGCTACGTCCAGTCCCTTCTCCTTGAAGGATTTCACTAATTCAACCTTGAATTACAACGTTGCTACTGACCCTCAAAGTCAGTCTTCTCAAATAGTCTAACAATCCTAGACTTCTTTGAGGAAAAACAACTCCTGTTCTTCAGCCAATCTGACACCCCAGATTGTAGAAGAATTCACAACACTATGAATCTAATTGCTAAGTACCTTGCTACCCTTTCTGAATCCCTCAGTTTGTAGACTCTACTTCAACAACTTAGATACAACCCTATCTAATTGCCAAGTAACCTGCTACCTCTACTGACTCCCTCAGATTGTAGACTCTACTTCAACAACTTAGATTTGCCACAGTGGAAAGAAAATAACCGAGTACTTGCTTCTTGAAAGCTGAAACTCACAATTGACTTATATGAAAATTTGAGAGTGGTTGCTTTGGAAGTGTATGACTCTTTTGTGATTTTCGATTTTGAGTATTCTGCCTTGAGCCTCCTTTTATAGATGCAGATTAGGGCCTCTTCCAATGCTTAAATTTGAGCTGAATCTTGCTGGATTCTCTTGCAAAAATAACTTGACCAATTGGGCTTCATTTAAATAAAAAACATATCTTCAGATTTCTTTCAAAAATAACTGGCCAATCAAATCTTTTATTTGTTCCCGCCACAGCTCCTGAATTCCACACTACTCCACATTTATTTTTGTAACAAATCTTTTTAATACTTTGATTAAAATAACTTAAGATCTTCACCGTTAATCCTCATGATTAAATCTGGACCATTAGATTCTTCTGCGCCAGACCACATCTGGACCAAATAAATTGATATGCTGTGATCCTCTGAATTCGGCCATCCCTGGACCACATTTCCTGACCCTCTGATCTTCTGATTTCGGCCATCCTGGATGCGCACATGATATGCTATAATCCTCTGAATTCGGCCTTTGCTGGACTGCACATTCTGCCCCTCTGATTTCGGCCAACACTGGGCCATGGTCTGATCTTCTGATCTGGAGCATCACTGGACCAAATAATTATTTTTGAACCATTGATCTCGAATTCTTTACTCTGATCTGGACAGATTCTGGAATTTGGTCTGGAACAAACTGAAATTAACTTGAACAAAGATTATTTCAGTCTGGACATTTTACCTTTGATTTTGGATCAAGTCTGGAATGATTCTGGAATTCATTTCTTCTGGTCTGGACTTAGTTTCATGCCCTGAATCATGCTATCTTATGGTCTGGGCCAAATCTGGATTGATCCTCTTGTTCTGGACTCATAAACATACCTTCTAGTCAAGTCTGGAACAAGTCTGGACTATGTAATTTTTCACTGCCAGACCATCTTCTGGTCAGAATAACTTCTGGAATAAAATTGATATTTGATTCCTGTTTTTCTGGAACAACTCTCCTTCTGGCAGGCTTTCCAATGGTATGATCCATGTTTCATTCTGATTTTTATTCCTTCTGATCTGGGCCATCAAAGATATCTTCTGGTTATGTTTTGACATTCCTGGAGTATCTTCTGGTCATTCCAGAATTCATTTTTCTGGAATCCTTTGATCACTGCTTCTGATTCCTTCAGTTTCTAGGGCATTTAACTTAATAATTCAAAGTACAAAATAAGTTTACATAGAGTACATTTGTAAGCATCAAAATCCTAAGTACTTAGAACCAACTTGGTTCCAACACTTTATTGTTTTGTTGGTTTACGTAGATGATATTATTATTGCAGGTAATTATAAATTGGAGATTGATATGATTAAAACCTTTTTAAATTCTTCTTTTCATATTCGAGACCTTGAAAACTTAAAGTTCTTTCTTGGATTGGAGATCTCTCGTTCAAGGGTGGGTATTCACATATGTCAACGTAAATATGCTCTCGATATCTTGTCAGACGCTGGATTATTAGGCTCTAAACCTTGCAATACACCTATGATCAAGGACTACAAATTTCTATACAACTCAAAGGCACAACCTCATGACCCAACCTCATTTAGAAGAATTATTGGACGTCTTATCTACTTGACCAACACACGGCTTGATATCAATTTCGCCGTGCAGCAACTTAGCCAATTTTTGCAATCACCGACTGAAGACCATTACATGGCAGCCATGAGGATCCTCAAATACATAAAAACTACACCAACCCAAGGATTGTTTTACTCATTAGTGTCCAGACTTCAACTACGAGCGTTTAGTGATTCTGATTGGGCAACCTGTCCAGAAACGAGAAGGTCTGTAACTGGATTTTGTATATTTCTTGGATCATCATTGATTTCGTGGAGGTCTAAGAAACAAAACACTGTATCTCGTTCATCTTCAGAAGTAGAGTATAGAGCATTAGCGTCAACAACTTGTGATATTCAATGGATAACATTTCTTTTGCAAGAATTAAACATGGATTTTTCTGCCCCTACAACTGTTTATTGCAATAATCAATCAACCAGAAACATTGCATCAAACCCAACATTCCACGAGAGAACAAAAAATATAGAAATTGATTGTCACATTGTTCGAGACAAACTGCAAATTGGATTGTTCAAACTCTTGCCCATCTCTTCATCAAATATGTTGGCATATTTCTTTACTAAGTCACTTGAATCTGCAGCATTCAATTCAATTCTTAACAAGTTGGGAATTCTTAACATACATGCTCCATCTTGAGGGAAGATGTTAGTTTTATATTAGTTAGTTTTATTGCCTTTATTGTTTGGGTTGTTATAACTATTTTGTTAGTAGCCTTGTTAGAGAGCTACTATTATAAATAGACTCATATTGTATTATTTCTCAATTAATATAGATGTATATTCAGAAAAATAATTTCCATTAAGCTTCAGGCCTTAGAGACTGAGGGTGACCATAACGATCATACCACAATTGATTGTCATCAACATTATTGAACTGCATACATGAAGGAACTATAGTGTTGATGCTATAACAACATAGAGTCTATTAGTAGCCATTTTTGAGTGCATGACCAATCTTTTCTCCTCACGAAAGAATTTGCACTTATCTTGTTGAAAGATGATTGTGATCACTTGCACCAAACCACTTATTTTGAGCTTGACATTTCCCTTTCCTACTACTGTCATCTTAGAGTTGTCTCCAAGTCTCAATATTTCTTTGAAATCTTGGTTAAGATCAAGAAAACAATTATTCACACCATACATATGATTACTGCATCCTAAATCCAAGAACCACACCTTTTCTCTAGTGGAATACTAATCTTTAGTATGAGACATTAACAACATTTCCTCTTCCTCATCAAACTCAACACGATTTGCATTTTCTTCCCAACTTGGACACTCATTTTGATAGTGTTCTAGTTTGGTACTTGTAGCGTTCCACTAGCTCCTTCTAATAGCTTGTCTTCCTCTACCTCTACCATTTTCTCCACTCCTACTTCTTACTCTATACCTCTCCTTGAATGTGACACTTTCAAGATACCACAGTCGAATTTTGCAGTCAATGACCTGAGAATTTTCTCAACAACTACACTCCCTTCCATCTTTTCACCATGAATCTTCATCTTGTTTGTAATTGTGAGAGTTATTATGAAGTATTCATTCATTGATTCTCCTTCTATCATTCCAAGAATCTCAAAGCTTGCAATTGAGGATTGAAGAGTAAAACTTCTTTTTGGCAAAAAACTAATTTATTCCATATGATCAATGAGCTTATGAATTTGATTACAATGAATGAAATGACTAACAAAATAATCCACTCAGTTATAACAGAAAATAAACACTAACTACAAACTAACTTCATGTACAAGCTACTTTAACTAACTAAACAACCAACAAAATTTCTAATTCAACTTGGAGGAAAATAAATTAAATAGTCCAATGGGAATTGATATACAAAAATTAAGGAGGTAAGATAACATGGTAAACTTCGACAAAAATTAAACATGAAAAATAATTCGTGTTTGATTACATGGCTTGGTTTGAGGAGGTTCAAAGGCTTCGATTGTGTTTGTAAAAGGAGATCTCTGACTATCGCTAAGATTGAGTTGGGCACCGACTTCAATTTTTCAATTGAAGATTATTTGAGGAAGAAAGCACATGGTAATGATGATATTTTATGGGTTGTATTTGTAGTGTAATAATAGACCCACTTTAAATTTCCAACTCAATGTATATGTACGGGCCAGGGCTTGACAACCTAATAATGGAGAACACAATGGTATGGGTCTGATAGTGGAGTTTGTAAGGCCTTGAGGTTTTGCGGTGCAGTTGTGTAGACATTCATATAAGATAGATGATGCTTAGAGATGGCATGACATTTCATTTAGTTAAAATAATTTTCAATTTTCTCTATTAGTAACAGCTATAATTTATTTCTCAATGTTTGAAATCTCACTTTTTGAGCTTG
Source organism: Cicer cuneatum (assembly GCA_037974295.1). Lineage (NCBI taxonomy): Eukaryota > Viridiplantae > Streptophyta > Magnoliopsida > Fabales > Fabaceae > Cicer > Cicer cuneatum. Next base: position 15,368,677 of record JBBPBO010000002.1, on the reverse strand, counting down.
TCTTCACTATCATGATTACTTCATGAAAGCTAAATACCACCTTTATGTACATACATCACTTATCTTCATTCTTTTCACATCCATAATTTGCAAGATTTTAGAGAAATGTCCATTGGTTCTAGACATGAATACACCACCACAATGCACAACACTCAATGATTAGTACATATTTTGGATGAAGAAATTTCAGTGGCATTGTGATTTTATTGAACTTCCAGTGTATTGTTTAACAAAATCACAGCAGCATATTTTGATTATGACAAACTCACCGTCGATTCAAACATATAGCAATTGTTTTAGAAAGAATATTCAGTCACTTACACTCTTGGAACACAACAAAATGAGACAAAAGAGAGTTTAAAAAGAAAATTTTAAATATATATTGACACATGACTTACTAGCAATAACAACTAACAACATAATTACTTACTAACGATAACAAACAAACAACTTACTAAACTGTCTAACGTGTTTCTAAATTGCGGTTCGCAATTGCTATTACAGTCACAATATTACGGATTTTGAAGTTTTCGCAACGGCATCGCAGTCGTGATTTAGGCCACAGCAGTCGCCTTTCCTTCTTATACGATGTAAAGGTTTGCAGCATAACCTCTTATATTTGAAATTACATCACAACACAATTGTATAGAATTATCTACTTATTCCATGCAATATTTAAAACAAAAATGGGATGATAGCCTTAACATTCTTAGGGAAATCTTCAAACTTAGAAAGATACCATCTCCTAGTTGCATAACTCCTACCTAGCAAATAGAAAGTAGTGCCTATGGTGAAAGATAATGCATACAATGTTTGAGAAATGAATGAAAATCCATAAAACTCAATAATCTCAAAAAGATAATGAGGACATATCACAAACCCAAACAAGCCACCTTTAGGAATCTTGTATTCCTTTTTACCTTTTCCTCTCAATTTGGATAAAAGGTAATGATGATAGAAGTTACCAACGACTCCAACAAGAAACAGCACAATTCCTGGATACATAAGATTGATTTGTGGTTCTGAAAGATCCAATGTGAGGTGTTGAGTATAGATCATAGTTACAGCTGACAGAAAATAACTCAGAGTGATGGGAATTGCTGAATCAAGAGCCATAGAACCACTATATTTGTGGACAAACAGAACCTACAAAGTAAAGTAGAAAAATCATTTTTCATTTGATCTGAAATCCCCGTAACAGAACAACAATAAAACAGTAAGAATCACTCATACTCATTTTCAATCAAAACCTGTTTTAAATGAGAAATTAACACTATTATGTGCAAAATTTAAAATTCCAAATTGATGTGTCAAACATTGAAATAGTCGGATAGCGAAAGTTGGCGCGAGAAATGCACGGGTTGAGACGAATTATAAATTCTAACATCTAATTCTTTAAATTCTAACATTTCTTTAGATAAAAACAAATACGATTCTGAAATTAAGATTAATGTATTTAATACAGCTTCCACTTAGCATTTCAAATTAATTCTTTAAATTCTAACATTTCTTTAGGTAAAAACAAATATGATGTCAGGACTTTAATAATTTGGAGTTCCACCAGAAGTTAAGCAAAATCCAGCTTCCACCTAGCATTTCAAGTTAGGTTATGAATCATTTATCCTTAATTACAGTTCATTAACCACTCTAGACCAATCATTTTGTTAATAAAAACTAAATTTAAGTGTATGAAAAAAAAATAATAATTTGAAATAATTATAGAGACTTAAAACTAATTACCCTAATTACAATTTCTAAGAAAAAAATGTAATTTAAATTGTAGCTTCAAAGATTATGGTACGTAAATGTTACCTCAACGACTCGCTTGAAGAAGTGAAATGTGACAGAAGATTGAAGAATTGTGGATCTAAAACTTTCATGAGGAAATATCCAAAACGACGCCGCACCAGCAAGAAAAGCAGGAGTATACAACAAAAGCATACCAGTTTTGCTTGATAATTTCATCTCTTTTTTACCAGTAGCATTCTTGTTATTATTACTATTGACGTTCCAGAATTTGGAATAATTTAAGTGCTTCCCTCTAACCTCGCCGAAACCTGCGTTTGCGAGTGAAACAAAGCTTATCACCGACATTGTGGTGACGAATAGCGAATGTGGGGGTGGGAATAAGAAATTCAACATTGTGGTTATCGACATTCCGTTTGATCTACGTTCCGATTAAAAATATTTTGAGTGAGAGCAAAGAATGATGATATTAATATATACGCTTTTTGGGTGTAAAGAATGATGATGTACGTGGAAACATACAAACCACATTTTATTTATTTATTTATTTATGTGTTTAGATACACAAAGGTCTATAAGGTAGTTATCCAACACCCTATAAAATACGCGGCGTCGTTTATTGGATATAACAAGAGATAAAATAATAATAATTATTATTATATTTTATCTAAATATCATTTTACATTTTTTAGTTGAAATTTATATATTAAATATAAATTAGGTTACAAAATAATAGAATATGATAAAAATAATAATTTACTCAATTATATTTATAAAATATAATTTAAATTATAATATTAAAATATAATTAAATATAAATATAAAATCAATTTATAAAATATAATTAAATTAAATATAAAAGTAATTAATAGAATTTGATATTAAACTTAAAAATAAAATATTAATAATTAATTTAAAAAATGTTAATTATTTTATCACAAGAGTAGTTTTTTCTTTTTATATAATTTAATAAATTAATATTTAAAATTATACAAATATGAAAATTAATTGAAATTTTAAAATAAATATAATTTGTTTATAAGGTTATTTTTTTTATTTACATATATAATATACATACATACATATATATATATATATATGATATCTTTATTTACATTTTAACAAATAAAATAGAGTTATTTGGTTACTCGTGATTTTTTTTAAAATTTAAATTATTTATTTAGTAGTGTTAATGTATAGTTTTAAATATAAAATTATTTCATTACTTATTTAATTTTTTGTTAACTTATAATATTTAAAATATAATAAGTTATTTTAAAAAAAATTAATATGTGATTGTTCATGATGATAATTTTGTTATTTAAATATAATATAATATATATTATGTTATGTTATGATGAGATGTGTACCAAATACGTGACAAAATAAAATATTATTATTTTGTTGGTTATCATGTGTGCATCAGATAAGATAATATTTATCATGTCACTATCATATTATATCCTTATTCATATTTTTATCATATTTTGTATCTATTCTATTTTGCACATCAAAAAACTCATATAGTGTTTAAATTGAAGATTGAACTCTCGGTAAATATATATAAATAAGATCCAACATCAACACTATATATAGTGTTGAAATCCAATTTTCAACACTATATGACTTAAGATCCAACATCAACACGTTATAATATAAGAAAGGTAGATATTATGAAAACATCATAATTTCCCTTATTTATATTTTTTATAATTCATCTTAATTCAGAGTAGTTTTACTTTTGTGTAAAAAAATTAGTGGCAAACTCTTTAGTTTCAAATTTCTCCAATTTTAATTCCACCATCTTTTCCTCATTAACATCTTGAAGTACCAAATTTTACTCCTATATACACTTATTCTCTTCTCAAAAACACACGGTAAAGTAATATGCAATACAATATAACTTTATCATTCTTTTTTTAAAAATCATTTATTCATTCAATCTAAAGGGAGAAAATTGCTCTATTTAATTCATTTGTATTGATAAATATAAAAAAATATAGAATAATTATTTATAACGAATACATAAAAAATATGAGATAAATATTTGTTATCGATACATAAAAAATACAATACACATATTTTTCATTGATAAATATTAAAAAAACATGGAATAAAAATCACGACATAAATATTTGTTGTTGATACATAAACAAAAATATGACAAATATTTGTCACTAATATATAAAAAACACAGGACAAATCTTTGTCACTAATAAATATTAAAAAATACGAAATTAATATTTGTCTTTGATAAATATTAATAAAATACGGAACAAATATTTCTCACTAATACATAAAAAAGATACTAGACAAATACTTGTTATTGATAAATATAAGAGATATATAATCGTAAGACCTAACTCAACTGACAAATGTGATATTATTAAGCTGAATATCATGTCCCAAGTTTAAATTTGGGATCTTGCAATTTCGTGCGAGTTTTTTTACCATTTAATCTATAGACAAAAAAAATATAGGAGATATATACAAAATATTTGTCATTGATAATATTAAAAAAATGAGATAAATATTTATAACTGAAGCATAAAAAATATCGTGGGATAAAAATTTGTTAGTGATAAATATAAAAATGCACGGGACAAATATTTGTCACTCATATAAAATATACAAGACAAATATTTATTGGCATATCTTCTCAGGAGTGGGCAGGGACCACGGCATTCCCTATATTTTAATTTTTTTTTTTATAAATAATAATGATATATTATTAAAATAACACTAATAAGTTACTAAAATATCCCCTAAACCTTTAGGGTTTCTCTTCTCTCCCCCTCTTCCCTCAGTTCTCTGCTCATATTGCTCTCTCTGTCTCCTCTAAGACTCTCCCTCTCGATCGCAGCAGTCAGCTGCTAGCATCGCTTCTTGATCTTACTCATTAGACTATCTCAATCTGCTTCATATATTTTATAGGTTCTTATTCTTTTCTGTTGAGGAAGAAACCTTTTTGATATATGTTTTAATGACAACAAACCTTATGAAATAAATGATAAGTTTTATGAATAGTGATATACTAATGATTGCACTTGAGTTTTATTTAAGGAACATGAATTGCATAAGTGAACAAGCAATAAGCCATTCACATCATCAAAGTGCATAAGTTATCTACTCAATATTGTAAGAATCTCAAAAAGCATATATTATGTATCAATCATTCAAGAGAATGATAATTAGATCTTTAAGATAGCATCTTCACGAAGAAAGTGATCAAATACATTCATACAACAAAGATCAAATCAGAAGAAATATATCAAATTGAAAGATCAAGGTTGTTCTGGTTATTGAAATAGAAAAAGAAATATTGATCTGGCTTTCACAGCAACAATCCAAGAACGATCTGGTTTACTAATAACAAAGCCTTCTTGAATTAAAGAGTATCCTAGGCTACGAAAATGCATTAAGCTACATGGCAAAACATCAGTACCTATTACAAAGGAACATAATTGCATACTCAAGATTACTTTGGGAAAATTCGACAAAAGAATCAACAAAACCAAAGCAATGTACAAAGAGTACATAGCAAGATTAAAACTCCAAAATTAATAGCTAAGATAAGCAAGGGCAACAAAGACACAATTGCTGCAAACGTGACAGAAAGCATGACAATACTTCAAGATAGATGTCAAAGAAACTTAACCTCAACTCAAAACAACAACAAAGATCGTTCTAGTTTTATCAAACCAAGAACATTCAGGCTTGCGATAAGACAAGAACATTTTTGGTTTGCTGATAAATCATTCCTTATTACGAAGGTACCAGACGTAGGTACACAAAGATTATACTAGAAAGATCTAATCAAAAAGATTAACAAAGGCAAAAGCTAAGCATCAAGAACTAACAAGCAAGATCAATCTCTAGATTGATAAAGCAACAAGTACAACGATGAAAGACATGATAATGAAGAAGCAATTGTTGGAACCAAGTTGGTTCTTGCAATTAAAGTTTTGATGTTAACAGATGTATTTTATGAAAATAACATACTTGACTTAGAAGAAGAATGAAAAATATCACCATAAGAATAGATCAGAGGATAACGTTACCAGAAGCAGAAATCAGAGGATGACGTCACCAGAAACATAAATCAGAGGATGATGTCACCAGAAGATGACATCACCAGAAGCAGAAATCAGATGATGACGTCACCAGAGGATGATCAGCAGAGGATATCATCAGAGGAATCTATCAGAGAAAATGCTCAAAACAGAATTGGAGCAGAAGACTCGAGAAACAGAATGTAGCTAAAAATATGCTCAAAACAGAATATGAGAAAAATGCTCAAAATAGAATTGGAGCAAAAGACTTGAGAAATAGAATCTAGCTAAAAGTATGCTCAAAGCAAAAGCGGAGCAAAATGCTCAAAACAAATTGATCGAAATACACTCCAGAAGTAAAGCATCAGTGAGCAAAAGACTCAAAACAGAATCTGAGCAAACTACTCCAGAATATTCTCAAAACAGATTAATCGAAATACACTCCAAAAGTAAAGCATCAGTGAAGTCCTAAAGTTCAACTATAAATAGAGACTTAATGTTGAATATTAGAGCATCGAACGTGTGCAAGAATCAGTGCAAGAACTCAAGCTTCAATTCAAAGTTATCTGAGAGTTCAAAAGAGAGAAACACAAATGAGCAAGAGCAATATTTTCTAAGTTTTTTCGAGAAAGAAATTCAGTGCAACAATCAGCTTTCCAGAAGCAACAAACGTGTGCAAGAATCAGTGCAGCAATCAGCTTTCCAGAAGCAATTTTGCAAAGCTCCAAACCTTTATTATTTAACCTGATAGTGGTGTAGATTCCTTATTCAATCTGGGGTTGTCAGATTGGTAGGAGAAGACTTGACTTGTAGAGTCATGGTGTTGTTATTGTTCCTCAAAAGTCTGGGATTGTCAGACTGTTTGAGAAGACTCGGCTGGTTTAGTCAAGGTGTTGTTGTTCCTCAAAAGTCTGGGGTGTCAGGCTGTTTGAGAAGACTTGGCTGGTATTGTCAAGGTGTTATTGGTTGTGAAAATAGAAAATGGAGAACGTTCTTGGTTTTGGAAACAGAAAACGGAGAATGTTCTTGGTTTAGTAAAAAAAATATAAATTGATTTGTCTATTTAACTTCAATAAATGAAAGACTGAAAGTAAATAGAGATATGGAAAAGATATCACACACAATATATCCTGGTTCACCCAACCTGGGCTACATCAAGTCCTCACAACCGTGAGATTTTCCACTAAGTGTTAAAGAAAAGAACCTTCTTGGTTTTACACCACCTAGCTCAGATCAACCTTGATCTGTTACCAACTACAATTATTTCCATCTAGAAAGGAATTCAATCAGGTCACCTATCAGTCTTTGAGAGAATTTTTACACTTCACCTTTTAACCTTAAAAAGATTTTCTAAACAAAACACCTAAGCTATAAACAACTCTTATAGTCTTGAGTTTACACAATAATGATTTAAAGTTTTGGCAGAATCTGTTTAATCTCAACTCTTGTTTGAGGTTTAGATTCTTTACAAGAGATTTCAGTAAGCTAATAACAATGAATTCGTGAATGAATGTTACTGATTTCTTGTGAGACTTTCAAGTATGAATATAAGTGATTGATGATTTTTTTCTTTGTACTTGAATGTCGTGGTTTTCATTAAGCTTTGGAGTTCCTTTTATAGACATTTGAGGAGGTCCATGACAGCTTAACATGATCGTTGGAGAGGTTTCCTTGGTCAAGGGTTAGATTAAAATAATCAGTCTTCAAAGTAAGACTTTTGACTGAAGCTTTTTCCTTTTTGTCTTTAAGACTTTCTTGTCTTTATGTATTCTCTGTCATATGATTTGTACAGTGTTTGTGGGTCTTTGTATCACGAGAATTTATGTCTTAAAGTCATGCTAAAGTTTTAGTTTCAAGGACGTTCTTGGTCTGAATCACATAAGCTAGAGAATGTTCTTAAGCTGGAGAATGATTGATTTTTGAATGATTATGTCATTTTGTCTTGAGTCATATCTTTTCTCCTTTGATCTTTTGAAGTACTTCTTTTGCTAATATGAGTGTTGTACATTCCTTGTAAATGTGCTGGTAATCCTTCGGACGCAAAACACATGCTTTGACAGAGGATCTTGCCACCCATTATTCGGATTATTATAAGCACTTTTAATGGGTTCGTGTCTATCTGAAATCAAACAAACGTTGGCTTGTGGAGTGTCGTATTTTCTTAAATTTCTCAAAAAGAAACTTCAAACCTCTTTTGTCTCACCTTCCACGAGAGCGTAAGCAATAGGAATTACATTGTCGTTCCCATCTTGTCCAACTGCTACTAATAGAGTTCTCTTGTTCTTGCCGTACAACCAAGTCTCATCAACTTGTACAATTGGTTTGCAGAATTTAAACGCAGATATGCACGGAAGGTAAGCGCAAAATAGTCTATGAAATATCCTTATCCCACTTATCAAACTATTTTCATGATAAGCTGGGATCGTTTCCATTTCAATTTTGGTTCCTGGAGCAAACATTTGCATAACCAATAACCATTGTGGGAATTTATTGTAAGACTCTTCCCAATTGCCATAAATTTGTTCGATCGCTTTATTTTTTCCCATCCAAGCCTTTCTATAACTAACTGTGTAGTTGTGCAAGGCCTGAATCTGAGCAATAATGACCTTCACTTTGATTGAAGGATCCACTTTCAAAACATGCATTACGCTTGCACATATCATGTTAGAATCGAGTTTCGATGATCTTGTGACAATGCATAATTTTTGCATGTATGAAGCAAATTCAATTTACCAATCACCCACAATTCACTCTTTTTGCATTTTGAAGCTCATCTAAACAAACAATTTGGACTTGAATAATAAATAACGTACCTTTCTAAATCTGATTTTTGTACCACAAAATTCAACGATTGTTTTAAATGGTAACGTTTGATTGCATGTACGCATTCATCTTTGTTTTGAAACTTCATTCCAATGGCAGGAGTTCCATCTATTGCCAGGTCTTCGTTAACAAAAATGTGATCAAATTCACTTGATTGCTCTGCATTATCTAAATTGATGTTCTTCATGTATGATGGTGGATCGAATTTAGGCAGGATATGTTGATCTTCTGCTTCCATATCTTCGTCAACATCAATGTCGTCGTCAGAATCACCAGATAATTCATCAAAGTATTTATCGTCGTCTTCACTATAATCACCTAATTCTTCCTCGTTGATGTTATATAAGACACTAAAGGGAAGATCGTATTGTGATGGTTCATAGTGTTGTGATGGAGAATATAAGTTGGGTTGATAAGGGTTGCTTTGATGAAAAGATGGGATCTAGTCGGGATTGGGTATGTTTGAGGACAATGGTTGATCAATGTTTGAGTATGTTTAAGGATCATCTTCAAAGTTAACATATAACTCAATGGTGCCAAGTTGTGACCCCTGTGGATAAACATCAAACATGAGCTGAACATCTTCGTTATCACAAACCTTCATCAGTTCAAACCTTGTTGTATTTTCACCAAAGAAAACAAGGTGTCGATAAACTATATCAGTTATCGTCACTTTGTCATCAAGTTGTAACTTTTTTTTAATGACATTCTTTAGACGGGCAAGATTGCTTCCATAATGTATTTTGAACGTCTTTTTGTAATCACTTACAAATGTTTTACGTTCAACTCCGTCAAGTATTGTACCATTGTAATAAACAATACAAATTACTTGTTGAGAATCCATGATTAAGTAATTGAGTAAGTATGAAATGCTAGAAGGTATAAAGAGATAGAATGTGTGGTAAGATAGTGAGATTTATTTTTTTATTTATAGAAGGTAGTGAGATTTATTTTTCATCTGGATCATCCATAACCGTTGATAAAAAAATTGGAAGGCCAAGATTAAATAGGAATTAGACCAATTTCATTGGTCCAAATAAAATAACTAGGATTCATATTTTTCATCTGGATCATCCACAACCATTGATAAAAAAAATTGGAAGACCAAGATTAAATAGGAATTAGACCAATTTCATTGGTCTAAATAAAATAACTAGGATTCATACTTTTCATCTGGATCATCCACAACCATTGATAAAAGAAAATTGGAAGACCAAGATTTAATAGGAGTTAAACCAATTTCATTGGTCCAAATCAAATAACTAGGCTTCATACTTATCCATCATCCAAAACCATTGATAACATTAATTAACCGGCCGAGATTAATTTCCCACACGGATCGCTACTTGGGGATGTGATGTCCCACAGGGATCGCTAGCTCGGGATGCGATGTTCCACAGGGATCGCTGGCTCGAGATGCGATTTCCCTAGATGTTCGTAGGCTGGGGCAACGACCCTATATAAGCACATTCAATACAACATTTTCAATCATCCTTTCTGCAACCTTCTCAATCTCAAATTTTATTCAACCTTTTCTATCAAAATTTCTTTAACTTTCTCGATAAAAATTTTCACAGATGGAATTATCTACTAATCACCAAGTTGAATTTCGATACATTAACGCATTTGTAAGTATATTTATTATAGTGTCATAAATATTATTTTCATATATTATTAATATTATTTTCATATATTATTAATATTAATTTCATATATTATTAATATTAATTTCATATATTATTAATATTATTTTCATATATTATTAATATTATTTTCATTAATTTCATAATATTATTTTCATATATTATTAATTACATATACCCTCCAAGGACAAATTGAAATGTCATGGTCACGTTAACAAAAAACCAAATGAAGCGATATTACCATATTTGCAACAGGCCGAATTTGGTGAAGTGATCAAACTTGGAAACTACAAAATAGATGTCGGTCTAATTATTGCTATGATTGAAAGATGGAGACCAGAAACTCATACTTTTCATCTCCCAATAGGTGAGTGCATGATAACTTTAGAAGATGTGTATTACCTTTTAGGATTAAATGTTTCTGGTTCAAATTTTGTGAATGTTAGAGGTGTTTGTGAAAAATATTTAGGAGTTATCCCACTTGAGGGAGAAACCATAAGTAATTTTATTAAATTAAAATGACTTAAAGATATTTTTGACGATGTTGGTGAAAATGCATCCAAAGTACAAAAACAAGCATCGTGTCAGGCATACATACTACGTATGATTGGTGGATTGTCGATGCCGGACAAATCCAACAACCGTGTACATTTGAAATATCTTTCACTATTAGGAGATTTAAATAAAGCATCCCAATATAATTGGGGTTCGGCAGTTTTAGCTACGCTTTATAGAGAATTATGCCTTGCTATGAAACCCGACATAAAGTCTATTGGAGAATGTGCGCTGTTGTTGCAAAATTGGGCATGGTTTCGTTCGTCTTGTGTCGCTCCAGAATCACACAGTGCATGGATATTTCCACTTGCACAAAGGTAACTATTGCAAATAATTTTTATATATTTTTATTTTTTTTAAATTAACTACTTTCCATATTACTAATATTATTATATTTTTTATTTTTGATATATTCGACAGATTTAATTCCGATGATCTAAATTTTAGTAGAGTTCCTCATAATGACATAGAAGGCTACCGGAATACAATTGATCACATGATGGTTCAGGAAGTAATATTAAATTCATTCATATTTAGTTGAACTTTTTTAATTATATATTTTTATATATCTTAATATTTACTTAACCTATTTTTAACATATCAGTTTCGGTGGAGGTCGTATCTCGGGTTCCAACACGAGGTACCCGAACAAGAGATGAACACTTGGACTACATGTACTTATCTGCATTATTATCATATTGTTGAAAAACATCATGTAGATAGAGTCACACTTCAGTTCGGCTTCCACCAACCAATTCCGCAACCACCAGAGGATATGACAATCTACCATGAGGCGTGGCATTGATGATAATTGGAGGGTGGTTTGGAAAGATGAGATTGAGCATTGGAATGAACGTCGGAATTACGTATTGCATAGTCAATTCATAGAAGATGTTTTACGCCACAGTAACGAATATATGAATTGGTTCAGACATCACACCAAATTATATATATTTGTGAAAAGATATCTACGTGATTCACGTTTGCAACCTTCAATGTATCTTGATGTTCACTCAACCCCTCAATCAATCCCACAACAACATATCATGCACCAAACTCCATCTTTATCATCACCACCACATGTACATGAATCTACATATATACCGACTCAGTACTACGTTACTTCAGTGCCAACAATACCAACCCCCGTTCATCCGACAGAGAGCGGAATTTTCTATAATTTGTTTGGTACTCATTGCACACTCCTGAGTCGGCTTATGCTGTTTTTGATTCGATGTATAACATCGATACTCAAAATTATACAGAGGCAGGTAGTAGTGGTTCTAATCCACATACAAATTATAACGAGGATAATGATCAAAATGAGGATCAACCACAACAACCTCAACTTGTACAAAGGGCTAGACAAGTCCGTCGACTGTGTAGATGTGGAACTGGAGGACATTTAGATGGAAATAATTAATTTAAAATTGATGTATTTTTTTCTTTCAATTTAATGTATTTTTTTTAATTTTATTAATATAATTTTCTTTTTATTATTATTATTATTATTATTATGTTTATTATTATTATTATTAAAATTATTATTATAATGTAATTATTATTATTTATTAAAGTATTTTATTTTATTTCATTTAATAAATATTTATTAAAGTATTGTATTTTATTTCATTTAATAAATATTTATCAATTATTAAATAATTAATTGTAAGTATTCAGCAAATCACATCCCCAGGATGCGATGATATGTTAAATTTGCAAAAAATTTCCTTTAAGGAAATCGCTCCCCTAGATGCGACGATCAACTTGGACCAAAAAGTAAGGCATTCGTGTAATATTTTTTCACTGCGTTGGTATTTAAAAAAATAGGATATATAAATAAAAAATCCCTTTTGAGAAGAAAAAAAAACTTCTTTAAATAAAAAACAAAACACCAATAAACTAACCATTAACAAAAGTTTTTATTCTCATATATTAAAAGATTTAAATGTTTCATACAAATCACCTTATACTTCATGCATAGAACATAGGGATTAATGTACAACAATTTAGAAGAAAAATGGGATTACAGCCTTAACATTTTTAGGGAAATCATCAAACTTAGAAATATACCAATTCCTAGTTGCATAACTCCTACCCAATAAGTAGAAAGTAGTGCCTATGGTGAAAGAGAATCCATACAATGTTTGAGAAATGAATGAAAATCCGTAAAACTCAATAATCTCAAAAAGATAGTGAGGGCATATCACAATTCCAAATAAGCCACCTTTAGGAATTTTGTATTCCTTTTCACCTTTTCCTCTCAATTTGGATAAAAGGCAATGATGGTAGAAGTTGCCAATGATGCCTATTAGAAACAACACAATTCCTGGATACAATAGATTGATTGGTGGTTCTGGAAGATCCAATGTGAGGTGTTGACCATATATCATAGTTATAGTTGACATTAAGTAACTTAAAGTGATGGGAATTGCAGATTCAAGAAGCATAGAAGCACTATATTTGTGAACAAAAAGAGACTGCAAAATAGAGTAAAAACAACATTCTTAATTGAGCTGAAAATAAAAATACAGTAACACAAGTAAAGGTAAATCACTATTTCCCACTAAAAAAAACTTATTTTTTGTTTGATGTTTTTCAAAAAATCCTCAATTTTTATTCGATGAATTTGAACGGGTACGTTACTTGTTCGAATTGGTTAATCCAAAGATATATGTAAGCAAATAAGAGATGAGAAAAGAAAAAAAAATGACTATCGGACTCGTCCAGGTCCAAACAATTTCTCTTTTTATGTTTTTTGTGTCTAAGTAAAATTAAAAAACTTTTTTTTAAAAAAAACTTACATATTTGTCTAAATAGTATTTAAAATGTTAAATACTAGTTATGAATCTATTTATTTTTCAATTTATAAATTCTGGATAATTTCAATGTATTTAGGTATAATATTAACAATAAATTAAAAAATCATTTAAATGTAATTTCAATAATCACAAAACAGGTAGTTAGTGTTATTTTACTCTCGTTAATTTTTCGTAAAAATAAATTTAAAAAACTTATTTCTATTGTTCTATAGAAAAACTGGACATCTAGTTCAACAAATATGAATTACCGTCATATATATATATATATATATATATATATGATGACGAGAATGAGTGGCACATTCTCTAACGTGTTGAGAGTCATTTAGTTTTTTCATATTTAATTATAACTGTGGTCCCTATTTTTATCTATTTGCAGAGCTAGTTCTCTATTTAAAATTTGATATTTTTTATTATCTTTTATATTTTTATTAAAAAATTGCGATTTTATATATTTTAAACAACATGACATATGATATGATGAGATAAAATGATTAATATCCATAAAACCCTCTAAAAATTGAAGTTTTAATTTTAAAATTATTTATTTTTGTAATTTAATTAATAATATATAAATAATTAATGTATTAAGAAAGTTCTATTTCACGAATTTGTGTCTGACATCATTTAAAATATATTAAATCATAATTTTTTTAGTTAAAAAATCTTAGAGAGAGACTAAAACTGTTGAATTTTGAAATAACGAGACTAATTATATAAATTCATAAAAATAAAGATTCAAAACTGTAAATTAAACATTTTTTATAAAATCATTTATTTATTTTTTAATGATTTAATATTATTAGTATTTTATTGACAGTGAAAATAGAATATTCGATATTCAATCTCCTTACTATTTCACTCTTTATATTTGTTATTTGACTATTAAATCAAGTATCTCTAAAGTCATTTAATTAGTTATATCCTTCCGTTATATTTTTAGAAAAAACTTGTTTGTTTTTTTCAAACTACACTTAATTGGTTCTATCAAATTATATATTTTTTTAAGAATTAATAATTAAAAAGAAAAGAATTAATTCAAATTGAACCCAACCGAACCACGTCAAACAGCAAATACATTTAACTAAAACTATATATGATTAATCTAGTAAAAGGAAAAAAACTGATATGATTAATGTTATCCTTAAAACAAAAACAAAAACTAATGTTCAATCATTTCAACAGGGGTGTACAAATAACGAATTAGATCAAGTTTGATGTGTCTTTTATCCAGTCTTAATATTTAATTGAGTCAATTTTTAAGCCTTAACTCGTTCTTTAATCCGACCAAACTCGATTAGTCGCAGGTTCAATAAAAACAAGACGAGATCAAGTTGGTCCCATGACGAGTCACCAACTAATAATTTTTAATTTTTTTTTAGAAAAAAAAATAGATTTAAAAATAACTCAAAACAAGTAATCTATTGTCTACTAGACTCATAGATTTTTCACCATTTAATAGTCTTACTCTTTAAGTAAGGGTAGTAGTGAAGTGGAATCAATATTAAGGTAAAATTATTATAAAAAAAAATCTTTTGTCTTTAATGTATTTTGGGACATGATGGGCAACTCGAACCCGATCTTTCTTTACCTATCCTATTTTTTTTGTCCTTATTATTTTTTAGACTGAATCAAACCTAACAATTGCTTATGGATCAGGTCAGATTCACGGGACGAACCGTTATACACCCCTAATTTTCAATACGAAAAGGTGAAACTTTAAATACGAAGTACTGCCTCAAAGAAAAACATGTATTACCTCAAATACCCTTTTGAAGTAATGAAGAGTCAAAGCACAATGAAGGATTGTAGATCTAAAACCTTCATTAGGAAAGATCCAAAACGACGCCATGGCAGCTAGAAAAGCAGGACTATACAACAACAACATACCAACCTTACTTGAAAACTTGATCTTTTTTTTACTATCGTTGTTATTAGTATTAACATTCCAGAATTTGGAATAGTTCAAGTGTTTTCCTCTAACTTCCGACAAACCATAATTTGCAAGTGCAACAAAGCTTATAACCGACATGGCTATGACAAATATAGAAGATGGTGGTGGAAACATGAAATTCAACAACAAAGACATGGCCATGGTTTTTGTTTTGGCTACTACTTCCCCTGCTTTCTTTAATTAGATAATAGCTATGAAGAAAAAAAGTATGCAAATGAGAAATGATAGAGGATAGTATAATCGCAACTTGAGATTCAGGATAATTATAAACAATTTTAGTGGGGACAAGAAACTGGCACAATGTACACCATATATATAGTATATTAATTAATATATCAACTTTAATTATTATATCAACTTTCCCTCGTGATATATTTTATCTTCTTTTTAATACGCGCGCACAAAAGGATAAATTTTAATATGGATTTTGTTTATTATAAACTAAATATTTAAAAGTCATTTGCAAGGTTAATGATAATCAAATATACTCTTTGAAAATAAAAATTAATGTTTCGCTAAATCTTTACGAAAGAGCTTGTGATGAGCCTTATTAATGTTGGTTAGACGAGTTGAATACAAAAGTATATATTTATTTTTTATTATTTTTATCAAACTGTGATCGATTGAGTCATTGTCTCGGTTGTAAAGATGAAGTGAATATTATCATCAATCATCGTTAAAATTTCAAATGATCTTTAAGTATTAGTCTACAACGAATCAATTACTTATAAAGATTGACTACCTGAGTAAAAAAAAAAAAAAGTGGATTGGCAATACCTAAAGTAACGCTTTCGCTAAAGTAGACTGGCAATACAGAAAGCAGATGATGATCAAGATGGGCTTTGATAATCAGTGGATAAACTAGATTATGATGTGTCATTTTGTTTCATACTCAATATGCATTAGCGATGATGCTGTTGAACCTATCAATCTTGGTCGGGGATTGCAACAGGGAGACCCTAACTCTCCCCATATCTCTATACTATTTGTTCCCAAGGTCTTTCTACTTTCTTAAAAAGGCTGAATCTCGTGGACATATACATGGCTCTAAAGCATGTTGTGGGGCACCTCGAGTGAGTCAATTGTTTTTCGTTGATGACTTTTTTTTCTTCTTCAATTTTTCAGGGCTACTCGTGTTAAAATTGAAAAAGTGTTAGAAATACTGACAACATATGGAGCCTCTTCAGGACAAGCAATCACCCTTTCAAAATTGGAGGTTGCATTTAGCCGGAATGTACTGCTAGACGTCTGCAATGAACTTGTCAGAAATCTTGGTGTTAACCAGCGATTAGGGAACGATTCCTACCTAGGCCTTTCGTCCATCATTTGACGAAGCAAAAAGAGTAACTATACTTTTATAAAAAAACATAATTTGGAGGAAAATCCACTCTTGGAGTGCGCTTTCGTTATCAAAAGTGGGAAAAGAAGTCCTCATCAAAACAGTCGTACAATCAATTCCAACCTATTGCATGAGCGTCTTCTTAATCCCTTTCTCACTTTTATAAGAATTAGAGAAGATGTTGAACTCTTATTGGTGAGGTACAAAAAGAAATGGTAGGAGAGGAATTAATTGGCTCCGGTGGAAAATAATTACAACTCCAAAAGTTAAGGTGGCTCAGGGGTCTGTGATTTTCATGGATTTAATATTGCCATACTTGGGAAACAAGGTTGGAACCTCTTGTCCAATCAAGATACTACCGTGTACCACATCCTCAAACCAAATACTTTCCTCGAGGGGACTTCTTGGACGCACCATTGGGTCATAATCCAAGCTTTATCTAGCAAAGTATCATAACTTCACAAGAATTACCAAGGCAAGGTTATAGATAGAGAATTGGAGACAAATCACTCATAAATGTATGGAATGAGCCATGGTTGTGCAATCAACCAACTTATAAAATACCTACAGCTATGGAGGCTACTTTTTACAACCTTACAGTAAGAGATTTAATATGCATCACCACTCGAAGTTAGAAGATCAATATGCTAACTTTGGTTTTCAATGCCTAGGATGTAAACATTATCACAAGCAAACTTGTTGCCCAAATTCCAACTCAGGATTAGCGCAAATCGAAGGAGACAAGGCAAGGCACTTACTCGGTTAAAACGGTGTACGATTTGTACATGACAACCATCACAAACACAACATACCATGCTGCCCCAGGAAATTGGAACTTGCTATGGAAAATACGGACGAACATGTTGCATTCTCCATGGGCCTTTGGAGTATTTAGAAAGCTAGAAATGAAAGCTATTGTAACAATAAGCATGAGGAAGCAAGTCACACTATGCAACAAGCATCTACCACCTACAGTTAATGGATCTGGGCAAACTCTCATTCCAACACAACAAACCTCTCTGCGTGAATAGCATAGCTCAAGTGGCTCAAACCAGCATCTGGATTCCTGAAATGCAACATCGACAATGCATTCTTCCAACATCAAAGGTGTGGTTTTGCTGCAATTATTTGTGAATGTCTAGGAGATGAAATAACTCTACTATTAGCTCTTCAATGGATGAAGGAATAGGACTCTTATTAAGTGGTGTTCGAACTAGATTGCAAAATTGTTGTTGATATCATCCATAGAGAGTGTGAGAAGAGAGAAAGAGCTCTACGCGAAATTTTTGCGAGCACGAGGCTCCATAAAATGGAAATTTCATAAACTGCACCAAACAGTTTGAAGTTTACAATGATGAGTTTTCTTACACAGGAAACCATTGGTCAACCACATCTCATTTTCAGTACGGTGGAATTTTATTTGATTGGCTACAAAATGTCCAAGATAAAAAAGAACGAATTCTTATGGAGTTCTCTTATCTAATATTGCTAAACAAACGGGAGTAGTTGTTCCTATAAATAAAAAATGTCTCAACCTTTAGAATTGTTATCTTAAAGAGAAATCTAGTGTTTTATATGGAGAACTATGATTTGTTGAACTTGGTTTATTTATTATCGTTGAAATTAGAAAAATCAAAGAAGAACCAATTGATTTCGATAAACCTTTTGTAACAGCTAAAAAATGCTTCTTCCTTCGGTCGTGGAAAAGGAAGCATATGCAAAGCACATCATATTTGATCCTCCTTGCAATGAACTAAGTCATTTCTCAACGCATTCAACTCACACTTTGTATCACGAGAAACCTATGATACCTCCTCGTTTCAAACAATTCATATTTATCTAAAAAAACTGAAGAAACAATGAAGTCTCTTTTATAAGAGAAAGGAAGAGAGCCTTGAGAAAGACACTCGACAATTCTTCTATCCCCCACACACAACACCAACAATAAAAAAATCATACTTCTTCACCCTAGACTCGACCATAAACTGACCACCAATTCCACCACTCACTCATAACATTGAACTATAAATAACTCTCACATTTGATACCAATCCAATTTTTTATGCTTTTTTGTTGGGATTGGTTCTTGTTTGTATATCTTTATTCTATATTTTATCAAACTCCCATTTTGTAGCTGCATCACAGCTACTTATTTACGTGGGAGCTATTAATGTTTTAATAATATTTGCTGTGATGTTCATGAATAGTTTAGAATATTACTAAGATTTTCATCTTTGGACCATCGAGGATGGAATTACTTTGATAGTTTGTACAAGTATTTTTGTTTCACTCCTCAACTAGATACAACCAATATATCCGAAATAATACCCACACCAAATCATACCCCTCCACAAATACAACCTATAGTTGAAAAACGCTCAATATTTCTACATCATCGAAACTAGATCAACCCTCATCTTCTCCTTCTACCCAACAAACAAACACCACTTCTTCTACTTTTCAACCGAACACTTCCATCCCCTCAAGTTTTACTCAACCAAAACCAACATTTTCCTACCCCATTAACTTTGAATCAATTTCTACTATTTATTTTAAAATGTACTATGATTCAAATTAAACTAGCTTCACTATCCCCTAAAGCAAACCAAGTTCAATCAATGATAATAAGTAGCATTGTGTTGAAGAAATGATCCTCTATAATTATCATTGCATTAGAAAAAGCTCTTTTCAAGCCTACTAAGACCATTTGGAAGTTTAAGCTTTGCGAAATCATTATAAGAGAGCATTATGAAAAGAGAAGTCTACTTAATAACTTCTTGTTTCAGTACTTTCATTGTGTTGTTGGTGCTACTAAATAAGAACTTGTTGTTGAAGTAGTAATTGACAACGATGAAGTTGTGCCAAAATCTCTTGTAGGTGAAGACAAAGAAATCTCTTATTGATGGAGACAAATTAAGGAATTCACATTCGTGAACCTTTTTCGAGGAATGATGTCACATCTAAATAAGCCACAATTGATTATGATATGATTATGTTAACCAAGGAAGAATATACTACTCTATGATAGAAGATCCATATGGTAAATCAGCTAGTGGAAACTCAAAAAAAGATGGAAATGATGTTTAGCGGATGTGATGAAGAGTGTGAAAAAAGATTGATTAGTACACATTCATGTATACACTCATAATCATTTTTATATGGATCTTGTGAACCTCTTTTAATTATAAAATCTTGATTTTCACAACAATGATTAGTACACATTCATGCATACACGCATAATAAGTTTTTTAATTCAATTTGTATATAAATAATGAGTGAATCTAATGCAATTAAATATACTAAGAAATATCCCGACCTTAAATTTAGAGTGGATTTCTTTCAAATCATATTATCTTTAATAAACTCATTCTTATATTTCTTTTAAATTATGTGAAATTGTCAACTGTGACAAATAATCAAATGTTATAGGAGAGTAATTAACAAACGATTAGTACATTTGGTGTGTATAATTGTTATATTATTGTGATTGTAATATTGTTTAGGGTTTAAATTAAAAGAATATGGAAAACAAAAGGATATGTATGGAGTGAGACTTTTTCAATCTTCAAGAAAATAAATTATGGCTTACCAAGAAAGTTGGAGTTAATTAAACCAACCAATAACACATGGTTAACATGATCTTCAATTTATAAATAGGTAATAAGTCATTTACCTCTTGTTTTAATGAAGAAGAAAAAAATCCTTCCCAATTCTCCCATATCCCATCACAAACAAAGACATCCATATCCCTAAATCAATCTCTTGAACCCATCATGGCTGAGGAGAAACACCATAAGCATCTTGAGCACCTTGGCGAGCTTGAATCCGCGGCTGCCGGTGCTTATGCCATGGTAATTTCATTTATTTCATCATTTATCCTAATTTAAAATATTAAAATATTTTCATAAATATGTATATGGTGAAATATAATTGGATGTATTTATGTTTAAATATACTTTTGATCAATTTAAATATACAATTTTTTCCTCTAGGTTATGTAAAATAATTGAATGTCGTTCTTGCAAATATATCATTTTTGTGTGTAGTTTGTCTCTACAAAATTTGTTCATATTGAAATAGATTCATGTGATATATGTGCAATAATATTCATTTTGGTTCTTATGAATCTCCAAGTTTATTACTTCATCTGTCCTAAAATATAAGTAAAAATACATCATAGATAATTAATGTATTTGGTTCAAATATATTAAAATTTTAACCAAATAATCAATTTTAAAATTTTAACTAAATACATCAATTTTCTTTAATCAATTTTTGTTTATATTTTTGAACTAAGAGAGTAGTCTCCAAATTTTTACTTAGTGATAATTATATCATTATTTTATCACATATGTATTTATATATATTTTTTATATATAATTATTTTGACAAGTTTATATAAATATTTACAGTATATGATTTTTCATTCACTAATCAAAATTCCTAAATCATTCCATGTGCATGATGTTAACATACCCCATCTAAATTCTAATTGGATGTAAATTAACAATAACCATTAACCACTTTAATTAATAAAATTTCGCTCTTCCATTTTTTTCCTCAAACAAACTATATATGCGATACTTTTAATTCTTTTGTGATGTTTTTTTTTATACAAAAGTGAAATTGATTACCTTTTGTTGTTGGAAATGATTTATAACTATCTAGCATGAGAAGCACAAGGCCAAGAAAGACCCACAAAATGCTCACAAGCATAATATAGAAAAAGAGATTGCAGCAGCTGCTGTGGGATCCGGTGGTTTTTGAAGGTGCAAACACGAGAAGGGGGGGTTGAATTGTGTTTGACTTAACTTGAATACTTTTCCTGTTTTAATACTTTTTAAACAAAACTTGATATATAATTCAAACAGAGTTAGCAGCGGATAAAAATAAAAATAAAACTCACAGTTTTTATACTGGTTCACCGTTAACGAGGCTACGTCCAATCCCTTCACCTTGAAGGATTTCACTAATTCAAACTTGAATTACAACCTTGCTACTGACCCTCCAAGTCAGTCTTCTCAAATAGTCTAACAATCCTAGACTTCTTTGAGGAAAATAACCCTGTCTTCAGCCAATCTGCCAACCCCAGATTGTAGAAGAAATCACAATCTAATTGCCAAGTAATCTGCTACCCCTTCTGACTCCCTCAGATTGTAGACTCTACTTCAACAACTTAGATTTGACATGCAACACTATGAATCTAATTGCCAAGTAACCTGCTACCTCTACTGACTCCCTCAGTTTGTAGACTCTACTTCAACAACTTAGATTTGACACAGTGGAAAGAAAATAACAAGAGTACTTGCTTCTTGAAAGCTAAAACTCACAATTGACTTCTATGAAAATTTGGGTGTTTGTTGCTTTGGAAGTGTATGACTCTTTTGTGATTTTTCGATACTTTATTCTTCATCATTAAGTCTCTATTTATAGTTGAACTTTAGAACTTCACTGATGCTTTATTTCTGCAGTATATTTAGATTAATCTGTTTTGAAAATATTCTGGAGTATTTTGCTCAGATTCTGTTTTGAGCCTTTTGCTCACTGATCTGTTTTAAGCATTTTGCATAGCTTCTGTTTTGAGCATTTTTCTCATATTCTTTAATTCTCATGATCAAATCTGCACCATTGGATCTTAATGCGATAGTCCACATTTGGACCAGCCTATTTCATATTTTGTGATCCTCTGATTTCGGCCATTCCTGGCCACACTTCCTAACCCTCTGATTTCGGCCACAACTGGGTCATGGTCTGATTTTCTGATCTGGACCATCACTGGACCAAATAATTATTTCTGAACCATTGATCTGGAAATTTTTACTCTGATCTGGACAGATTCTGGACTTTGGTATGGAACAAACTGAAATTAACTTGAACAAAAAATATTTCAGTCTGGACATTTTACCTTTAATTTTGAACCAGGTCTGGATTGATTCTCGAACTCATTTCTTTTGGTCTGGACTTAGTTCCATGCCCTGAATCATGCTATCTCATGATCTGGGCCAAATCTGAATTGATCCTCTTGTTCTGGACTCATAAACATACCTTCTAGTCAAGTCTGGAACAAGTCTGGACTGTGTAATTTTTCACTGCCAGGCCATCTTCTGGTCAGAATAACTTCTGGAATAAAATTGATATTCGACTCCTGTTTGTCTGGAACAACTCTACTTCTGGCAGGCTTTCCAATGATATGATCCATGTTTCATTATGATTTTTCTTCCTTCTGTTCTGGGCCACCAAACATATCCTCTGGTGATGTTTTGACATCCTGGAACATCTTCTGGAAATTCCAGAATTCATTTTCCTTTGATCTCTGCTTCTGTTTCCTTCAGTTTCTGGGGCATTTAACTTAATAATTCAAAGTACAAAATAAGTTTACATTGAGTAAATTTTGTAAGCATCAAAATTCTAAGTATTTAGAACCAACTTGGTTCCAACAGTTTTGCCTTTCATGAACATCATGTGAAAAAGAAGTAGCCAAGAATGAAGATGAAGATACTCATGGAAACAACCTCCACTATCTCTCCACTTGGAGTGAAACATTGATAAATATATATCGTGAGAATTATTTATCATTTTATGCTATATAGTATATATAGGTTTTTGAGTCATGTCTAAAAAGTTTAGAAACTTTGGTAAAATTTGTAATATATCTTTAGGTTAAATACGATTTTAGATACTATAATTATATTATTTTTTTATTTTAGTTCTTGTAAAAGTATTTTTTTTTTGTTTTTGAGACAAACGCATTTTTGTAATAGATGTTTTGTCAAGTGAAAATAAGTTCTCTTTAACAAATATAAGATTGTGTTGTTGCTAAGAAGTAATGAAAGATTGAATGAGTGATAATAAGTGATATTTACAAGTTTTCATTCAATGATGGAATAGTAGAAAGTATTTCTTAGAAAGAAGAGACTAAGCCGAACTATTAAGTTGATAATAAACAAATACAAATCTGTATTTTCACCGTTATGTCTGGACATTCATTCTACAAATGATTTTTGACATTGTGCTTGTTTTTCAACAAACAGTTGTTTGCCAAATTATTTCAAAATGTTCTTTTTTTTTTTTTTATAGACGCACACTAAGTTTTCGATTTGTAAAATTAAGTTATAAGTTAGTTGATAATTGAAAAGTTGATTGATAATTGATAATTGAAAAGCTAATTAATTGAAATTAAAATATTTAATAAATTTAGCTTTTAACAATATGAAATAACACATGATTATTTAAATTTAAAATAATAAAAAAATGTGACTTTTTTATCCAATCTTTATGCCTATTGTTTTAGTTGATTTTTTTTTACTCAACCACTTTTCTACTTTACTTTATTTATTATGTTTTCTTCTTCTCCATGCTTCCACCTTTCTCCCCTACTTTTGTTCCTTCCAATGTGATTGCTCAATTCCCCTTAAACGTCTATCACGTTTACTCTTTCTTTATATTACTATATTTATCTCATGGCTAAATAGCATCCATGGTCCCTTAACTTAATTTCAGGTAACGTTTTAGTCATTTATCTTTTTTTTTCCCGATTTGGTCCTTTATTTTAATTTTAAGTGACAATTTAATCATTTATGTTTTAAAATGTTAACGATATTTTCCTTTTTTTTTACAAAAATTCAAAAAATTCATCAAAATTTTCAACCAAAACCCATAAAATTAATTACATTCTTTAATATAATACAAATTTTATCAAATTCGTAACTCAAATATTCAAATAAACTCATATTTTCATTTTTTATTTGATTTTTAAAATTCCATCTAATAAAGAATAAAAATATGAATTTATTTGAATATTTGAGTTACGAATTTGATAAAATTTGTGTTATGTTAAAGAATATAATTAATTTTATGGGTTTTGGTTGAAAATTTTGATGAATTTTTTGAATTTTTGTAAAAAAAAAGGATAATATTGTTAACATTTTAAAACATAAAGGATTAAATTGTCACTTAAAATTAAAATAAAGGACCAAATCGGGAAAAAAAGAAGATAAAGTACTAAAACGTTACATGAAATTAAGTTAAGGGACCACAAGTGCTATTTAGCCTTATCTCATTTATGACTTTTGTGGTAGAAAATTCAAAAAATGTAACAGCTTTGAAATAAATAAATAAACCATGAAATTCATTAATTTTTTTTGTAGTTACTTTTTTTTATTATAATATAAACATAAATTTAAAGAGTTCTCTAAAAATTTAACAAACCTCATGTGCATAAATAATAATCGTAAAAGGTAAATCATTTTACGGTTTAAAAATTTGACATAAAAAGTATATTTAACTTTATTAATTTCTTGTTAAATGAATAAGATGAAAGATTTTATGAGTTATTTTGGCAAGGAATTAAAGAAATTGAGTCCAGCTCTATTATTGCATACATTTGCCAATTGTGTTATGTGACATAGATTTTTGGCATATATGAAGTTAAATTTTTTGCTGTGAATTTTTTTGGCAAATATTGAAAGAATGGATGTGTTATGAAAAAGTAGTAGTACCACTATGAACAAAAAAACAAAAGCAATAACACTGAGAAAAAGATACTAAATATAGTAAGTTAGTGGGACGATTACGTTTTATATATAAAAATAATAAAAATAAATTAAAAAGGTTATAAATGGAAGAAAGTGTAAAAAGCTATAAGCTTAAACGGTACTTGAAATATTGTTTGAATAAATTATAAGCTTGTGAGAAAAGCTTGTTTACCAAATACATCTCATATAGGCATTGTTTGGTAACGCCAATAAGTTAGCTTATAGCATATTAAACTAGCTTATAAGTTTGTTGAATTAAAATAGATGTGTTTGGTAAACAAGTTTTTCTCACCAGCTTATAGCTTATTCAGATACGTTATTTCAAGTAACGTTTGAGCTTATAGTTTTTTACATTTTCTATCATTTATAACTTTATTATTTTATTTTTAGTATTTTTTATTATAATATAATATAAAATAATTACCTCACTCACTCACCACTCTTTCACCCACTAGTTCACATATACTCTTCTCGGTGAACAATGTTTCTGTAATTTCTTACCAAAATAACTAAATAAATAAATAAATTTTCATGTTATTCATTTTACAAGAAATTGATTAAGGTATGCATTGCCATAATTATTATTATTTCTTCATCTTCTAATGTATCATTGTGATAAAGTTAAATTCATTTTTTATACTAAATTGTAACCTGTAAATGAATTGCATTGTTTTTACGATTACTATTTATACATCTGGAATTTGCTAAACTTTTAGAGAACTCTTCAAATTTATGTTTGTATTGTAATAAAAAAAAAGTAAATGAGGTAACACAAAAAATAAATAAATTGCATGATTCTGATTTTTATTTCAAAGATTTGTTGTATTTTTTTTTTTTTGGTTTCTACCACAGTAATAAAGTAAAGTAGGAAATTTGATTAAAAAAAGGAAAATTGAGTAAAACACTACCTAAGAGAGATTGATAAAAATGTAGCATTTTTTGTTATTTTAAATTAAATAATTTTGTCATTTTATATTATTAAAAACTAAATTAACCAAACACTTTAATTTCAATTAATTAACTTTTCAGCTATAAGTAATCAATTTTCAGCTATCAACTAACTTATAACTTTTATTTTACCAAAAGGAACTTTAATTCAACAAGCTTATAAGCTAATTTAATAAGCTAGTTTATTGACGTTTCCAAACAGTGCCTAAGTGTTTATCATTTAATCTTTTAAGAAAAAAATTTATAAAATTTTTTAGTAAGATAAAATTTTTTAAACAACAATTCAACTTTCTTTTGTTTTTTATTTTTATTATTTTATGTAATAATTTTTTATTTATCATACTTTAATGTAATTCCAAATTACTAAGTTGTCATTTTCATTAGAATAAGAAGGTTAAGAAAAAAACATAGAAACAATTTTACAATTAATGTCAAAATTATTATTGTGGTGACTTAAACTCACAAACCCTTTTTACAAGTATTGAAAAATTTATTTCCAATGACTTTTCGTTTGTTATTGTTTTATGTTAATAATCATTTTAAGAGTTTTTAATTATTTGTTACCATGAATAAAATTTTAAATTTTTTAATTAAAATAATTCTATTCGAAACGTATCGAACACTAAATATGATATCTACGAAGATTCGAACTTAATTCACTATGTTATGAAAGTCTAATCTCATCTATTAGACCAAACCTCGTTGATTTTAAAAAAAGTAATTTTATTATAATGAATAAAGACAAAACAATTTATATTTTTTTAATTACTAATAAATATAAATAATATCTAAATTAATATAACTTTTTTTCCGATAAACTACACATAAGATGCTGTCAATTTAGTCTCTGATTCAGCAAAAAAACTCAAATTACTAGTTAAATCATCAAAATATAATTTAATTTCGTCCTTGGGTTATAATATTATTAACTACTTTA
Source organism: Cicer cuneatum (assembly GCA_037974295.1). Lineage (NCBI taxonomy): Eukaryota > Viridiplantae > Streptophyta > Magnoliopsida > Fabales > Fabaceae > Cicer > Cicer cuneatum. The sequence goes on along the minus strand of JBBPBO010000002.1, from coordinate 15,341,324 downwards.
ATAGTAAATTGAATTATTCATTGATTTTTATTAAAATAACTAGAATCTTTTAAAAATATTTTTAATGTTTCGAAAAGTAATTTACATTTTTTGTCAAGTGAAAGAACAAATTGTTGCTAAAGGTGTTTGTTAAAAAATAAAAAAATAAAAAAAATTACATGAAAAAAAATCACTTTTAGAATTTGAGATGCCCATCTCAAAATTTTATTTCATTTTTTAAATGATTAACAAGTGCTGAACATTTCGAATTTTTTATCTATATATCCTCTTTTTGAAATTTTAATAACAAAATGCCCCACTTTTGAAAACATATACGGAATTGCCCTACTTTTTAGAACCTTTAGGAGGTCTCTTCTCCAAGGAGAGACCTCCTGAATCAAATGTTTTTTTGCCCTAGTGAGAGGTCTCTTCCCCAGGAAGAGACCTCCTGAAGGAATTTTTTTGCATGATTTGCACTTTTTACAAAATTCAAAAATACCAATTATACCCTTCTGAATTTCCCAAACTGATTCACAAGTAATTAACATGTTGTTTTTTGTAAACTGATGTTGTTGTTGGTTTTAAGATTCTACCTCTGATTTATGAGTGTGATTTCTCCCTCTGATTCTTGCTCTGATTTCTGCAAGTGATGATATCCTCTGATTTATGTGTGATTTCTCCCTCTGATTTTTGCGTGTGAGTTCTTCCTCTGATTTCTGTTGGAACCAAGTTGGTTCTAAGTACTTAGGATTTTGATGTTTACAAAAGCACTCCATGTAATCTTATTTTGAACCTTGAATTATTAAATCAAATGTCACCAGAAGTTGAAGCAATAAGAAGCAGAAGATCAAAGTGTTCCAGTGATTGAATCCTGAAGGTACCAGAAGATACTCCAGGATGTCAAAACATCACCAGAAGATATCTTTGCTGGCCCAGATAAGAAGGAAGCAAATTCAGAAGGAAACCTGGACCAGAGCAGAATGAAGCCTGCCAGAGGGAGACTTGATCCAGACCTGAAGGAATCAAATGTCAGATTTATTCCAGAACTTATTCTGACCAGAAGATGGCCTGGCAGTGAAATGATAAACAGTCCAGACTTGTTCCAGACTTAATTAGAGGATGAATTAATGGGTCCAGAACAAGAGAATTAACCCAGATTTGACCCAGACCAGAAGATAGCATGGTTCAGGGTATGAAACTAAGTCCAGACCAGAAGAAATTATTTCCAGAATTGATCCAGACCTGATCCAAAATCAAAGGTAAAATGTCCAGACTGAAATATTATTTGTCGAGATTTAATTTCAGTTTAATCCAGACCAAGTCTAGAATTGGTCCAGATCAAAGGGAAGATTTTCAGATCAATTGGTTAGATTTAATTATTTGGCCCAGTGTTGGCCGAGATCAGAAGATCAGACCATGGCCCAGTGTTGGCCGAAATCAGAAGGTCAGAATGTGTGGTCCAGCAGTGGCCGAAATCAGATGATCACATCAGATCAGATTGCTGGACCAGGATGGCCGAGATCAGAAGATCAGAAGGTTAGGAAGTGTGGTCCAGGGATGGCCGAAATCAGAGGATCACAGCATATCAATTAGTATGGTCCAGATGTTGACTAGCGCAGAAGATCAAATGGTCCAGATTTAATCATGAGGATTAACAGTGGAGATTTTAATTTATTTTGATCAAAGTATTAAAAAGATTTGTTACAAAAATAAAGTGAAGTATTGTGGAACTCAGGAGCTGTTGGCGGGAAGAAACTAAAGACTTGATTGGCCAGTTATTTTGAAAGAAAATCTGAAGCTTAAAAAAAGCCCAATTGGTCAAGTTATTTTTGCAAGAGAATCCAACAAGATACAGCTCGAATTTAAGCTTGGAAGATACCCTAATCTGCATCTATAAAAGGAGACTCAAGGCAGAATACTTAGCATCGAAAATCACAAAAGAGTCATACACTTCCAAAGCAAACACTCAAGTTTTCAGTGAGGTTAATTGTGAGTTCCAGCTTTCCAGAAGCAAACACTCGTGTTATTTTCTTTCCCTTGTGTTAGATCTAAGTTGTTGAAGTAGAGTCTACAATCTGAGGGAGTCAAAAGGGGTAGCAGATTACTTGGCAATTAGATTCAAGGCGTTGTAATTCCTTCTACAACCTGGGGTTGTCAGATTGGTAGGAGAAGACTTGACTTAGGAAGTCAAGGTGTTGTATTCCTCAAGAGTCTAGGATTGTTAGACTGTTTGAGAAGACTGGCTTGGAGGGTCAGTGGAACTGTTGTACTTCAAGGTTTGAATTAGTGAAATCCTTCAAGGTGAAGGGACTGGACGTAGCCTCGTTAACGGTGAACCAGTATAAAATTCTGTGTTTTTATTTTTACTTTATATCCGCTGCTAACTCTGTTTTATTCATACATCAAGTTTTGTTTTAAAACTGCAAAAACAGAAAAAGTATTCAAGTTAGTCAAACACAATTCAACCCCTTTTCTCGTGTTTGCACCTTCAATTTCTGCATGTGATTTATCCCTCTGATTCTTCCTCTGATTTCTGCATGTCATGATATCCTCTGATTTCTGTGTGATATCTGACTCTGATTTCTCCCTCCGATTGTATCATCTGATTCTGCCTCTGGTATCCTATGATGATATGTTCTGATATCATCCTCTGATATGTGCATCTAATTTGTGCATGTTAATTCTTTCCTCTACTGTCTGCATGTGATTTCTTCCTCTGAATTCTGCTGTGATTTATTTCTCTAATTTCTACCTTTGATTATGCCTCTGGTATCCTCTGATTTGTGCCTTTGATTTCTCCCTCTGATTTTTGGGTGTGATTTTCTGCTTCTGGTATCCTCTGATTTATGTGTGATTTTCTTCCTCTGATTTCTGCCTGTGATTTTTTCTTCTGATGGTATCATCTGGTTCCTGAATGTAATTTCTGCCTCTGATTTCTCCCTCTGATCTGGATTAAATCTGGATTTGAGTCTGAGTTAAATCTGGACTAAGGCTTATCCTCTGATCTGGACTAAGTCTGGAATAAATCTGGATTGAGTCTGAATTAAATCTGGACTAAGTCTTATGTTCTGGACAATCATTTCTTCTGATCTGGACTGAGTTTTATGTTCTGGACCATGCTATCTTCTAGTCTGGACCAAGTCATTTGTTCTGGACCAGTTATCTTCTGGTCTGGACCAAGTCTGGACCAAATCATTTGTTCTGGACCAGTTATCTTCTGGTCTGGACCAAGTATGGATTAAGTCTGGACTGAGTCTTATTCACGACCATGCTATCTTCTGGTCAGGACAAAGTCTGAACCAAGTCTGACTTATGTTTCCTTCTGGTTAGGAACAAGTCTCCCTCTGACAAGCTTCCTTCTGGTCTGGACCAAGTCTCATTCTGGACTATGCTTTCTTCTCATATTGGCCAAGATAGATATCCTCTGATGATGATTGCATTTGATGACATCCTCTGGTTTCCTCTGGAGTTATCTTCTGGTATACTCTGGATGTTTCCTCTGGCCGAGCCCTCTGCTGAAATTTTTATCCTCTGGTGGTGTCATCCTCTGATTTTTGACATCCTCTGGTGATTTGTTCTGGACCTGTTACCTTCTAGTCTGGACTAAATCATTTGTTTTGGACTGAGTCTTATTGATGACCATGCTATCTTCTGGTCAGGACTAAGTCTGAACCAAGTCTGACTTATGTTTCCTTCTGGTCTGGACCAAGTCTCCTTCTGGACTATGCTTTCTTCGATCTAGGCCAAGAAAGATATCCTCTTATGATGTTTGCATTTGATGACACCCTATGATTTCCCCCTCTGATTTTTGTGTGTGATTTCTGCCTCTGATTTCTGTGTGATTTTCTGCCTCTGATTATATCCTCTGATTTATGTGTGATTTCTTCCTCTGATGGTATCATATGATTCTGCCTCTGGTATCCTGTGTTGATAATTTATGATGGTATCCTCTAATTTTTCCCTCTGATTTCTGCCTGTGATTTCTTCATCTGATTTCTGCATGGAATTTCTGCCTTCTGATGACATCCTCTGCATGTAATCCAGATTTATTCTAGACTTAGTCCAGATCAGAGGATAAGCCTTAGTCCAGATTTAACTCAGACTCAAATCCAGATTTAATCCAGATAAGAGGGAGAAATCAGAGGTAGAAATTACATTTAGGAATCAGAGGATACCATCAGAAGAAAAAATCACAGGCAGAAATCAGAGGAAGAAAATCACACATAAATCAGAGGATACCAGAAGCAGAAAATCACACCCAAAAATCAGAGGGAGAAATCAAAGGCATAATCAGAGGCATAAATTAGAGAAATAAATCACAGCAGAATTCAGAGGAAGAAATCACATGCAGACAGCAGAGGAAAGAATTAACATGCACAAATTAGAGGCACATATCAGAGGATGATATGAGAATATATCATCACAGGATACCAGAGGCATAATTAGATGATATCCTTAGAGGGAGGAATCAGAGGGATAAATCTGAGTCAGATATCACACAGAAATCAGAGGATATCATGACATGCAGAAATCAGGGGAAGAATCAGAGGGATAAATCACATGCAGAAATCAGAGGAAGAACTCACACGCAAAAATCAGAGGGAGAAATCACACAGAAATCAGAGGATATCATCAGTTGCAGAAATCAGAGGAAGAAATCACACTCATAAATCAGAGGCAGAATCTTAAAACCCAACAACAACAACATCAGTTTACAAAAAACAACATGTTAATTACTTGTGAATCAGTTTGAGAAATTCAGAAGGGTATAATTGGTATTTTTGAATTTTGTAAAAAGTGCAAATCATGCAAAAAATTCCTTCACGAGGTCTCTTCCTAGAAGAGACCTCTCACTAGGGCAAAAAAACATTTGCTTCAGGAGGTCTCTCCCTGGAGAAGAGACCTCCTAAAAATTCTAAAAAGTAGGACAATTTCGTATATGTTTTCAAAAGTGGAGCATTTTAGTATTAAAATTTCAAAAAGAGAATATATAAATAAAAAATTGCAAGATTTCCCTAAAAATATATTTAGCGGTAATTGCGATTTGAGCTCGACACCATTCTCTTCTCGGGAAGGGGAAGTTGGTTCCATAAAAATGGAGATGGAAATGAGAAGCATATCAGATATAGACATTGGAAAAGACATAACACAACCTCTCACTCCTTTCTCTTTCTCTCTCCACAACACCCATCTCCACACTCACTGCTCCTCATGTTTCTCTCTCATCACTCCCATTCCCACAACAAATCATTCCCTTTCCCCATTCTACTGCTCCCCTCACTGCTCCACCTCTCATTCCCCTATCCACCTCTCCTCCGCCGAACGCCACCTTCCTTCCTCCATCAACTCCTCCCTCCTTCGTACCGCCCTCCGCCTCCTCCTCCTCCACAGCACCTCCTCCTTTCCTCGAATCAACCACTTACTTACCAACCGTCATTTGCTTACCTGTCAAAACGACGACGTCAATGACACAATCCGCCTCGGCGCACATGCCATGGCCACCGCAATAGCAAACCAGAGAAGCGGCGGCGGCGGCTTCTCCGAACCATACGACAACGCCGTTTTGGAGAAAGCGACTGATGCTCTATGCGCGGTGCTAACGAACGCTGTAGAGGTGCACGATAACGAAGGATGCGCAGTTGGAATTGCGGTTTTTGAACCTGCTTTCTCTTGGATTAATCATAGCTGTTCTCCTAACGCTTGTTACCGTTTCTCTTCCTCTTCTTCTTTGCTTTTTCAGGAATCAAAACTTCTTAAAGCTCCGTTCACTCGCAATTCTCAACAACCACAAGTAATTTTTTTTTTATTTTTGTTATTTTTTTTGGTCATATCTATTAATGTTATTTGATAAGATGAAGGGAATTGTGTTTTGCAGATAGATTATGGGGTTTCTGGTAGCAGTAGTGAATTTGCACAAGGTGTTCTTTTACTTAGATTTGTATTTGTTAATGGCAAATTCCAATATGGACCACTGTTTGTTGTATTTAAAAAATGTTTAAAACTCCGACTTCATCTCTTAGAAGTAGATGTTAGTAGTTATTTTATTTTCATGACTGAGATGGTGATTGAAATGATACAGTAAAAATAAGAGAAAACAAATATTTATCTCGCCAAATTATAATTTTCTCCTATTTTGAAAGTAAGAAACTAATTTGATGAACTGATAACAGTTTACCAACTATTTGTTATATTTCTATAGTTCAGATGTAAAATAAGAGAGAATTTGATAATTTAGGGACCAAATTTACTCGCCTTTTTTCTATATGATATGCTTAGTTTTTTGGTTTTGTAAAAATTAATTAATTGGGGTATTTTTTGCATGAAAAAGAAGGGTGGAGAATCTGTGGTCCAAGATTGATTGTGAGGAGTATCAAGAGAATAAAAAAAGGGGAAGAGGTCACTGTAGCATATACTGATCTCTTGCAGCCAAAGGTATGCCTCAAATTAATGTCATTAGTATTAGTTTTCATGCATTACAGATGGACATACCTATTATTAATTTCATGATTTATACATACTTACCAATCAATTTGGTGAGTAGTAACAACATATGATGTTTTTATGATATATGCAGTTATTGCAGTATAAATAAATGTCCATCCCATGTTTTGACTTAATTTGATGTGTTTATACTTGGAGTCTTGGACACTCCTGTTGCTTACAATGGGAAGCTACAAACCTAGAATGGAACACTTAATTTTGGTGCATCACAGTGTAAATGACCATGTTGTCTCTTCTGTGTATCAATGTCCATAGGTTGTATCAATGAGCCAATGACAATGATAAATGAAGATGTGGTTTTGCTTCTTTGTCGTTCATAATCTTTTTAGGTTTGCCCTTATTTCAAGCTTGGTTTGAATCGTGTTTTTTCGCAAGAATTAATGATCCTAATATCTTACAGTTATGGATGAGTTACAATTCCTTTGTTATGGGTTTGCTGGCTTGACTCAATTTTGGACATGAATAAATTTTTATGATGTATTTGTATGCAGTACTGTAAACAATGCATATCTTATTTCAAGGATGTTACCTTTTTTTTTTTTTATATCTTTCTTCGTTGTATAATATCACTTTGAAAGAATATATCTCAAAAAGCAATAATTGCCTTTGAGTATAAAATCTATCCATCCACTCATTGTATCATTTGAATTTTCTCCATTATATACGTTTTCATCATTTTATTCATGATAATGTTATTGATGGCGGATGGCAGAAATCCCAATATTCGCCATTTTAAGCCACCAAAACATGTCATGGGGTCACCGTCCTTCACAAGTTGGCCATGTCGGTTGTCAAAAAAGCATACACCGCAATCAGTCATGGCGCAACTTGGCCGATATTTGACAATACTGATTCATGACATACTTTGAATGCCAATACATGAATTTAGGGAATTGTCAATTAAAAGGGATGTTATCTGCTACATTTTAAATATAAATGCATCCTCATAAATTAGATGTACTCTTTTCTCAAAAAAAATCTGTTTCTTCTGAATTTTCCGCTCCTTTTTCTCTGCTCTTCTTTGAGTTCCTTCACTTCTTTATAGATATATTATTAAACTTCTAGTCTCAATTTGTATTTGGCTTTTTCTAGGCATTGAGACAATCAGAACTATGGTCAAAGTATCGGTTTCTTTGTTGCTGTAAACGATGTAGTTCTCTGCCTTTCACATTTGCTGATCATGCATTGCAAGTAAGACTTTGAAATTGATATTCTAGTACAGTAAGACCTGATTTTCCCTTAATATTTCATGGAAGTCGCCAAACTAAGGGATTTGTTTGCCTCATGTATGCTTTTTTATAATATGAATCTTTGGATAAATATTCATGGCTCACTGGGAAGTGAAACAAATACGGTATTGTTATTCAGGAAATATCTGTTTTATATGGAGGTTCATCTGATTTACGTTCCAATCACAAGTTCTTCAGAGACACGGCTGATAGAAGATTGACTGATTCCATTGAAGATGCTATATCAGAGTACCTTTCAGTTGGTGATTCCGTGTCTTGTTGCGAGAAGCTTGAGAAGATTCTTACCGAAGGTCTAGATGAGCAGCTAGAAGAAAAATCACATTATAAATGCATACTGCATCCCCTTCATCACCTCTCTTTAAATTCCTATACAACACTAGCTTCGGCATATAAAGTCCGTGCTTGTGATTTATTATCTGGAGATTTTGAAATAGATTTGAATCAGTCGGAATCAGAAGCTTTTGATATGAGCAGAACAAGTGCTGCATATTTTTTGTTACTTGCAGGTGGAGTTCATCATCTCTTCAATTCTGAATCATCACTTATTGCATCAGTTGCTAATTTTTGGGTAGGAGCTGGCGAATCTTTGTTAACTCTTACAAAAAGTTCAGGATGGAGTAGTAAGTTTGTTAATTTTGATTTGGTTCTATCAAACATTGCTTCTGACACAAAATTTGAATGCTCTAACTGCTCATTAATGGATAGATTTAGAGACTCTATATTAAATGGTCAAATCCAAAGTGAAGATTTTGAGAATGTATCAAATGAGTTTATTCATTGTGTCTCAGATATTACTCATAAAGTTTGGAGTTTCCTTGTCTATGGTTGTCATTTTTTGAAATCATGCAAGGACCCTATCAGTTTTAGCTGGCTTATGTCTATAAAAAATTCAGTGGGTGTTGGGGCTCATGATATCAAAACTGACATGTGTTACACACATGAACCTGAGAATAGCATTGGTGTTAGTGATGAGCCAGCTTACACTGATCATACAGTAGCACACATTCTTCAGCTTGCTGGACACTGCTTAACATATGGAGGATTATTGGCTTGTGTATGTTATGGTCCTAATTCTCATTTGGTTTCTCATGTTCAAAATATTCTAGCTCGTGAAAACAATTTTTTATTTTCATTATGAATTTTGAGATATGTATGATAGCTTGTGAAAAATCTTAGTATGAACATGAATTAAGATTCTTTGATCCTTTTATTTATATTTTTGCGGAAAAAAAGATTAGGGGAGACACATGCTTGTGCAAGGTTAGGGAGAACCGCCATTCTTATTGAGAATTTCAAATGAAATTTACATGTAATCTACAAATTCTAGAATTTGAACCCTAGTCATAGCGGATGTAAGAGGAAAGTCTAACTTAGATGGTTGAGTTATCAAGATGAAGTAAATGTGGAAAAACCATTGGAAACCAGGGTTTTTTGGCACCACAACTATGTCAAGTTGTTGTAGTTGTGGTTCGTCTGGGTTATGCTTGGTGAAGATGATTTTGACAGTGCAGTAGTTTCAAATGTGGTGTTGTGGCCTCGTTTATTTTGGTCAAGATTAGAGTCTCACAGTTTAAGATTGGAAAAAACGACGGAGGGGCTCTCTTGGTGTCGTTAATAATCTTGTCTCACCATGATGGATCTAACAAAAAAACCATTTGTCAATGATTAAGAAATAGAAGGCAAGGGCTTAGCGTACATGATGTGATATTAAAATGCACGCCCTTAACAAGAAGCAAACCAAGATGAATGAATTGATGTTTTTCATTTGGTTTTACTTAAGGTGTAATAAAGTGTGTTGGTGTGATGAAGTTTAACATTAGGCTCCAAATACTCATTTTAATTTTGTTATTTTTCAATAAAATAAACAATGGGCTGTAGGGTGTACAAATGAAGACTTAAAAGGGCTGCATTAGCATTTGAATAGTGTGGGTTGAAGCATACAATAGAGTAGGGCGCCAAGAAGACTTTAAAGGGGCATAAGAGCTTTTGACAAAATAAAAGGGTGTAGAAGCTCTTATTTGGTGCTAGAAAAATCAGTTATTATATGTTTTAACTTTTAAATGCCTGGTTTAAGTATTGATAGTTTTTCTGTCAAAAAAGAAGTATTGATACTTTTGTTATAACCTCAACCCACTAAAAGTAGACAAAACAATTAGAGCTCAATCGTATAGTGGAAAATAGTTTTACACTTATCCGTTGAAAAACTATTATTCTTTTATGTCATATAATTAATTTAAAAATAATCATACAAAAGTAGGGTGACATTGACAAAATAAATAATTTTTATTGATTGAGTATCGGTGTAAAAAAGTTTTACATATGACAATATCTTTTTTTCTGTTAAATCCAAACAATTAATAGGAAAATTACAAACTTTAATAAATAAATACAATATATTTTTAGATGAATGTCTCTCTTCGAATATAGATTTAACCATTCTTTTTTATCTTATTAAGAAATTTGATTTCTTTTAACGATTATTTCTTAAGATTTTTTATTTTTCTTCTACAAAGTAGTTAGAGTGTGGTGCCAATCCATCGTTTCTAATTTTTTTGTTTTCTTATTTGTTACCATTTTGATTATTGTTCTATACAATTTTGCAATTTAGAAGTCTTGCAATTTAGAATTCCTTGCCTTAATCTTCATCGTCAATGTATAAAGAATGCAATCAAATATACTAAAATATTACAATACACTTAAGAAAATTTAAATTTCAAAGACACTACCCCTTGCCTAACATACATCACATTCATTTCCTCTATTTATCAAATCAAACCATTTTTACTTTAAAATAATATTTAAGTTATAATTTTTTTATATCGCCAAAAAACTTTAACTTTATTTATAAAACTTATTTTTAACTTCATCTTTAAAACACATTTTACACAAAAAGTTTGGCCAAACACTTTTCCTTAATATTTGTAGGTCAAAACAAATTGTCCCCAAAACCTATAAAATTGTCACAACCGTGTAGATCAATCATCTTGTGTTTCTCGCAACACGATGACAATTATTAAATAATAATTATTATAAGAACTTTCCATCAAATAATAATAAAGACTTAAATATGATTTTTAGTCTATGCTATTATATCGTCAAAGACTAATTAAAAATACTAATTTTTTAATTTGTAGGGGCTAAAGTCAAATAAAAAACTTACAAAGACAATAGAAAAAATGTTGAAAGAACTAAAATCATATTTAAACATAATAATTATATCACATTAACCACATAATAAACTAAATTAACCAAAGAGTTATACATAGTTAATTGTGCAACATAAATAGTATATATACTGTTGGATCAATGTGGATTGATTCAGTTGGTAAGGAATTGACTCAAATCTACAAACAAGGTAAGTCTAAATATGTTGGAGGCCATTTAATCTTAAAAATTGGACTCTTAGTACTCTTAAAAAAATTAAACCATTGTAGAGGTCCTAATGCAAATATTTTTGGATCCTAATACTCTTAAAAAAGAAGAAAAAAAATTAAGTCCTATGCTCTTGGTCTTCTTGAACACCATCATAGTCATACTGCTATTGATGTGAGAACTTCTTTGATGAATAATATTTAAATACCTCTATCAGTGTTTTTTAAGTCTTGAAGTCTATTCTGACCATGATGAATCTCCGAACTCAATTTATCTAATTTTTTTTTCTTTTTATTAAAAAAAGATATATATAGTGGTGGCTTGATGGGGTGGGTGGTGTGGCTATTTCCAAATAGTAAGACAAGAAGGAAGATATTTTTCATCTTAAAATTAAAAGGAAAAATAATTATTTTTTAACAGTGATACATATACACTTCTAATTTTTATACAATCATTCAATATCTCATTTAATTTTTATATTTTTTTATCACAATATTAATATATCACTTTTATCATTATTCTTTATCTTTTTCTCTCTCTAAGTATATACACTCGTAAGAATTTAGTTTTTTCATCTACCATTCAAACTTTTCTTTTCAAAAGAAAATCTACCATTCAAATTCAGATCGATGGTCCCGTTAAATAATGATAGTTGTATAGACTTCTACTATTAGTACTATAGATATCATCAATTAGTAAAATACATGTATATTTACACAGCTAGCGTATTTGTATCTTTTTCAAAGATCATCTTTACTATTAGTATAAATTTAGAATTTAGGAAAAAAATATTTATCTTTTTAAAAATATTATTTGAAATCACCAATAGTAATGTTTGAATTTTGAAGAAATTTCCGTTGTCCCCTTGCGGGCTATCAACATTAGGATTCTTTTCCATTCTTCTTGTGCAAAGGAGCATGGTTTTGTGGATGACTCTTGTAAAAAGGATATACTTACTTGTTTAGGGTTCTAAAAATCATTTATATGATAGGTTATTGTTGTCTAAGGACGACCCGCCTATTAAGTTGAATTATTTGCGTGACAAACTATTGAAATTAGAGTCCTTCAAGAAGATGGAGAGTAATTTATTTAGAGAAATGATTCTATGAATTTGAATTCTCCTCTATTGAAGATTGTTGAAGTGTTTGTGTAGTGACTAATTGGAACATAAAACCAGGCTATCTTAATTGTTTGCTTGGACACTATATTTTAATCCTTTAAATCCTAGCCAGACTACAATGTAGTGTTAGGTTCGTTTGTTAAGTTTGACTTAAGAATATTGGAAGTCTAAATTTTTTTTTCGATCACCAACTGTCTTGGAACACCGATGAGCTTGGCGTTGCAATAAGTAAGGCTTTTTTTGACTGACGTAAAAATTTGGGTAGAGAGAGAAGTATATGCTTTTCTTGTTAAGGTTGAATGTCAATCCTCCACCTCAAGAACTCACAACCAAGGGACATAGTTTCTTCCTTGGCGATAGGGGAGAGAATAGGCCGGGTCGAGCCAAGCTTTGCTTAAATAGGTTAGACATATTTAAAAAAATTAAAGCCTAAGTCTGACCTATTACCTATCAAAGGCTTTATTTTAAGTTTTGACATGACCTTTTGTAAACCCTAACCTGACCTATTAGCCTATTAAAAAGTTTATTTTGTGTTAAAGCTTTTAAACATGACATTTTGTTTATCACTAAAAGGATAATAAGTCGATAAAAAGCATGAATTTTGCTAAAACATATACAACCATTACACTTTTCGTAACAAGCTTGATGTATATATGAACAACAATTATAAACAGAATAAAACACAAACGTCAAATTTATAGCACAATGGTTTAGAGAAGAATAGTTGTGAACATAGGAAAGTGAAAACAAAAAATTATGATTTAAATTTCTAATCAAGAGTCTTTTATTACATAAATATAAAAAAATCTTTTTTTAAAGAGAGTAAATAAAGAGTTATAACAAAAACATGAGATGTCTTTTATTTTGTTATTAGTTTATATATATATATATATATATATATATATATATATATATATATATATATATATATATATATATATATATATATATATATATATATATATATATATATATACGGGTCAGCCTGTTAAGTCTAATAGATTTTTTAGAGAGTTTAAGTCTGATTTATTTAAATAAATAAGTTTTTTTAAAAAGTTTGAACTTAACCTCTTTACTAAACGGGTTAGGCCGATAGATACTTTTAATAGGCCGAGCTATAGGCCTATGTCAGGTGGCATGACCTATTTCTACTCCTACTTGACGTAATTGTTTGAAGCAAAAGATAATCGATAGTTGAAAGCTATTAGTCAATTTGTTGGCCAACTTTTAATTCGACAACAAAATCATTCAAGAAAATATGAGTTTGAATTCTAATCAACTGAAACAATTTTTGGTCAAACTTTATTTACTTTCCAACCAAACTCCGAATACCAATGCCTCTTACCCTTAAAAACCAAAAGGTTTAAAAATAAAAGAAAAAAAAAATAAGACACCTATATCTGTACTCTTATCTATGATATAGTTTCGTATCTATAATGCATACTCTTATCTATGATATAGTTTCGTATCTATAATGCAGATCTTTACTTTATTCAGTGATAATTTTTTGTGTGCACAATTGGTGAATCAAATTGCCTTCACTAGAAAGCAAGAGTTTTTGGTCTTCTAGAAAATCATTTATGATCTACCAAGAAAGCTACATTCTAACCAACCCTATAACACACAAGGCTAACATGCATGATTTTATTTATAAATTATACAATAGGTAACAAGTTCTTCCCAACTTTCCCATCCCACCATAAACCAATTTTTTTGATTCATCTCTGAATTAATTAGGCATTTCCTTAATTCAATCCCTTGCAACCATCATGGCTGAGGAGAAGCACCACCACCACCTTTTCCACCATGAAGATAAGTCTCAAGAGAGTGGCTTTATTGATGAGGTTGACTATAAAAATGAAGAGAAGCATCACAAGCATCTTGAGCACCATGGTGAGCTTGGTGCTGCGGCTTCTGGTGCTTTTGCCTTGGTAACAATAAGTTCCTCTTTCTTTTTCCAATTTAAATGAAAATATTTGTATATCATGAGATAAAATTCCCCTTTCTCATACATATTTAAATTCAAATTTCAGCAAAAAAAAAAAAAAAAAAAACTAAAACTGCAAAATCAGTAGGAATTATTGAGACTTGGACTCTGGTACAAATTGCCTAATTTTAAGGGGTTACTTATTACGATTTTGATTCAAAGGTAGACCTCATCATCTTTAACCATATTTTTTAGAAGTTCGTACTAATACACACCCGTAATTCTTATATATATTATTTCCTAAATATTTTAACTATAAAAATTTGTGTGTCTTTTGTTTTATATCTTATATATTAATCTATGTTTGATCCAAAATAAGGCCACCAAGACAATTTATCTTAATTAAACCTAGAAAAATAAAACTTTTACTTAATTAAAAAGTTTCATATTACTGTTTTCAAATTAATAAAATCTTATCTAAAATAAATATTATCTCAACAAATGGTAAATCATTTAAGTTTATAAAATTGATTTTGAGATATTTAATTTTTTTTAAGTAGAATTGATTTTGTCTTAAGAATTGATTATAACATAAAGTTCGGATTCATAGTTTTTTTGAGTCTAAACGTAATTGTAAACGTAATTGTAACATAAAGTTAAGATTTGTACATTTAAATTATTATTTAACTCACTTTTACATAAATGTATCCAAACACTTTTACAAAATTAATTCATTCAAAATCAGTTTTAGTTACCCAAAAATCAAACACATTCAAAGTATATCAGATTCTTTCTTCTTACGTAAACAAAAACTGCTTCAAGACGTAAGAATTGTTCCTCCAGGTAAATATTTTCCTGCAGTGTTTTTTCAATTTTTGGGATTGGCAAGTAAGACATCCATAAATTTAACCAGTTTGAAAAACTCTAATTAATTTTATTTGGAAACTTTTTAAAAATTAATTTTTTTGAAACATAAATTAGAGTACAAAGACATTTCATGACAATTAAGACATCCTAACTATCTTGACACTCATTAGCCATCACCTGTCAAAACATAAAATTATGAATTATATTCTTATGTTAATTTGTGACATCTACATTTAAATGGTTCAGAGTGGTAGTCTTGAGCAAAGTTGAGATGATCGACCGTCTAAGACCTCATTTTTCGAGGGGTACCAAAAAAGTATTTTTTTACTTATGTATTATATATTATAGATCAAATAATTGGTTCACAAAGTGACTTGAAAGTACTTTGTAAACATATTAATTATCTAAAATATGATAATTTTTTTGATCTTAACTGTAAAATTTTATTTGAAGAATTGAAAGTCATTAGAGAAGTTTTATTAGTTGAATCAAAATTAAACTATATGATATTGAGTTCTTTAAGGACTTTAAATTGAATTCCTAATGCATGCATACTATGCCTAGTGAAAGAAATGTTTCTAAATTAAAATTGAAAGAAATGTTTCTAAATTAAAATTATTAAAATCTTATTTGTGGTCTAGTATATCACAAGATAGATTAGATAACTTTGATTTGATTTCAAATAAAAATAATTTTTAAGAACCTTGATTATGACCAAATTATTAATGATTTTGCAGAAAAAATGCAAAGATGATATTTAAATAATTGTAAAAAAAATTAATTTTTTTATAGAGACACTATTTTCTTGATTCGCTCAGGACACTCAAATTCAAAGGACCGGCCTTGCAGACACGTAAACACTTTTTATCGGAGTTGGACGTCGGAACACTATAAAAGAGACAATAGTTAGTTTTTGACAAAGATAAAAAGGACAATAATTTATATGTTTTATGATTTAAATTACCAATTTATCTATTAAAAAATATAAAGGACTAATTTGTTACAATTTAAGGTTTGTTTATTAGTTAGAATTTTGGATGGTAATGCTTTGGAAGGTAAGCCTATATTTTAAAAAATTTTAAAAAATAATATGATAAATGAGTATATAATATATTTTTTTATATAACTTTTAAAAAATATTAAATATATATCAAAATATAAATTTAACTCTTCAAAATATTTCAAAAATTAACTCGCAAACAGATCCTTGAGAAATATCATGTGCATTAGAACTTTAGAAAAACAATTACACAAATAAATTGATTCACTGTGAATGCTACAATTTACTTACAATAGCATGAGAAGCATGACGCCAAGAAAGACCCAGAACATGCTCTCAAGCACAAGATAGAGGAGGAGATTGCGGAGACGGCTGCCGTCGGATCGGGCGGTTTTGCATTCCATGAACGCCATGACAAAAAAGAAGCTAAGAAAGAAGATGAAGAAGCTCATGGAAAGAAGCACCATCATCTCTTTGGTTGAACATGTGATAAATATATCAAGCTCAGAAGATCACCCATAAATTTGAGCTATATGCATGGAGGGTCTAAATAAAGTTTGAACTATAGTTTGGACTTTTGAGAGTATTTAATTCTCTCTAGTTGTTTTATATATTTCCATATAAAATGTGGGTTGTGTTTGACATAGTTATGCTTTGTAATCAGAACAATCTCTTAGTTATGCCCATATGTTATAAAACATTAAAAAACTTGGTCACTTAAGTTACACGAGGGTCTAAAATAAAACGAAAATAACTTGAGCGAACAAAATATCTAATGTTTGTAATTTAAGAGATCAAAATAAATCAAATAAATTTAAGGGACCAAAGTGAAACTTAAAAATAACTTAAAGGACCAAAAGTGTAATTGATAAAACCGCAAATGCACATTATTATCGCGTAGTAAAGGTTATCGTTCTCACAAAGTGAAATCTAAAAATAACTTAAAGGACCGATCTCTATTTACTATGAAGATCAATTAAAACGGTAAATGTTGATAATAGGATTTTCGATTAAAATTCACAATAAAAATAGAGCCTCGGGATTATCGTTTTTCACATAATGGATACAACAAAACTAACCTTCTCTAAGTTATAGGTGTTAAAATCTTAAAAATCAGATAAACAATTATAACCAATGCATTTTTTCAAAGAGCAAAAGTATATTTTAAACTAATTACTAACCTATTTTCATGATTGATGTATTAGCAAAATCCTTTAAGAGAAGATATCTTTCATAATTTCAAGAGAACCAAAATCTATTTTCATGATTTGATTATCTTGTCCAATCTTAGGGATCAGATATCAAATCCACCTTTTGGTATATTATTTGATATCCATGTACGAACATGATTATTACTAGATTGGATTAAAAGGTCAATACCCATGACAAAAAGAAATAGAAATTGTTAGAGATCCATCATTGAAAATCCTACAATCCCAGGACAAGGAAGATCTACTCACACATGATCATAGTAGAATCAAAGCTTAAATATAAAAGCATTGAAAATATAAAATAACAGAATAAAATAACATAGTAAAAATAAAAAACTGAATATTATTGAAACTAGAAATTTGCTAAGAGAAATACAAGAACAAAAGCAAGAGTAACAAGAGATTGTGAATAGTAAAATGTGTCTAAAACTGAGTATTTTCATCCTTTTTATAGCCCTATGTGCCTTCATGAGCTTTAATTACAAGAAACCATCAGAATTTCACATAAGAAAAATGGTTCAGCAGTAGAAGATGAGCATATTACGACCATTATTGTCAAGCAGTAATCCTTGCTGCCTTGGAGCGGAAAATTCTTGTTTTTTTTCTCTCGTTCATCCATTATGGCCGTAATGGCCATTACAGTCAGGCATTAATGCTTGCTGGAACTTGAGTTTCTTTCATTTTCTTGATCAGGATGCACCATGACTGCACCACTTGACTTCAAAGCTCTTTTGCACAAAAAATCTTCACTTATTCCTTCACTTCTCCTTGCAATCTAAACAAAACAAAAATGTAGTACAACAGAACTAAAACTGAATTAAAAGCATCAAATTAACTTATCAAACAAAGCTATAAAAATAGATAAATTCTAGCTTATCAGTAATTTAGCTTATAAAAAAAGAATAATATACATCAAGCATAAGCACCTATATGATTATAAGTGTCATCGACATGCATCTATGTTCGACACTCTGTATTACACTCGTACGACACCTCAAACAAGTTCCGTAAAAAAAAACTTTTTTTTTTGCTTCGACACATCATAGACATTCATTACACATCTCAAACACATCTATAAAAAGTTAAAGATGTGTCAAAGCAATGATGAACATTGATAGAAATAAAAAATATTAAATTAATTATAACACATTTATCTTTTGGGTAATAAATGTGTTGAATGAGAGAAAAAGGAGAGATACATATGGTGTAACTGTGTGTATGAACTATACAACGAAGTAAATTTTATATTTTCAAGAAAATAATTACAAAAAAATAATATTGAAGATACTATCTTATTTACATGGTATGATATGATATGCAGTAAATACAAATATCATAAATATATATTTTCAACGCCTCCTTTTAAGCTAGAGCATATAAATCATATACACCAAACTTCTTATATATATAACTAATTTGAGGACATATCAAGGATTTAGTGAAGACATATTCCAGTTGATCATTGAAAATAACAAAGCTAGTGGTGATGTCTTCTGATTCGATCTTCAACCTTTCAAAGTGACAATCTATCTCAATATGCTTCGTTCTCTCATGAAAAACTGGATTATAGGCAATAAGCAATGCTGCTTGATTATCTTGGATTAATGTCATTTGTGTTGCCTCTTCAAACTGAAGCTCTTGGAATAACTATTTCAACAAAAATGAGCTTAGAAGTTACTAATGCTATATCTTTGTATTCAACTTTAACACTGGATCTTGCAACCACACTCTTTACTCTTCCATGATATAAAGTTTCCTCCAACAAGTACACAATACCCATAAGTGGATCTTGAAGGCGCAAACACGAGAAGGGGGTTGAATTGTGTTTGACTAACTTGAATACTTTTTCTGTTTTTGCAGTTTTAAAACAAAACTTGATGTATGAATAAAAACAGAGTTAGCAGCGGATATAAAGTAAAAATAAAAACACAGAATTTTATACTGGTTCACCGTTAACGAGGCTACGTCCAGTCCCTTCACCTTGAAGGATTTCACTAACTCAAACCTTGAATTACAATAGTTCCACTGACCCTCCAAGTCAGTCTTCTCAAACAGTCTAACAATCCTAGACTCTTGAGGAATACAACACCTTGACTTCCTAAGTCAAGTCTTCTCCTACCAATCTGACAACCCCAGATTGTAGAAGGAATTACAACGCCTTGAATCTAATTGCCAAGTAATCTGCTACCCCTTCTAACTCCCTTATATTGTAGACTTTACTTCAACAACTTAGATCTAACACAAAGGAAAGAAAATAACACGAGTGCTTGCTTCTGGAAAGCTGGAACTCACAATTAACCTCACAGAAAACTTGAGTGTTTGCTTTTGGAAGTGTATGACTTTTTTGTGATTTTCGATACTAAGTATTCTGCCTTGAGCCTCCTTTTATAGATGCAAATTAGGGCCTCTTCCAAGCTTAATTTCGAGCTGTATCTTGCTGGAATCTCTTGCAAAAATATCTTGACCAATCGGACTTCACTTAAATAAAAAACATATCTTTTTTAAGCTTCAAATTTGCTTTCAAAAATAACTGGCCAATCATGTCTTTAGTTTCTTCCCGCCAACAGCTTCTGAACTCCCATACGACTTCACTTTATTTTTGTAACAAATCCTTTTAATACTTTGATCAAAATAAATTAAAATCTCCACCGTTAATCCTCATGATTAAATTTGGACCATTTGATCTTCTGCGCTAGTCCACATCTAGACCATACTAAGTGATCTGCTGTGATCCTCTGATTTCGGCCAACCCTGGACCACACTTTCTAATCTTCTGATCTCGGCCATCCTGGTCTAGCAAACTGATCTGTTGTGATCCTCTGATCTCGGCCACTGTTGGACCATACATTCTGACCTTTTGATTTCGACCAACACTGGGCCATGGTCTGATCTTCTGATCTCGGCCAACATTGGGCCATATACTCAAATCTGGACCATTGATCTGAATATGTTCCCTCTGATCTGGACCAATTCTGGACTTGGTCTGGATTAAACTGAAATTAAATCTGGACAAATAATATTTCAGTCTGGACATTTTACCTTCTGTTTTGAATCAGTTCTGGATCAATTCTGGAGATCATTTCTTATGGTCTAGACTTAGTTTCATACCCTGAATCATGCTATCTTCTGGTCTGGGTCAAATTTGGATTGATTCTCTTGTTCTAGACCCATTAACTTATCCTCTGATTAAGTCTGGATCAAGTCTTGGCTGTTTATTATTTCACTGCCAGGCCATCTTCTGGTCAGAATAACTTCTGGAATAAGTCTGACAAATGATTCCTTCTGGTCTGGATCAAGTCTCTCTCTGGCAGGCTTCCTTTTGACTTTGCTTCCTTCTGATCTGGGCCAGCAAAGATATCTTCTGGTGATGTTTTGACATCCTGGAGTATCTTCTGGTACCTTCAAGATTCAATCTTTGGAACCCTTTGATCTTCTGTTTCTGATTACTTCAGCTTCTGGTGGCATTTGATTTAATAATTCAAGGTTCAAAATAAGATTACATGGAGTGCTTTTGTAAACATCAAAATCCTAAGTACTTAGAACCAAGTTGGTTCCAACAATCTCCCCCTTTTTGATGATGATAAAACCTTAACTTATTTTGCTAGTTTATAACTCGAAGACTTGAATTACTCCCCCTCAGATCAATCTCTCCCCCTAAGTCTGATACTGACTTTTTCTTCTCCTTTTCAACTTCTTCTCATTTCACTCTTTCTTTTCTTCTCTTCTCCTCTCCTTTTCAACTCCTTCTTTTTTCTCCATTTCTTTTCTCCCTTCACATAGCCTCTCCTTTTCAACTCCTTCTTTTTTCACTCTTTCTTTTTCTCTCTTTATTTTCTCTCTCCCTGTTTTCTCTCCTTTTCAACTTCTTCTCTTTTTCACTCTTTCTTTTTCTCTCTCCCTGATTCTTCTCCTTTTCAACTCCTTCTCTTTTCATCTCTTTCTTTTTCGCTTCTCCTTTCTTTTTATCTCTCATTTTCTACTTATTTCTCCTTTCTCTCTCTCTCTCTCCCCCCTTTTGTCATCAGCCAAAAAGAGGTCCTACTATTTTTGTATTTTTTTGTTTTTCTCTTTACAGATTACAAAAAGTAAAAATAGAAAATTAAAAAGCATAAAATAAAATTACAAGAAAATTAAAAAAACTCCTAAGAAGACTACTTGAGCTAGTTAGATATGGAGACAATGTTGAGATGCTTCTTGATGAACTCGAACCTATCTTCTGGTAATGCTTTAGTGAAGATATCAGCCCATTGATGATCAGTGTCCACAAACTGGATGCTTAAAGTCCCTTTTTGAACATGGTCCTTAATGAAATGGTGTTTTATTTCAATGTGTTTGGCTCTAGAGTGTAAGATAGGGTTCTTGGTTAGGTTTATGGCTGAAATGTTATCACAGAACAAAGGGATATTGGTTTCAAAGATGTTGTAATCTTCAAGTTGATGTTTCATCCAGAGTACCTTTGAACTACATCCTGCTGCTGATATATACTCAGCTTCAGCTGTTGACTTGGCTATGGTGCTTTGTCTTTTGCTTGACCAAGAGATCAAATTATCACCTAAGAAAATGCAGTTGCCACTTGTACTTTTCCTTTCCAGCTTGTCTCCAGCATAGTCGGAATCACAAAAACCTCTGAGTTTGTAGGTGGGGGTTTTCTTGTACAACAAAGTAAGGTTGGCGGTTCCTTTAAGGTATCTCAAAATTCATTTGATAGCAGTTAAATGGGATTCCCTAGGGTCAGCATGAAAATGGGCACAGACACAAACACTAAACAAGATGTCAGGTCTAGAAGAAGTTAAATAAAGAAGGGATCCAATCATACCTCTGTATGTTTTCTGATCTACCTTTTGGCTGGTTTCATCTTTCTCAAGTAAGAAGGTGGGTGCATGGGGGTGGCCATAGGCTTACATTCCCTCATTTTGAACTTTTTAAGAAGTTCTTTAGTATATTTAGATTGGTGAATGAGTATACCTGATTTACCTTGGTGAATCTGAATTCCCAGGAAGAACTTGAGTTCTCCCATCATACTCATTTGGAACTCTTTCTGCATTAGGTCAGAAAACTCTTTGCACAAAGTGCCATTAGTCGATCCAAATATGATATCATCAACATAAACTTGAATAATCAAAATATCATTTTTAATGGATTTCCTAAATAGAGTATTATCAATCTGGCCTATATTAAATTCATTCTTAAGCAGAAAGTTACTAAGTCTGTCATACCATGCCCTTGGTGCTTGTTTTAAACCATATAAAGATTTTTTAAGTTTAAAAACATGGTCTGGAAAATCAGAATTTTCAAATCCAGGGGGCTGTTTGACATAGACTTCCTCACTTATATAGCCATTTAAGAATGCACTTTTAACATCCATTTGATACAACATTATATCATGATTAGCAGCAAATGATAAAAGAATTCTAATTGCTTCTAACCTGGCCACTGGAGCAAAAGTCTCAGTGTAGTCTATACCTTCCTGTTGACTGTATCCTTGAGCTACAAGTCTGGCTTTGTTCCTTACCACTTCACCTTTTTCATTAAGTTTATTCCTGAACACCCACTTGGTTAATGTTTTTGTTTGGTCTGGATGCCAGATCCCAAACATCATTCCTTTGGAATTCATTCAGCTCTTCTTGCATTGCAAGTATCCAACCTTCTTCTGCCAAATCTTCATCAACATTGGTTGGTCTGCATCAACTTCTGATTCTGGTAAGTTTGTAACAGCTTCTGATTCTGGTAGATATGTAACAGCTTCTGATTCTGGTAAATATCCAGATTTCTCTTCTGACTCATTTTTTGCTGTTTCTGACTTGATCATATTTATCTTTTGAAGATTTGTCATGTGTTGCTGACTTGCTGTATCCTCTACCTTTCCAGGTACTTCTGTTTCTTCTACTTCTGCTCCGTTTGGTTCTGGTGAACCTGCACTATCTTTATCTTGCTTTGATTTGTCAAGATCAAGCAGTTTGTCATATAACATAATATAAATCAAATAATTTAAACATCAACTCAATACAGCCAAACCATTAATTCTGCTTATGGTGGTTTCTGCTTGTTTTTGAAACCACTGGAATGCTGTTTCTGCTGAAGTGTTCAATTCGTGTGAATCACCTGGTTCCTCTGACAGTTTGAAAACCTACAGAATACTTATCTAGCTTTGTCTTTTAAGATCAAGCTTCTTGTTATCACAGTAAACATAAATATCAAACAATAATAGTATTTACAGCAAGATGTAACCTGTATGTCAGCAGTTTCAGTTTTACTTTGAAAATCCTCTTGCTTCTGATTTTCAGATTCCGAATCTGTATGTTTAAATGATTTGGATGAAGGGTTTTGAATTCCCTTCTAGATTTGTAGTCTTGATGAATTTCACTGGAGTGTTTGAAGAACTCTCCTGATTCTGTTCCTTCTCTTTCTGCTTCGGCTGATACACCATGTTCCTCTGGTGATTCTGGTAATTCTGCTTCTTCTGGTAATACTGAAGCTGATGTGTGTGATTCTGCTGTTTGTGGCTGAACCTCTGTTTCTGATAATTATACTGGTTCTGGTACTGATTTTGATTCTAGTTCCAGTGTTGGTTCTGGTTCCAGTTCCTGTGCCTCTGATACTGGTTCCAGTTCTGGTTCTGGTTCCAGTTCTGGTTCCAGTTCTGGTTCCAGTTCCTGTTCTGATTTTGGTTCCAGCGTTGGTTCTGGTTCCAGTTCTTGTACCTCTGATACTTGTTCCAATTCTAATTCTGGTTCCAGTTCCTGTTCAGATTCGTGTGATATGTGTGATTTCTTTGATATTTCCTATTCCTCCTATGATTCTTGTTCTGGTTCTGACGGGTATTGTGTTGACCAGTTCTTCTTCTACCAGAGTCAATTGGCTTCTGTTTGGTAGATGTTGGAACATAAACCTTCTTGTGCTTGTGCATTGCCAACATCCATTGTCCAGGCACCATTGTTGGTGTCTCCTTCTGGTTGCTCAGAATATCTGCAACATAGACAATTTGATCTTTTGGTACCCAGAACTGATTGGATCCAGGTTTGTTAGTTTTAACAACTCTCTGATCTTGTTCAGATTTTACCATTGGACAAGATAATTCAGAGTGACCTTTCTTAGCACAAACAATGCATAACACATCAGAATGAACAATTTTCGTTTCAGCAATAGTTTCTGTAAAACCAAGACCTCTCTTTCCAATGTTACTGTTTCCATAAATCATAGATGCATATTTACTTCTTTCCATTCCATTAGAAATAAAGTTTTGAAAAAATTGCTCATGCATATTAGATTCACAAACAGTTTTGGAAGGGGAACAAATATCACTTTTGAGAGTTTGGTTTTCAGATTTGAGTCTCGCAACTTCAGTTTTAAAATCCTTGTTTTCAGTTGCATACTCAGAATTTTGATTCTTTAAAACTTGGACTTCTTTGGTCAGATTTTTCTTATCTTTCCTAAGAGTTTTTAGTTTTAAAGACATCTTATTGTTTGCATTTAAAAAGTCTTTTACAGCTTCAATTAATTCAGATTTAGAGAGATCAGAAAATACCTCATTGTCTTCATCTTCTAAATCAGTTCCAGAGGCTGAGCTGTATCCAGAACTTGAGTTGGTATGAGCCATTAGAGCCAGAATCGCTTCCTCTGATGTGCTTCCAGACTTGCCTGAATGACTGCTTTCATCATTCTTCCTTTTGTCTGCTTTCCTTCTTGGAACTGTGCCTTTGTGAAATTCAGTGGCAGACCTGATGTGTGCTATCATTGCTGTTTCTGCTTCTTCTTCATTAGAAGATTCTTCTTCTGATTCTGATACATCCCAGGCTGCCATCAGACCCTTCTTTCTGAATCTGGAACTCTTCTTGTGCTGCTTGCCTTTTTCTAGATTTGGACATTCTGATTTGATATGTTTAGGTTCATTGCATTCATAACAGATGATGCTCTTCTTGTCAGATTCTTCCTTTCCTTTGCTGTTATGTTTCTTCTTGGAGTCTCTCCTCTTTCTGTTTTCCCAGATCTTAACCATCTGTTTGCCTAAGTAAGCCATATCATCACAGTCACTATCGCTATCCTCTGATTCTGGTGCTACCCTTTCAGCTTTCTTCTGTTTCGACTTCAGGGCCAGATTCTTCTTCTTCTTTGGTTCATCTGATTTTAGTTATATTTCATGAGACCTGAGTGAGCTGATCAGATCTTCAAGTTTTAAGTTGTTTAGATCTTTGGCTTGCTGAACTGCAGTAACCATTGGTCTCCACTTGGTTGGTAAGCTTCTTAGAATCTTCTTGACATGATCTGCTGTTGTGTAGCTTTTCTTCAAGACCTTCAGTCCAGATATCAGAGTCTGGAATCTGCAGAACATTCCATCAATGTTTTCATCATCTTCCATCTTGAACATCTCATACTGTTTGACCAGTATGTTAGCCCTTGCTTCTTGAACTTGCTGGCTTCCTTCATAGGTTAGAACCAGACTGTCGAATATGCTCTTTGTTGTTTCTTTATCTGTGCATCTGTCAAATTCCTTGAATGTGATGGCACTGATCATGATGTTTCTGGACTTGTGATGAAGTTTGTATAATCTGCTCTGGTCTGGTTTCATATCATCCATGTCCAGTTCTTTAGTTGGATCTACTGGAACAGTAGGTGCAATGTATCCTTTGACTACTATCTTCCATAATTCAGGATCTTGAGATATGAAGAAACTTCTCATTCTGTCCTTCCAATACTCAAATCTTTCTACATCAAAAAGTGGTGGTCTGTTGATGTTGCCTCCCAAATCATCTTTGGATTCTGCCATGTTGAACCCCTTGGACCTTTCCTCAAACACTGTTAAGTGCTCAGCCTTGAGACCGAGCTCTGATACCAATTGAAGGAGCAAACACGAGAATGGGGGTTGAATTGTGTTTGACTAACTTGAATACTTTTTCTGCTTTTGCAGTTTTGAAACAAAACTTGATGTATGAATAAAAACAGAGTTAGCAGCAGATATAAAGTAAAAATAAAAACACAGAATTTTATACTAGTTCACCGTTAACGAGGCTACGTCCAGTCCCTTCACCTTGAAGGATTTCACTAATTCAAACATTGAATTATAACAGTTCGACTGACCCTCCAAGTCAGTCTTCTCAAACAGTCTAACAATCCTAGACTCTTGAGGAATACAACACATTGACTTCCTAAGTCAAGTCTTCTCCTACCAATCTGACAACCCCTGATTGTAGAAGGAATTACAACGCCTTGAATCTAATTGCCAAGTAATCTTCTACCCCTTCTGACTCCCTCAGATTGTAGACTCTACTTCAACAACTTAGATCTAACACAAGGGAAAGAAAATAACACGAGTGCTTGCTTCTGGAAAGCTGGAACTCACAATTAACCTCACTGAAAACTTGAGTGTTTGCTTTTGGAAGTGTATGACTCTTTTGTGATTTTCGATACTAAGTATTCTGCCTTGAGCCTCCTTTTATAGATGCAGATTAGGGCCTCTTCCAAGCTTAATTTCGAGCTGTATCTTGCTGGATTCTCTTGCAAAAATATCTTGACCAATCGGGCTTCACTTAAATAAAAAACATATCTTTTTTAAGCTTCAGATTTGCTTTCAAGAATAACTGGCCAATCATGTCTTTAGTTTCTTCCCGCCAACAGCTTATGAACTCCCATACGACTTTACTTTATTTTTGTAACAAATCCTTTTAATACTTTGATCAAAATAAATTAAAATCTCCATCGTTAATCCTCATGATTAAATCTGGACCATTTGATCTTCTGCGCTAGTCCACATCTGGACCATACTAAGTGATCTGCTGTGATCCTCTGATTTCGGCCAACCCGGGACCACACTTTCTAATCTTATGATCTTCTGATCTCGGCCATCCTGGTCTAGCAAATTGATCTACTGTGATCCTCGGATCTCGGCCACTGCTGGACCACACATTCTGACCTTCTGATTTCGACCAACACTGGGCCATGGTCTGATCTTCTAATCTCGGCCAACATTGGGCCATATACTCAAATCTAGACCATTGATATGAATATCTTCCCTCTGATCTGGACCAATTATGAACTTGGTCTGGATTAAACTGAAATTAAATCTGGACAAATAATATTTCAGTCTGGACATTTTACCTTCTGTTTTGAATCAGTTCTGGATCAATTGTGGAGATCATTTCTTCTGGTCTGGACTTAGTTTCATACCCTGAATCATGTTATCTTCTGGTCTGGGTCAAATCTGGATTGATTCTCTTGTTCTGGACCCATTAACTTGTCCTCTGATTAAGTCTGGATCAAGTCTGGGCTGTTTATTATTTCACTGCCAGGCCATCTTCTGGTCAGAATAACTTCTGGAATAAGTATGACAAATGATTCCGTCTGGTCTGGATCAAGTCTCCCTCTGGCAGGCTTCCTTCTCGCCTGGTCTAGGTCTCCTTCTGACTTTCCTTCCTTCTGATCTGGGCCAGCAAAGATATCTTCTGGTGATGTTTTGACATCATGGAGTATCTTCTGCTACCTTCAGGATTCAATCTTTGGAACCCTTTGATCTTCTGCTTCTGATTACTTCAGCTTCTGGTGGCATTTGATTTAATAATTCAAGGTTCAAAATAAGATTACATGGAGTGCTTTTGTAAACATCAAAATCCTAAGTACTTAGAACCAACTTGGTTCCAACATATCTTATATCAATGAACAAGCTACCCAATCAACATCTAAATAACCAACTATCCGAGTATCGATCTATTTGTGTAACACCCCGAGTTTAAAACACAGCGCGGGTGCAGTTTTTTTTTTAATAAATAACTAATATGAGTTTTCCAAAATTAATATCAAGGGAATTAAAATAAAATCAGTTCATTTCAAAGGTTATCACCCAATCAGTGTCAGAGTGCAGAATAATACAGCGGAAAAAGTAATACATTAATTCCGAAAATAAAATTACATTTTCCAAAACTCAAGACCCTATACAAAAGTCTAGACTGATCATGCACTAAGCTACAGTAGCACAGTCTCCACCGTATTCTTTATAAGTTTCGTCTTCCGCCAACCGTCCGTCCCTCTGTGTTGTCCACGTAGACTCCGTACGTAAAGATCAAGGGAAACTAACGACGCTTCCGTCGTTTGTGTATCCGTCTGTAGGACGGGTTCGGGTAACATCTGAGGGCAAAGCCCAAAGTCCACAATATAATAGCAAGGGTCACCGACCGAAATTAACAGATAATCACATAGCATATATTGCACAACAACAATTATAATCATGGTATAACGTATGATGATGAGGAAAATAATAATGCTCATTTGAAAAATTATGACTTTCATGCATTTTCAAAATAGCAGTCAATGATTATGAAGTATGCGGTAAGTACAAACACACGTCAACAAAACACAATCATTAATTCAGAATTTCAGATTTCTGAACAGCACTCACACACATTAATTTCCAACATTCATCATATAAACAATCGTGACACACCGGTCAAATCCCTCAATGTAATGCATATAATTTTCTTGGAATCACCAAGGTGCAGTCACTCACAGACCAGCACAATTTAATGGCCCTCATGACCAGGGTGCAATCGTTCACAGATCAGCACCAGTGCAGTTGCTCACAGACCAGCACTCGTGCAGTCGCTCACAGACCAGCATGTTTGACATAAACCAAGGTACAATCGCTCACAGATCAGTACCTAGTGTAGTCGCTCACAGACCAGCACTCGTGCAATCGCTCACAGATCAGCACGTGGTCGCGCATTTCTGGGTACAGACGATCACAGTCCAGTACCAGTGCAGTCGCTCGCAGACCAGCACTTATATACCAAGGTACAATCGCTCACAGATCAGTACCTAGTGCAGTCGCTCACAGACCAGCACTCGTGCAATCGCTCACAGATCAACACGTGGTCGCGCATTTCAGGGTACAGACGCTCACAGTCCAGTACCAGTGCAGTCGCTCACAGACCAGCACTTATATACCAAGGTACAATCGCTCACAAATCAGTACCTAGTGTAGTCGCTCACAGACCAGCACTCGTGCAATCGCTCACAGATCAGCACGTGGTCGCACATTTCAGGGTACAGAC
The DNA here is from genome assembly GCA_037974295.1 of Cicer cuneatum. NCBI lineage: Eukaryota > Viridiplantae > Streptophyta > Magnoliopsida > Fabales > Fabaceae > Cicer > Cicer cuneatum. Next base: position 15,312,059 of record JBBPBO010000002.1, on the reverse strand, counting down.
GCTCACAGTCCAGTACCAGTGCAGTCGCTCACAGACCAACACTTATATACCAAGGTACAATCGCTCACAAATCAGTACCTAGTGCAGTCGCTCACAGACCAGCACTCGTGCAATCGCTCACAGATCAGCACGTGGTCGCGCATTTCAGGGTACAGACGCTCACAGTCCAGTACCAGTGCAGTCGCTCACAGACCAGCACTTATATACCGAGGTACAATCGCTCACAAATCAGTACCTAGTGCAGTCGCTCACAGACCAGCACTTGTGCAATCGCTCACAGATCAGCACGTGGTCGCGCATTTCAGGGTACAGACGCTCACAGTCCAGTACCAGTGTAGTCGCTCACAGACCAGCACTTATATACCAAGGTACAATCGCTCACATATCAGTACCTAGTGCAGTCGCTCACAGACCAGCACTCGTGCAATCACTCACAGATCAGCACGTGGTTGCGCATTACTCTGTGGCCCATCGCGGGTACCACTTGACTATGCAATGCATGAATATGCAGTGTTTCACTTCTCTAGAAACAGAATGCAACTTAGAAATTCATGCTTTCCATCATGTTTAAAATATAACAGCACAGTCAGAATTAACATCATCACAATCATGATTAAACAGTCAATTAATCATTCACACTTTGAAATGTTTTCCCAACCTCTCAAAAATTCAGACACAGTGTTTAAAACTGGGATTTTTCTGAGATTTACGAATCTGTATTCGAATACAGCTCTTCTGTATTCGAATACAGAAGCCAAAAACAGTATAGAATCACTCTCCGTATTCGAATAAAGCCCTCTGGTATTCGAATACAGAGGCAGATTTCAGTGCACAAATCAATCTCTTTCATTACATCAGTAAAGTTTTTAAAACTTCATCACCACTACTTCAAAATCTCATCAAAAGTTCCACTTTCACTCACCACAACATTCCCAGTATTCCCCAGACACTCAGGGTTTACAAAACACTCTTGAAAACTTGGAATTTTCTGCAAACTCGAATCTGTATTCGAATACAGATCCCCTGTATTCGAATACAGAAGCATGAACTGAAGTTTTAACATTCTGTATTCGAATACAGCATGCCTGTAGTCGAATACAGAAGACCAAACCTTGAAAATTTCAGCATTTCTCCCATGTCCTTAAAGGTTTTTCAAAACACCATCCCCTCCACTTTAAAACCATTTCACATACCTCATTTAAATCATTTAAATCCTTCTCAAATTTTCTCAATACTTTAAAACTCACATGACAGAGTTTAAAACTTGATTTTCTGGAAAACACGAATCTGTATTCGAATGCAGCTTCCTTGTATTCGAATACAGAAGCTAAAAACAGTGCTTATGGAAAAACACAAACTGTATTCGAATACAGAAACTGAAACTTGTGAAAAACAGCATTGTGTATTCGAATACAACATGCCTGTAGTCGAATACAGAAGACAAACCAGAATGATCAACATCAGATCATCAGAAAACAAAACCAGAATCCGAATGATTAACATCAGAACGTTAGAAATAGAATTAGAATCAGAATCATTAACACCAGAACATCAGAAATAGAACTAGAATCAGAATCATCAACACCAGAACATAAGACAACAGAACCAGAACAATCAACATCAGAAACAGAACCAGAAGGATCAACATCAGAAACAGAACCAGAATGATCAACATGAGAAACAGAACCAGAAGGATCAACATCAGAAACAGAACCAGAATGATCAACATTAGAAACAGAACCAGAATGATCAACATCAGAAACAGAACCAGAATGATCAACATCAGAAACAGAACCAGAATGATCAACATCAGAAACAGAACCAGAATCAGAATCATCAGAAGCAAAACAGAATGACTCATAGGAGAATCATCAGAAGCAAAACAAATGATTTACCAGAATCATTAGAAGGAAAACAAAATGATTTACCAGAATCATCAGAAGCAAAACAGAATGACTCAGCAGAATCATCAGAAGCATAACAGAATGACTCACCAGAATCATCAGAAGAAAAATAGAATGACTTATACAGAATCATCAGAAGCAAAACAGAATGACTTATACCAGAATCATCAGAAGCAGAAACAGGATGATTAACATCAGAATTCATCAGAAACAAATAGAATGATTATCAGAATCATCAGAAGCAGAAACAGGATGATTAATATCAGAATCATCAGAAGCAAAATAGAATGATTATCAGAATCATCAGAAGCAGAAACAAGATGATTATCAGAAACATCAGAAGTAAAATAGAATGATTCACACAGAACCATCAGAAGATGAATGTATCAAAGGATACATTCTGAATTTACAGAAGATGTATTTCTGGAATTATCAGAAGATAAACCAGAATGTCCAAAACCGACCAGAAGAGAACTTTGGAGGCTTATATCAAATAGAAACAAAATCAGAAGAACATCTGGAAAACACCAGAGGGAAGCCTACCATAATATGAATTGCTCCAAACAAGAATGATTCAAATATCAGAAGCAATCAAGAAGTTACACTGATTTGAACATAGCCTGGCAGTGTAATTTCAACACAGTCCATACTTGTCCAGAAGATATATTTGATGGATTATATCAGAGGGAATAAATATCAGAAGATTCTTTGGACCATACTATTGTGAAGCCTGCCATGTGGAGAGTTGTTCGAGGCCATAAGTTGTCAAAAGGAAGAAGTAATCGAGAAGATAATTTGACCAGAACATGGCATGACAATCGAATTTTGAGTAACCCAGACTTCGCCCAGACTTCATCCAGAATTGATCAGAAGAAGCACAGAATGGTTCATGCCAGAATCACCAGAAGCAGAAACAACAGAATGATTATCAAAATCATCAGAAGCAGGAAACAGGATGATGATCAGAATCATTAGAAACAGAAAACATGATGATTATCAGAATCATCAGAAGCAGAAATAGAATGGTTCACATGAAAACCATCAGAAGCAGAAATAGACACAGAATGATCCACACAAGGATCATCAGAACCAGAAACAGAAACAGAATGATCCACACAAGGATCATCAGAACCAGAAACAGAAACGAAATGATCCACACAAGGATCATTAGAAACAAAAACAGAAATAGAATGATGCACACAAGGAGAGTTGTTCCAGGCCATAAGTTGTCAAAAGCAAGAAGTAATCGAGAAGATAATTTGACCAGAACATGGCATGACAATCGAATTTTGAGTAACCCAGACTTCGCCCAGACTTCATCTAGAATTGATCAGAAGAAGCACAGAATGGTTCATGCCAGAATCACCAGAAGCAGAAACAACAGAATGATTATCAAAATCATCAGAAGCAGGAAACAGGATGATGATCAGAATCATTAGAAACAGAAAACATGATGATTATCAGAATCATCAGAAGCAGAAATAGAATGGTTCACATGAGAACCATCAGAAGCAGAAATAGACACAGAATGATCCACACAAGGATCATCAGAACCAGAAACAGAAACAGAATGATCCACACAAGGATCATCAGAACGAGAAACAGAAACGAAATGATCCACACAAGGATCATTAGAAACAAAAACAGAAATAGAATGATGCACACAAGGATCATCAGAACCAGAAACAGAAACAGAATGATCCACACAAGGATCATCAGAACCAGAAACAGAAACGGAATGATCCACACAAGGATCATCAGAACCAGAAACAGAAACGAAATGATCCACACAAGGATCATCAGAACCAGAACCAGAAACGAAATGATCCACACCAGGATCATCAGAACCAGAAACAGAAACATAAATTCTTCTTCTGTATTCGACTACAGGGCTTGTAGTCGAATACAAGTATGAAAACTTAAGTAAAACAGAAAATTTACAGATTGTAGTCGAATACACACATGTTGTATTCGAATACACCTTCGAAAACCAGTGAAAATTTCCTGAGATTCAACCCTTTTCAAACTGTTTTCTTTTAAAACAACGACCAAACAACAAAACAGATTCAACACTTTTTTTCCAAAAGACACTTCCCTCATTTAAAATCCATTTTCCTTTTAAAGCATCAACACCACCAGAATCACACAAAACAGAAATGGAATCAGGATCCAACCCCAATCATCCAGAACCAGAAAACAGAATGTTCACTCACCAGAATCATTCAGATTTTGAAACCATCAGAACAAATATGCAAGCATCACAGCTTTCTCAAAACATCAGAATAACGTGTATAGCATTTCAGTTTTTCAAACAATCAGAACAACATGCAAAGCATTTCAGCTTCCTCAAACATCAGAATAACATGCATAGCATTTCAGCTTTTACAATCATCAGAACATGACCAATGTTTTCAACCAAAACAGAAATCATCACACAGCAGCATAACACCAACAGAATGCATTTTTGCATTTTTAAAACTATTTTCCAAAACAGTTTTATGAACATGTATTTTAACCATCTTTAAAATAACATGCAAGGCATCTTCAGTTTTCTCACATAAGTAAAACAGCAGTAATGCATTCAACCAACAACAGCCATCATAAAATCATCACATATCAACAAAAATGCATTTTCTTTATTTTTCAAGATGTCATTTCGAAAACGTGTTTTTCTTTCAAAACAGAACTGAAATAACATGCATTTACAGCCCTAATGCAACTAGAAAGTTGGAAGGTACCCTTACTCTTGTAGCGTGCTATGCTATTTCTCTTGTTCCTGCTGTGTTCCCTTTTCTGCGTCTAAAAACGGCGAAGCTGTTCCCTGAGTTTGCTGCTGCAAACCTGGGTTCTTTATCTTCGTATTGAGATGGGGATTAACTTTACTACTGGGGGTTTTCAGGTTTGAGGCTTGGATTCTCAGTTACTGGAGTCTTGAGGAATTCCCTCTCTTCAATTTGAATTCGGGAAACTGGGCAGAACAGAGACAGAATGAGAGAGGAAATGAGGTTGGTACATGCAATATGGGCAGTGAGGAGGAAGGAATGGTGTTCTGACTTCACCATCCTTCTCACTCCTATTTATAGGCTCTCAAGGTGCCACCTCACTTGCCACTTGTCTGGTTTCCAGCTGGATTTTTTAGCACTTAATCCTTTTTGCAATTAGCCACTAATCCTTAATTAATGGTCCGATTAATTTAATTACTCGAAATTAAATTAATTTAATCTTCATCCAATAATTATAATTCATCTTCCAAAATAAATATTTATATATATATATATTCACTCAAAACATACATATATTAAATATTTAACAAAAATCCCCAAAATACCCTTAATATTAATTCCATAAATAAATATTAAATTTAAGGGTCTTACATTACCACCTCCCTTAAATTAGTTTCGTCCTCGAAACTACATGTTGATAACAACTTAGGATATTGTTCCCTCATCTTACTTTCCAGTTCCCAAGTCGCGTCCTCTAGCAACAGGATGAGTAGCCCTAGTTGCGTTCACTGTTGGTTCCACCTTCGGAACATGGAAATCCCTTGCAAAGTGTCCTGGCTTATGGCAATTGAAACAGGGAGAATCCTTTACGGTACAAGCAGTAGCATAGTGTCCTTCTTTCCCACATCGGAAGCAACGAACCCCTTGTCCTAATTGTCGTCCAAAAGTCTAGTTCCCCGGGCGATTCTGGCCCCATTTGTTGTTCTGGGGTCGGTTATACGGCTTTGCAACCTGCTTTCCTCTATTGTTCTGATTATGTACTCGACTAGGCCCTCGAGAGTTAAAGTTCCCTCCTCTGTTGGCCCTCTTGTTCTTCATCTCTTCAACCTCTCTACACTTCTCTACTAGCACTTGGAAACGTTGAATCCCCAAAGGCAAGACCGAATCTTGAATCTCATATTTCAGTCCATTCTAAAAATGATGACACATAAACTGTTCGTCAACTTCTTCCCTGAAGAATCGGAAATGTCTTGACAGGGATTCAAACTTAGCCGCATAATCTCCTACCGTCATGTTTCCCTGGTGCAATTTTAGAAAATCGTCACCCAACTTGGTCCTAGTGCTCATCGGGAAGTACTTGTCCAAAAACTTCTTTTTGAACGACTCCCAGTTCACTTCCTCTTGAGCTGACCCCATAAGTAATCTTGTACTTCTCCACCAATACTCTGCATCCCCTATCAGCAGGTACGTGGCATAGTTGACCTTCACCGCTGCTCGGCAATTAATCATCTCAAAGATTTTCTCCATCTCTTGAATCCACTGGTCCGCTCTTTCTGGACCCTCATCACCCTTGAACTTGGGAGGATTATGGCGATGAAAATCCTCTAGTCCTCTAGATTCAGCAGCGCGAATCTCTCTTTCTCTCTTCTCCAGATCTCATTGAGCCTTGGCAGCCATCTGCGCAGCAACAGACGCAGCCATGTTGTTCATTGCTTCAGCCATCCTATCTTCCCGGCTGACGTTGGCTCTTGTAGTGTCGTCTCTTCTTTGGATGCATTGTTCCTTACAAAACCATCATCAAGTAGAAATCTCGCACTACTTGGAATAATTCCAAAACTTAACACATCATCACTTCAGTCACACCACAACTTCCACAAGACTTGACACTTTAACTACTTGCTCCTATGCATGATCAGCTAATGACTCAAAACAAATACTTTAATCAGAGCTTTTAAACCAAAACTTTAACCAAATGCTCTGATACCACAACTGTAACACCCCGAATTTAAAACACAGCGCGGGTGCAGTTTTTTTTTTAATAAATAACTAAAATGAGTTTTCCAAAATTAATATCAAGGGAATTAAAATAAAATCAGTTCATTTCAAAGGTTATCACCCAATCAGTGTCAGAGTGCAGAATAATACAGCGGAAAAAGTAATACATTAATTCCCAAAATAAAATTACATTTTCCAAAACTCAAGATCCTATACAAAAGTCTAGACTGATCATGCACTAAGCTACAGTAGCATAGTCCCCACCGTATCCTTTAAAAGTCTCGTCTTCAGCCAACCGTCCGTCCCTCTGCCTTGTCCACATAGACTCTGTACGTAAAGATCAGGGGAAACTAACGACGCTTCCGTCGTTAGTGTATCCGTCTGTAGGACGGGTTCGGGTAACATCTGAGGGCAAAGCCCAAAGTCCACAATATAATAGCAAGGGTCACCGACCGAAATTAACATATAATCACATAGCATATATTGCACAACAACAATTATAATCATGGTATAACGTATGATGATGAGGAAAATAATAATGCTCATTTGAAAATTTATGACTTTCATGCCTTTTCAAAACAGCAGTCAATGATTATGAAGTATGCGGTAAGTACAAACACACGTCAACAAAACACAATCATTAATTCAGAATTTCAGATTTCTGAATAGCACTCACACACATTAATTTCCAACATTCATCATATAAACGATCGTGACACACCGGTCAAATCCCTCAATGTAATGCATATATGCTCATGCATAATTTTCTTGGAATCACCAAGGTGCAGTCACTCACACACCAGCACAATTTAACGGCCCTCGTGACCAGGGTGCAATCGCTCACAGATCAGCACCAGTGCAGTTGCTGACAGACCACCACTCGTGCAGTCGCTCACAGACCAGCACGTTTGACATAAACCAAGGTAAAATCGCTCACAGATCAGTACCTAGTGCAGTCGCTCACAGACCAGCACTCGTGCAATCGCTCACAGATCAGCACATGGTCGCGCATTTCAGGGTACAGACGCTCACAGTCCAGTACCAGTGCAGTCGCTCACAGACCAGCACTTATATACCAAGGTACAATCGCTCACAGATCAATACCTAGTGCAGTCGCTCACAGACCAGCACTCGTGCAATCGCTCACAAATCATCACGTGGTCGCGCATTTCAGGGTACAGATGCTCACAGTCCAGTACCAGTGCAGTCGCTCACAGACCAGCACTTATATACCAAGGTACAATCGCTCACAGATCAATACCTAGTGCAGTCGCTCACAGACCAGCACTTGTGCAATCGCTCACAAATCAGCACGTGGTCGCGCATTTCAGGGTACAGACGCTCACAGTCGAGTACCAGTGCAGTCGCTCACAGACCAACACTTATATACCAAGGTACAATCGCTCATATATCAGTACCTAGTGCAGTTGGTCACAGACCAGCACTCGTGCAATCGCTCACAGATCAGCACGTGGTTGCGCATTACTCTATGGCCCATCGCGGGTACCACTTGACTATGCAATGCATGAATATGCAGTGTTTCACTTCTGTAGAAACAGAATGCAACTCAGAAATTCATGCTTTCCAAAATCATGTTTAAAATATAACAGCACAGTCAGAATTAACATCATCACAATCATGATTAAACAGTCAATTAATCATTCACACTTTGAAATGTTTTCCCAACCTCTCAAAAATTCAGACACAGTGTTTAAAACTGGGATTTTTCTGAGATTTACGAATCTGTATTCGAATACAGCTCTTCTGTATTCAAATACAGAAGCCAAAAACAATATAGAATCACTCTCTGTATTCGAATACAGCCCTCTAGTATTCGAATACAGAGGCAGATTTCAGTGGATAAATCAACCTCTTTCATTACATCAGTAAAGTTTTTAAAACTTCATCACCACTACTTCAAAATCTCATCAAAAGTTCCACTTTCACTCACCACAACATTCCCAATATTCCCCAAACACTCAGGGTTTACAAAACACTCTTGAAAACTTGGAATTTTCTGCAAACTCGAATCTGTATTCGAATACAGATCCCCTGTATTCGAATACAGAAGCATGAACTGCAGTTTTAACATTCTGTATTCGAATACAGCATGCCTGTAGTCGAATACAGAAGACCAAACCTTGAAAATTTCAGCATTTCTCCCATGTCCTTAAAGGTTTTTCAAAACATCATCCCCTCCACTTTAAAACCATTTCACAGACCTCATTTAAATCATTTATATCCTTCTCAAAGTTTCTCAATACTTTAAAACTCACATGACAGAGTTTAAAACTTGATTTTCTGGAAAACACGAATCTGTATTCGAATACAGCTTCCTTGTATTCGAATACAGAAGCTAAAAACAGTGCTTCTTGAAAAACACGAATCTGTATTCGAATACAGATCCCTTGTATTCGAATACAGAAACTGAAACTAGTGAAAAATAGCATTCTGTATTCGAATACAGCATGCCTGTAGTTGAATATAGAAGACAAAACCAGAATGATCAACATCAGATAATCAGAAAACAGAACCAGAATCAGAATGATTAACATCAGAACATTAGAAACAGAATTAGAATCAAAATCATTAACACCAGAACATCAGAAACAGAACCAGAATCAGAATCATCAACACCATAACGTCAGACAACAGAACCAGAATAATCAACATCAGAAACAGAACCAGAAGGATCAACATCAGAAACAGAACCAGAATGATCAACATGAGAAACAGAACCAGAAGGATCAACATCAGAAACAGAACCATAATGATCAACATTAGAAACATAACCAGAATGATCAACATCAGAAACAGAACCAGAATGATCAACATTAGAAACAGAACCAGAAGGATCAACATCAGAAACAGAACCAGAATCAGAATCATCAGAAGCAAAACAGAATGACTCACAGGAGAATCATCAGAAGCAAAACAAATGATTTACTAGAAGCAAAACAGAATGATTTACCAGAATCATCAGAAGCAAAATAGAATGACTCATCAGAATCATTAGAAGCATAACAGAATGACTCACCAGAATCATCAGAAGAAAAACAGAATGACTTATACCAGAATCATCAGAAGCAAAACAGAATGACTTATACCAGAATCATCAGAAGCAGAAATAGGATGATTAACATCAGAATTCATCAGAAACAAACAAAATGATTATCAGAATCATCAGAAGCAGAAACAGGATGATGAATATTAGAATCATCAGAAGAAAAACAGAATGATTATCAGAATCATCAGATGCAGAAACAAGATGATTATCAGAATCATCAGAAGTAAAACAGAATGATTCACACAGAACCATCAGAAGATGAATGTATCAGAGGATACATTCTGAATTTACAGAAGATGCATTTATGGAATTATCAGAAGATAAACCAGAATGTCCAAAATCCACCAGAAGAGAACTTTGGAGGCTTATATCAAACACAAACAAAATCAGAAGAACATCTGGAAAACACCAGAGGGAAGCCTGCCATAATATGAATTGCTCCAAACAAGAATGATTCAAATATCAGAAGCAATCAAGAAGTTACACTGATTAGAACATAGCCTGGTAGTGTAATTTCAACACAGTCCATACTTGTCCAGAAGTGACCAGAAGATATCTTTGATGGATTATATAAGAGGGAATAAATATCAGAAGATTCTTTGGACCATACGATTGTGAAGCCTGCCATGTGGAGAGTTGTTCCAGGCCATAAGTTGTCAAAAGCAAGAAGTAATCCAGAAGATAATTTGACCAGAACATGGCATGACAATCGAATTTTGAGTAACCCAGACTTTGCCCAGACTTCATCCAGAATTGATCAGAAGAAGCACATAATGGTTCATGCCAGAATCACCAGAAGCAGAAACAATAGAATGATTATCAGAATCATCAGAAGCAGGAAACAGGATGATGATCAGAATCATCAGAAACAGAAAACATGATGATTATCAGAATCATCAGAAGCATAAATAGAATGGTTCACATCAGAACCATAAAAAGCAGAAATAGACACAGAATGATCCACACAAGGATCATCAGAACCAGAAACAGAAACAGAATGATCCACACAAGGATCATCAGAACCAGAAACAGAAACGAAATGATCCACACAAGGATCATCAGAACCAGAAACAGAAACAGAATGATCCACACAAGGATCATCAGAACCAGAAACAGAAACAGAAACAGAATGATCCACACAAGGATCATCAGAACCAGAAACAGAAACGGAATGATCCACACAAGGATCATCAGAACCAGAAATAGAAACGGAATGATCCACACAAGGATAATCAGAACTAGAAACAGAAACGAAATGATCCACATAAGGATCATCAAAACCATAAACAGAAACGAAATGATCCACACAAGGATCATCAGAACCAGAAACAGAAACATAAATTCTTTTCTGTATTCGACTACATGGCTCGTAGTCGAATACAAGTCTGAAAACTTAAGTAAAACAGAAATTTTACAGATTGTAGTCGAATACACACATGTTGTATTCGAATACACCTTCGAAAACCAGTGAAAATTTCCTGAGATTCAACCCTTTTCAAACTGTTTTCTTTTAAAACAACGACCAAACAACAAAACAGATTCAACACTTTTTTTCCAGAAGACACTTCCCTCATTTAAAATCCCTTTTCCTTTTAAATCATCAACACCACCAGAATCACACAAAACAGAAATGGAATTAGGATCCAACCCCAATCATCCAGAACCAGAAAACAGAATGTTCACTCACCAGAATCATTCAGATTTTGAAACCATCAGAACAAACATGCAAGCATCACAACTTTCTCAAAACATCAGAATAACGTGTATAGCATTTCAGCTTTTCAAACAATCAGAACAACATGCAAAGCATTTCAGCTTCCTCAAACATCAGAATAACATGCATAGCATTTCAGCTTTTATAATCATCAGAACATGACCAATGTTTTCAACCAAAACATAAATCATCACACAACAGCAAAACACCATCAGAATGCATTTTTGCATTTTTAAAACTATTTTCCAAAATAGTTTTATGAACATGTATTTTAACCATCTTTAAAATAACATGCAAGACATCTTCAGTTTTCTCACATAAGTAAAACAGCAGTAATGCATTCAACCAACAACAGCCATCACAGAATCATCACATATCAACAAAAATGCATTTTCTTCATTTTTCAAGATGTCATTTCGAAAACATGTTTTTCTTTCAAAACAGAACTGAAATAACATGCATTTACAGCCCTAATGCAACTAGAAAGTTGGAAGGTACCCTTACTCTTGTAGCGTGCTCTGCTATTTCTCTTGTTCCTGCTGTGTTCCCTTTTCTGCGTCTAAAAACGGCGAAGCTGTTCCCTGAGTTTGCTGCTGCAAAACTGGGTTCTTTATCTTCGTATTGAGATGGGGATTAACTTTACTACTGGGGGTTTTCAGGTTTGAGGCTTGGATTCTCAGTTACTGGAGTCTTGAGGAATTCCCTCTCTTCAATTTGAATTCGGAAAACTGGGCAGAACAGAGACAGAATGAGAGAGGAAATGGGGTTGGTACATGCAATATGGGCAGTGAGGAGGAAGGAATGGTGTTCTGACTTCACCATCCTTTTCACTCCTATTTATAGGCTTTCAAGGTGCCACCTCACTTGCCACTTGTCTGGTTTCCAGCTGGATTTTTCAGCACTTAATCCTTTTTGCAATTAGCCACTAATCCTTAATTAATGGTCCGATTAATTTAATTACTCGAAATTAAATTAATTTAATCTTCATCCAATAATTATAATTCATCTTCCAAAATAAATATTTATATATATATATATTCACTCAAAACATACATATATTAAATATTTAACAAAAATCCCCAAAATACCCTTAATATTAATTCCATAAATAAATATTAAATTTAAGGGTCTTACAATTTGCATAAATTAAACCTTTTCTTAAAGCACCTATAATGTAGTTCTAGCATTCTTGCCAAGGAGAGTATAAGAATTGGTTTGCCACACTGACTACAAAAGAAATGTTTGGATTGGTGACTGTGAAGTAGTTTAATTTACCAACCAATCATCTATATATCTATGAATCTCAAAGTGACTCCCCCTAATTAGGTAGAAGTTTGACATTTAGATCCATAAGAGTATCAACTAGATTGACATTCAATAAACAAATCTCTTCAAGGAGATCCATGTCATATTTCCTTTGTGAAATTACTAAGCGATCCTTGGATTGAGCTACCTCAATACCCAAGAAGTAGCGAAGCTTACCAAGATCTTTAGTTTGAAACTGATGAGATAAATGTTGTTTCAAAAGGAGTATGTCATGCTGATCACTATCAATTAGACAATATCATCTACGTAGACAATCAAGTAAATGTGCCATTGAGTTGAGTGGTGATGAAACACATAATCATTGGCTTTGCTTCAAATCATACCAAATTGTTGCACTACTGTGTTGAATCTGCTAAACCAAGCTAGATGAGACTGTTTAAGACCATAGAGGGATGTGTGAAGTTGAAAAAAATGGTAGAGGACTCACCGTGAGCAACAAACCCAAGTGCTTGCTCCACATATAGTTCCTCTTCAAGGTTACCATGCAAAAAAACATGTTTTATTGTCAAGTTGGGTAAAAGCCAATGTCGGGTGGCTGCAATATAGAAGATGTGTCTAGCAAAGGCCATCTTAGCCACAAGTGAGAAAATACCAATGTAACGAAGACCAAAAAATTAAGTATACCTTTTTGCAATTAAACGAGCTTTATAAAAGCAATCAATCTTACCATCAGGACCAACCTTTACCGTATAAAGCCAACAGCAACCTTCTAAAAGGGTGACATCATCCGATATGAGATATCATCAAAGAGTAAGAGATTAACAACAATAACCTTTTCACGACTAATGATAACCAAGAAAGACACATTTTAGTGATTGAGCCGGAAGTTTTTACAGACCAAGAGTGAGACTGTGGACAAAACATGTACATCCAAAGACACGAGGATGAAGTGAGTGAAGAGGAGTATGAAGGAAATGGGACCGAGTGAGGGACTTTGTTATCAAGGACAACTGTGTTAGAACCAAGTTGGTTTGAAGACTAAGTGTGCAGTTTTCATATCATGTTATTTTAAACGAGTTTATGTTGTGTCCTCTAACGTTTGATCCAAGTTAAACGAACACAAATACTACATTGTGTTTTCCGCATTCTAAGTTTGGCGAATGCGCCTCTAGTGACTCTATCTAATACAAGCAATGCTCTGATTGGTTTTCCTTTGATGCATACAACCAACATATGTTTAATTCTACCTATGATAATCTGTCTAGCAGTTGATCATTTGACTTTGAAGAAAATTCAACACTTTGGATAGTCAATGAATTAATGGAATCAACACTGATGAAAAGTCAACACATTGAAAAGTCAATGCTCCGAAGAAGACAAAGATTTTGCCCATCATTTGCTAAACACCCTAAATTTGTATTTGTTTAAAGGTCTATGTGACATGCTCTGATAATAATATCCCCTTCTCTTTCTATCTTTATATCAAGATTCAGAGAATCAATTTCAAGTATATTTTTGACAAGGTTTAACGGGTCAATCTCTAAAGATTTTGAAGGTGCAAACACGAGAAGGGGGGGTTGAATTGTGTTTGTCAAACTTGATTTCTTTTGCTGTTTTGTTGAATGTTAATATGAATTATTCGATATATAACTAGATCCCACACATCATTCCTCTTAAATTCATTTAACTCTTCCTGCATTGCAATAATCCATCCATCATCTGCCAATGCTTCACTAACAGAGGTAGGCTCAATCGATGAGATTAAACCAAACAGACTTATATCTTTTAATGATGATCTGGTTCTTAAAGAATCACTTCCACTTCCAATGATCAGATTTTCAGGATGAGATGACTGATATTTCCATCCAGATTTCTCTTCTGACTTCTCATAACTAATTCTGATTTGATCAGATTCGTCCTTTGAAGATGTGTCACATGCTTCTGATTTGCTTGTATCCTTCACTTCTTCAAATTCTGCTGGTTTGTCTGTTTCTGCTTCCTCTGATTTTGTTAAATCTTTCCATAATTCATATGGTGTTTTAAACAACATAGACCTAATAAAAACTCTATTCTGAAGGTAACATGCAGTGTTGATTGCTTCAGCCCAAAAATGTTTTGCAACATTTAAATCATTTAACATAGTTCTAGCCATGTCTTGGAGAGATCTATTTTTTCTTTCTAACTTATCTTCAGATTTATCCTATGAAGACTTGTCGTATGCTTGTTGATATCTTTTGCTTTTTCAAGTTCTTTTGTCGCATCAGCTTCTAGTTCTAGTAAATCAGCTTCTGGTAGATCTGTATCAGCTTCTGGTTCTAGTAAACCTGCATCAGTTTCCTCTGGTTCTGGTGAACCAGCTTTGGTTTCCTCTGGTTCTGGTTAACCTGCATCAGCTTCATCTTGCTTTGACTTTTCAGGTCAAGCTATTTGTCATATAACATAATACAAATCAATTAATTTAAAAATAAACTCAATACAGCCAAACCATTAATTCTACTTCTGTTGGTTTCTGCTTGTTTTTGAAATCACTGAAATACTGTTTCTGTTGAAGTGTTCACATCACGTGGATCACTTGGTTCCTCTGATAGTTTGAAAACCTGCAGAATACTTATCTAGCTTTGATTTTTAAGATCAAGCTTCTTGTTATCACATTAAACATAAATATCAAACAATAATAGTATTTACAGCAAGATGTAACCTCTATGTCAACAGTTTCAGTTTTACTATGAAAATCCTCTTATTTCTGATTTTCATATTCTGAATCTGTATGTTCTGTGATTAGATGGTTTGGATGAAGGAATTTGAATTCCCTTCCTAGTTTGTAGTCTTGATGAATTTTACTGGAGTATTTGAAGAACTCTCCAAACACTGATACTTCTCTTTCTGCTGATATATCAGGTTCCTCTGATAGTTCTGGAACTGATGATAATTCTGATTCCTTTGGTTGTTCTAGTTTTGTTGATATGTGTGATTTCACTGTCTGTTTTGGTATTTCCTGTTCCTCATATGGTTTTGGTTCTAATAGGCATTGTATTTACCAGTTCTTCTTCCACCAGAGTTACTTTGCTTCTACTTGGTAGATGTTGGAACATAAACCTTTTTCCCTTCATATATTGCAAGCATCCATTGACCAGGCACCATGACTGGTGTTTCAATTTGGTTGCTTAGAACATCTACAACATAGACAATTTTATCTTTTGGTACCCAAATCTGGTTTGGTCCAGGTTTGTTAGTCTTGAAAAGTTTCTTGTTTTCCCTTGTATTTAGCATACGACAAGACACTTTGGAATGACCTTTCTGGTAACAAACAACACACACAATATCAGAGGGAACAGGTTTAAACATAGGTTTAGGTTTAATTATTGTTTCTTCAAATCCTATACCTCTATTTCCGTTCCTACTGACTCCATAAATCATAGAAGCATATTTGCTTCTTTCCATACCACTATCCAGAAATTCTTAAGAACTTGTTCATGCATACCAGAATTACTTGTGGTATTTTCAATTTCTGTTGAATTAGGATTATTTTTCAGATTTAACCTTTCATCTTTAATTTCAGCAAAACTATTTTTCAAACATACATTCTCTGTTTTCAATTCTGCAATATCAGTTTCAAGAATGACATTTTCTGTTTTAAATTCTACAATCTGATTTTTTTAAACATTAACTTCTTCTGTAAGATTTGTATTTTCTTTCTTAAAAGTTTTCAGTTTTAAAGATAATTTGTAATTACTGTTTAAAAAATCATTCAGAACAGTAATCAAATTAGATCGAGTGAATTCAGAATATACCTCAGTTTCATCATCTTCTGCTTCTCTTCCAGAATCAGATTTTGTGTTGGATCCAGAGTTGGTGTGAGCCATCATAGCCAAATCTGCATGTTCATCTTCAGAAGATTCATCATGATCATCTTTTCTTCTTAGTTCATGCTTTTCTTCTTAGTTCTCAAATCTTTCCTCTAGTACTTCCCTTTCTCCATATTTGGACATTCTGACTTGATATGTTCAGATTCATTGCATCCGTAGCAGATAATGCCTTTCTTGTCATGTGCATCATCACTTCCTTTGTTGGACTGCTTGGAATATCTTTGGGAAAATTTATTCCTCCTGTTGTCCCACATCTTTCTGAACTTTCTGGATAAGAAAGCATTCTCTTCTTCCTCTGAGTTCAGACTTTGATTGTCTGAATCACTATCTTCTGATACTGATGTTGCTTTTAGAGCCTTCTTCTGCTTGGATTTCAGAGCTAGAGTTTTGTTCTTCTTCTTGGGTTCATCTTCTTCCAATTCAATTTCATGTGATCTGAGGGAGCTGATTAATTCTTCCAGCTTTAGAGTAGTCAGATCTTTAGCTTCCTGAATAGCAGTGATCTTTGGTCTCCACTTGATTGTCAGACTTCTAAGTATTTTCCTTACATGCTCAGCAGTAGTGTAGCTCTTTTCTAGTACCCTTAATCCTGATACTAGAGTCTGGAATCTGGAAAACATAGTTTCAATGTCTTCATCTTCTTCCATCTTGAATAACTCGTACTTCTTGACTAGAATGTTAGCCTTTTCTTCTTGGACTTGCTTACTGCCTTCGTAAGTCAGAATCAAATTATCATAGATGCTCTTCGCTGTTTCTCTGTTAGTGCATTTGTCGAACTCCTTGAACGTGATTGCATTGATCATGAACGTTCTAGATTTGTGATGCAACTTGAACATCTTCTTCTGATCAGCATCCATATCTCTTATGGAAATTTTAACACCATAAGCATCTTCTGGAGCAGTATAACCATCTTCCACCAAGTCCCAAAGTTCAGGATCTTGTGAAATAAAAAAAACTTCTCAGCCTGTCCTTCCAGTATTCAAATCGTTCTCCATCAAACAGAGGTGGTCTGTTGATGTTTCCTCCAGTAGCTTCTTCATTGAATCCGGACATGTTGATCCCTTGGATCTTTCCTCAAACACTGTAAAGTGCTCAGCCTTGAGACCGAGCTCTGATGCCAATTGAAGGTGCAAACACGAGAAGGGGGGTTGAATTGTGTTTGTCAAACTTGATTTCTTTTGTTGTTTTGTTGAATGTTAATATGAATTATTCGATATATAACTAATCAGATTCAGCAGCGGATAATAATAACATAATAACACAGCAATTTATACTGGTTCAGCGTTAACTAGGTTACGTCCAGTCCCTTCCTCCAGAAGGCCTTTTCACTAATTCAAACTCCTTTGAATTACAACACCACTTACCTTACAAGCCAATCTTCCCAAACAGCCTGACAACCCCTGACTTTTGAGGAACAACAACACCTTGACTATACCAGCCAAGTCTTCTCAAATAGCCTGACAACCCCAGACTTTTGAGGAACAACAACACCTTAACTAAACCAGCTAAGTCTTCTCAAATAGAATGACAACCCCAGACTTTTGAGGAACAACAACACCTTGACTAAACCAGCCAAGTCTTCTCAAACAGTCTGACAATCCCATACTTTTGAGGAACTTCACAACCTTAAACCTACAAGCTAAGTCTTTTTCTAACAACCTGACAACCCCAGATTTTAGAAGAAACTTCAACACTATAGGATTTAATATAAGGGATCGAAATTAGAACTGAGTAATTACTTCTGGAAAGTTGATACTCACAATATGCTTAAAGTGAACTAGATTGTTTGGTTCTAAATAATTTATGATAACGATCAGCTTCACACTCTAAGAAAAGAACACTTAGAAAATATTTATCTTTTAAGCATGTGTTTCTCTCCTTTGAACTCTCTAAATACTTATGAATTTTTGCTTGAGTTCTTCTATTTTTCGATACTTTATTCTTCAGAATTAAGTCTCTATTTATAGTTGAAATTAGGACTTCACTGATGCTTTACTTCTGGAGCGTATTTCGATTAATCTGTTTTGACAATATTCTAGAGTAGTTTGCTCCGATTCTGTTTTGAGTCTTTTGCTCACTGATGCTTTACTTCTGAAGTGTATTTCAATTAATCTGTTTTGAGCATTTTGCTCCGCTTCTGTTTTGAGCATACTTTTAACTAGATTCTGTTTCTCCAGTCTTTTGCTCCAATTCTGTTTTGAGCATTTTTCTCAGATTCTGTTTTGAGCATATTTTTAGCTAGATTCTGTTTCTCCAGTCTTTTGCTCCAATTCTGTTTTGAGCATTTTTCTCTGACAGATTCCTCTGATTATATCCTCTGGTGACGTCATCCTCTGATTTCTGCTTCTGGTGACGTCATCTGTAATACCCCGAGTTTAAAACACAGCGCGAGTGTATTTTTTTTTTAAATAATTAAATAAAAGAACTTTCAGAATTAATTCAAAAAGAATTAAAATAAAATTTTCATTAATTCATTTCATAAAATAGTACGTCGTAATATAATCGATGAATGTAATTAAATAATTTCATCATAATATCACTAAGTACTTATCTTTGGAAATTAATAATAAACATTAATACATTTCAAAAGAATAGTGTTATATCATCCCAAATAGAACACTCGGCCTGCGGCCCACTAAACAGTATCAGAGTGCGGAAGAAAACAGCGGAAAAGTCATACATTAATTCCCAAAATAAATTACATCCACCGAAATGAAGACCCTATACAAAAAGTCTACACTGATCATGCACAAAAGCTACAGTAGCAGGGATTCCCTCCGCAGCCCATGCAAGTCTCGTCCGACTCCACAGCTCGCCTCGACGTAACGTCCTCTTCCTCATCATATAAGGAAGGATCGGTCTCCTCCGAAGTCAGATCAATATACAATCGGGGTCGCTTCGGCGGTGCCGGAATCTCAAAACATTCATCGGATGTCTTAGATGGACCCGAAACATCATCTGCTACTAGCGTCGGTCTTTGATTCTCCCCTTCAACCTCTGCATCATGTACAGCTCCTCCAGTCACTGGGTTAGGAGTCACCACACTTACTGTGGCCTCCGTCTCAATCCCTCTCGTCGGCTCCTCCGCATCCTCAAAAATTTTGTGCGCCTCCAATACCAATCTGAAAGGCACAGGAAAGTTAATCCTCGCATATGTGTGCTCCACATAGTCCACCACTCCATTAGTCCTGCAGGTCCTCTTCAGTCTCCCCGTGTATGTGGCCCTGCTTGAGATGGGGTCGTATACCCAAGCAATAGGCACGAAACGATCAATGAAATCGAGCGACGTTTCCGTCGTCTGGGGACCCACGGGTAATATGGGTTTGGGGAGTATCTGAGGGCAAAGCCTAATTTCCACAATAATGTAAAGGGTCACCGACCGAAATTAACAATTAACACATGACATTTATATCACAGTAACAAATATATCCATGGTATATCATATAAAAATGATGATAAATAAGGATGCTCATTTTGAAATTTCATGACATGTATGCCTTTTCAAACAGCAACCAATTAATATGTAAAACATGTTGTAAGCACAACCATCACTTCAGCAATCACAATCATTCATTAGAAATTCAGATTTTATAAAGTACTTACACACACCAATTTCCAATCATCAACATATATCCAATTCGTGACCCACCGGTCAACCACCCCGATGCAATATGTATATGCTCAAGTACTCAACTTCTTTGAATTACCAAGGTGCAGTCGCTCACAGACCAGCACAATTTAAATATGTTTGACTTTAACGGCCTTCAAGACCAGGGTGCAATCGCTCAACAGATCAGCACCAGTGCAGTCGCTCAACAGACTAGCACGTTTTACATATACCAAGGTACAGTCGCTCAACAGACCAGTACCAGTGCAGTCGCTCAACAGACCAGCACTCGTGCAATCGCTCAACAGATTAGCACGTTTTTGCGCATTTCAAGTACAGTCGCTCAACAAACCAGTACCAGTGTAGTCGCTCAACAAACCAGCACTCATGCAATCGCTCAAAAGATCAGCACGTTTACGCATTACTCTGTGGCCCATCGCGGGTACCACCTGACTATACAATGCATGAACATGCAATGTTTTCTCTTCACTGAAAACAGTATGCAACATCAGTAAAATTTAGCCTTTCCATCATTTCCCCAAAACATCTCAGCACAAATAATTTTATTATCATCACGTCAATAATTAAACATTCAATCATCTCATCATTACCATTTCACATTTTCTCAAAACTCCATTCTTATTGTCATAAGTCCTCCAAATATTTCCCCAACTCTTAAAATTCATAAAACAGTGTTTAAAACTGAGATTTCTGGAAAACACGAATCTGTATTCGAATACAGCTTCCCTATATTCGAATACAGAAGCCAAAACAGTACGGAAACAACACTCTGTATTCGAATACAGCTTCTTTGTATTCTAATACAGAAGCTGTCACAGTGCAAAAATCAGTATTTTTCACAACATCAATAGAGATCTCAAAAGTTTCATCATTACCACTTAAACCATCACCAAAAACTCCATTTTAATTCATCACCAACCTTCCCAATGCTTCTCAACAGTTAAGGTTTGTAAAACAATGTTTAAAACTTTGGTTTTCTAAAAAACAAGAATCTGTATTCGAATAAAGCTCCATTGTATTCGAATACATAAGCTAAAACTAAAATTTCAACACTCTGTATTCGAATATAACATACTTGTATTCGAATACAGAAGACAAAACAATGTATGTTCAGCATTTTCCCAATATCATTAAAGGTTTCAAGAACCTCATCATCTCCTCTTCAAAACTATTTCAAAAACTCCATTTTCAATCATTTCAAACCTTCCCAATGTTCCCCAACACTTAAAGTTCACATGATAGTGTTTGAAACTTGATTTTCTGGAAAAACACGAATCTGTATTCGAATACAGCTCCCTTGTATTCGAATACAGAAGAAAAAATAGTGAATATCAGCATCCTGTATTCGAATATGAGGGTGTTGTATTCGAATACAGATGTGAATACAGTGGTAAAATTTCAATTCTGTATTCGAATACGACAGGGTCGTAGCCAAATACAGATGCTAAGTCAGAAGCAAAAATCCTTCATCTATATTCGAATACAGAAGCTCGTATTCGAATACAAGTTCAAAAATTTGAATAAAAATAAGGTTTTCAGGTTGTATTCGAATACACTCATGCCGTATTCGAATACACCTTCGAATTCAGTGAATTTTCTTGAAACTTTCACACATTTTCAAACTTTTTCCTTTGAAAAACCAACACAACCCCAAAACAGTTCCACCACTCTTTTGAACCACAAAACTCAGGCATTTTTTCATCAATAACAGATTGTCCAGAAGAGCACTTTCATCATTTTAAATCCTTTTCTTTTGAAAACATCAGCAACACCAGAATCACCCAAAACAGAATGACAACCCCCACAAAACAGACATTTTTACACGTTTACATTTGGATCATTTCTCAAAACACATGCAAGGTATTTTCCAGTATTCTTACACAATCAAAACAACATGCAAAGCATTTTCCAGCTTTCTCACACAAACAGAACATCACTGATGTATTTCAGCCAAAACAGCAAACATCACATAACATCAAACATCAACATAATGCATTTCTCGCATTTTATAACAACATGCAAAACAATTTTATGAACATGCAAAACATTTTTCAGCTTTCCCACACAGACAAAACAGCATTGAGATAACCACCAAACAGCAACATCACATATTGTTAAAATCTCAACATAATGCATTTTTCATCCTTCAAAGTGACATGCAAAACAGTTTTTCTTCAAAAACAGTAATGAAACAACATTAATGCCATAACAGTATGCATTTACAGTCCTAATGCAAACTAGAAAGTGGAAGGTGCCCTTACCTCTGTTGCGTTTATGCTCTCGTTCACGTTTTCGCGACAAAAGTCGGCGAAGTTTCCGTTTGCGTTTGCCGCTACCAAAGTGGGTTCTCTAGCTCCGTAATGAGGAGAGGAACAACTTTTGTTCTTGGTACTTGGTGTTTCGGTGCTTGGATTTCCAATTAATCTCACTTTTGAGCAACTCTTTTTTTTTTTGAACGAACTGGAAACAGAATGGAAGGAGGAAGGTGATGGTTACTGTCACATGTAGTATGGAGGAGGAAAGGTTTTCTGCCTTTGCTCTGTCCTCTCCCGTCCATATATAGGCACCTCTATGTGCCACCTCATCAAAAATAATATTATAATATTGCTGGACTTTCCAGCACTTAACTGTTTTCGTCGCAATTAGCTGATAACCTCTTAATTAACCGCCCGATAATTTAATTACGAGTAATTAAATTAATTTACTCTTCATCCACTAATTTTAATTGATCTTCCAAAATAAATATTTATATATATATTCACACAAAACATACATATATTAAATATTTTACAAATATCCCCAAAATACATTTAATATTAATTCCATTATTTAATTCTTAAATTTAAGGGTCTTACATTAGCACCCCCCTTAAATTAGTTTCGTTGTCGAAACTATATGTCGATGAACAACTGGGGATATTGTTCCCTCATCTTACTCTCCAGTTCCCAAGTTGCATCTCCCGTAGTCGGATTCCAAATCACTTTGACTAGTGGGACTTCCTTGTTCCTCAATTGTTTAATCTTCCTGTCTTCAATCCTTACAGGGAATACTTCAAATGACAGGTTATACTTCAGTTGAATTGTGCCTGGTTCGCTCACGCGTGACGGATCCGAAATGTATTTTCTTAACTGCGACACGTGAAATACGTCGTGAATATTAGACAGTATAGGAGGTAAAGCAATCCGATAAGCCACTGGTCCAATTTGTGCAATAATCTGGTATGATCCAATAAATTTCGGAGTCAACTTTCTTGACTTAATAGCTCTGCCAACACCAGTTGTAGGCGTGACCCTTAGAAATACATGATCACCCTGCTCGAATTCCAAAGGTCTGCGACGCTTGTCCGCATAACTCTTCTGACGATCTTGCGAAACCTTCATTTTCTCTTGTATCCTCTTGATTTTCTCTGTGGTCTGTTCCACCATCTCAGGTCCAACAATCATACTCTCTCCGTCCTTATACCAGCATAAAGGCGTCTGACATTTGCGTCCATTCCAATACTTGTGTGAAAACTGTTGTTGTAAGTAAACTCAATCAATGGCAACACCTCATCCCAGTTTCCTCTATCATCCAACACACATGCTCTCAATAGATCTTCCAAGGGCTGGTTTGTTCTTTTAGTCTGTCCGTCTGTTTGTGGATGGTAAGCGGAACTCAATTTCAGTCTCGTTCCCAAAGCTTCATGCAGCGCTCCCCAAAAATGAGATGTGAACTTTGGATCACAGTCCGATACAATACTCGATGGCACTCCATGTAATCTCACAATCTCAACAATGTAGATCTCCGTCAGCTTATCTACCTTATAAGTGGTCCTTACTAGTAAGAAATGTGCGGATTTTGTCAATCGATCCACTATTACCCATATTGAATCATTCATTTTCCTTGTGTTGGACAATCCTATTATAAAATCCATGGAAATGCTGTCCCACTTCCATTCTGGTATATCCAAAGGTTGCAACATTCCAGCAGGTCGCTGATGTTCCACTTTCGCTTTCTGACAAGTTAAACAAGCCGATACATACTCCGCTATGTCTCTCTTCATTCCTGGCCACCAGTAATTTTGCCTTAAGTCCTGGTACATCTTGGTCGCTCCAGGATGAATACTCAATTTGCTCTTATGAGCCTCTTCCAAAATCATTCTTCTCATATCTGCAACTTCCAGTACACAAACTCTTCCATTACATCTCAGAATATTATCTGGTCCGACCCTGAACTCAGTTATATGTCCTTGCGCTATCAGATTCCTCTTTTCTTGGATTAATGCGTCATCTTGCAAGTTCGCAATCTCCTCAAGCAAACCACTCGAAATAGTTATCATTCCACACTTTAAAATTCTTGGTGCAAACTTTACATCCAAGTGTAGATCTCTAAATGCTTCCCACAACTCTTGTTGTCTGGCCATTATCATTGAAGACACTGATACGCTTTTCCTACTTAATGCATCAGCCACCACATTGGCTTTCCTAGGGTGATACTGCAATGAAAAGTTAAAATCCTTGAGAGTCTCCATCCATCTCCTCTGACGCATGTTCAATTCTTTCTGATCGAACAGATACTTCAAACTTTTATGGTCACTGAACACCGTGAACGTGCATCCATATAAGTAGTGCCTCCAGACCTTTAACGCAAACACTACTGCAGCAAGCTCTAAATCATGAGTAGGATAGTTTCGTTCGTGAGTCTTCAATTGCCTTGAGGCGTAGGCTACAGCTTTCTTGTGTTGCATCAAAACACATCCCAGACCTTGGTGAGATGCATCACAGTAGACTTCATATGGTTCCTCTGGCTGTGGCAAGATCAACACTGGTGAGGTTGTCAACTTTTCCTTAAGCAACTGAAAACATTCCTCACACTTCTCCGTCCATGCGAACGGCTGATTCTTTCTGGTGAGTTGTGTCAAAGGAGCTACAATCTTAGAAAATCCTTCAATAAATCTCCTGTAGTATCCTGCTAGTCCGACAAAACTTCGTATGTCTGGGGTTGTTTCCAAGCAAGAATTGTCTCGATCTTTGTCGGATCCACAGCGATTCCTTCTTTTGTTATCACATGTCCCAAGAAGTTCACTTTCTCTAGCCAAAACTCGCACTTCCACAAATTAGCATACAATTGCTTCTCGCGTAAGACTTCAAGAACATGGCGTAGGTGTTCTTCGTGTTCTTCTTCATCCTTTGAATAAATCAAAATATCATCGATGAACACCACCACGAGTTTATCCAGAAATGGGCTGAAGATTCTATTCATATAGTCCATGAAAATCGCTGGTGCATTCGTAACTCCAAATGGCATAACGAGGTATTCATAATGTCCGTAACGGGTCCTGAAAGCAGCCTTTTGAATATCTCCTTCTCTTACCCGAATCTGATGATATCCTGACTTCAAATCGATCTTTGAAAACACCACGGCTCCCCTCAATTGGTCCATTAAATCATTGATATGTGGTAAAGGATAACGATTCTTAATAGTTACCTTGTTAAGTTGCCTATAATCCACACATAAGTGTGAACTTCCATCCTTCTTCTTAACCAACAACACCGGAGCTCCCCATGGCGACACACTTGGTCTGATAAATCCTTTCTCCAATAAACCTTCAATTTGACCCTTAAGCTCTCTTAATTCCAATGGCGACATCCGATACGGCGCAATTGAAATAGGTCCAGTTCCTGGGTGCAAATCAATGAAGAACTCCACCTTTCTCACCGGGGGTAATCCTGGAATTTCTGTTGGAAATACGTCTAGATATTCTTTGACTAACACCACATCTTCTATGTTCACATCCATCTTGGTCTCCACGTTAGCCAATGATAAAAATTCCTGAGTTCCTTTTCTCAGAGATACTTCGAGTTTGTTAGCAGCCAAATACCGAATGACTCCAGGTTCGGAGAAAAGAACTAATTTTCGAGCGACCCAATTTCCACAATAATAGTAAAGGGTCACCGACCGAAATTAACATATATACACAGCATTTATCACATAACAGATACACCCATGGTATAGCATATGACAATGATGAAAATTAGGGATGCTCATTTTGAAATTTTCATGACATGTATGCCTTTTCAAAACAACAACCAATTAATATGAGAAATATATTGTAAGTACAGCCAACACTTCAGCAATCACAGTCACTTATCAAAAATTTAGAATTCATAAAGTACTCACACACATCACTTTCCAATCATCATCATATAACCAATTCATGACCCACCGGTCAATCACCCCGATGCAATATGTATATGCTAATGTATACAATTTCTTGGAATTTCCAAGGTGCAGTCGCTCAACAGACCAGCACAATTTAAATATGTATGACTTTAAAGGCCCTCAAGACTAGGTGCAATCGCTCAACAGATCAGCACCAGTGCAGTCGCTCAACAGACCAGCACGTTTTACGTATTTGAATGGACCACCACGAACACTCGGCCATTCCGTAGCCCGGATAGAATGGACCACCACGAACACGCGGCCACTCTACAACCCATCACGGTTACTACTTTCACGTGTATTAGCCTCTCACAGGCCAAATAAACAGAAGTTAAATCCTCGTACGGATAGAATGGACCACCACGAACACGCGGCCATTGTAACACCCCAATTTCTATTATTATATTTTAATTATAAAATATAATGCACAACTATTATTATCCGTATGTTGACATGTGCGATAATTTCCTTCGTGTTTGTCCTATGTGTTTGCCCTAATGATTTATTTAAATTATTAATATTAATAATATTCAATTTTGTTTTAAAACATATATATATATATATATAATTATATATATATATAATTATATATATATATAAGAAAATAAGAAGTAAACGTGTGTGTTGCTACATTAGTCCATTAACTTAAGCATTAGTAGAGTGAGTTTATGATTGTAGTAATAATAACAATAATAATAATAATGATAATGATAATAATAATAATATTAATAATAATAATAATAAGGGTCATGGGCTAAGTGTATAGGTCTGATAATAAGCCTAATAAAATACCTAATACTACTAATACGTATGGATAGGTATATAAGTGAAGAAATGAGGTTGTCGTGCATTTGGTATCTCTGTTTTCCCGTTCTATTAGGAAGAAAAAAATTGAATTGACTACTGCCCTGTTGCATCCAGCCACAAATCTTAATATCAAAATCATACATTGATTTCAAAGACTAGGCTGTTAGAGACGGTGATTGGCGAAGACGCGATACATTACATCAACGGATCAGCTTCGTTGAGAAAAAAATCATCAGCCAAGGTAAGGGGTGAGATGAGGTTCGATTTTATGAGTATAAAATAACATGAGATGAACGGGAATGCCGAAATTCCCATATATTCATCCGGAGCTTACTACGTACGGTCGAGTCCTATTGAGTAATAATAATTAATTAATAATATATAAATGGTAATAGTGAGGACTAAAATGTATTTTAGTAACCTATAGAATTTTTGTGAGTTTAATTATATCAAGACTGCATATTGTTTAATTTTATGAAATCTTGTGTTGATTGTTATTGTGTGAATGATATGTACTTGAGTGCTCTGATTTACTGGATTTAAAACTGTGATATTAATTGAACGCACCGCCTGTTTGCTTTATTCTGTGATTGATAAAATTAGAATTTTATTGTGATTGACTAATTATATATATATATACATATATATGTAATGATGTAATTCTGATGTATATTGTGAGTTGAAATTTATTGAGTTGTGACAATCGAGTACGTATGAGATAGATGTTGTAGTTTTGGAGTAAGGATTATTTTGTCATCATATAGCGAGGGTTTGACAAACCTAGTGATTCGGGGAAGTACAACTGAATGAGCCTGATCGTGGAGGGCTATAGTCAAACCGTGAGGTAAGACTGATAGACCTTGGGGGTACATCTAGTTAGGAATTCCTAAGTGGATTAGTGGGTTATTCCCTAAGGCCGGGAGCTACCGTGCAAAACAAGAGTACCCCAACCGTCGCGTATATGTGTCTCGGGTTGAGTTGAGGGGATCTATGAGGACTTGGCCATTCATGAATTGTTCGTCCACTCTTGTAGTGGCATAGTATCAGGCCTCCTAACCAAGTACTTCAGAGTAGAATGGTACCAAGTGATGAAGAAGTATAAAGTATAGGACATGCATAACATTTTCTCCCTGTGACTGTTTTATTGTGATTGAATTAGATTAACCTTGATGTTATGTTCTGGAATGTTCTCATGTTTGTGTTAATTTGCTTACTTTCGTGTTCTTCTCGTTTTCATTATACTATTACATAATTTCGATACTCACCCCTCGTTGTTTGCGTTTGGCGTTTGCGATGGACGCAGATGAGCTGCAAGCTGCAGGTGCAGATTAATACTCCCAGGGTGTAGGAAGCTGTCTCATCTTGAAGACTTTTATCATATTCCTTCTGTTAATTTCATATTTGAACATCTGTAATTTTGGGAAATTTTGCTCTGATAGTGACATCGGGTTGGGACTACAATTATAATTATCAGTAACTTATGTATGTGTGCTTCAAAAGAATTTAATTTGATCACTATTAAGACCATCAAATTGTTAAGCTAATGGAAACTTTGGATTAATACAAATTGTCCAGGATTAAGTGATACTTTTGCCTTAAAGAAATCGTTCAAAAATTTTATTTATTTATTTATTTATACTCTATTACTTTTAAATTAAAATCTGAAAGAAAAAGAAAATTTAAATAAATTGGGATTTAGGGTGTCACATTAGTGGTATCAGAGCAGGTCTGTCCAATCAGACCATAGGTGTGTTATGTGTTCACTATGTTTCCTTGTGTGCTCTGTTATGTGTGTGTTGTTACTATGATTGTTATTGTGTTAGTAGTGTAGAACTAAGTTAGTTTCCTTTCTCCCTAAGTACCCCACTGTATTCAATTGGCCTATCTAATTGATGCAGGTAGTGATGGCTAGTGGGAGGAATGACGCTGCAATTGCTGAGGCTCTGGAGTCCATGGCAGGAGTTACAGTGCAGGCTCTACAGGCTTTGGCTGAATCCCAAGCTACTGCACAAGCTGCTGCTCAAGCTGCACAGGTTGCTGCTCAAGCTATTGCTCAAGCTAATAGTTACACTAGTGATCAAGGAAATGTGCAAATAAATGAGTTCATGGTAATGGATCGATTCCATAAGGCTAATCCTCCATCATTTGAAGGTCACTATAATCTAGATGGAGCCCAGAAGTGGTTGCAAGAGATTGAGAAATTTTTTAGAGGAGTGGCATATCCCGAAGGCCAAAAAGTGCATTTGGGAACTTTTATGTTGATAAAAGAAGCTGAACATTGGTGGGATAATGCGCGCCAGCGTTTAGATAATGCAGGGACTGTAATTACTTGGACAATATTCAGAAACATGTTCCTAGTCAAGTATTTTCCTGAAGACATCCGCAATAGGAAGGAAATGGAATTTATCAAGTTAGAACAAGGTAATATGTCAGTGGCAGAATATGCCGCTAAGTTTGAGGAGTTGTCTAGGTACTACCCACTCTATGTAGGAGAAGCAGGAGAAAAATCTAAGTGCATTAAGTTTGAAATGGGACTCAGACCAGAGATCAAGAAGCAGGTTGGAATGCAAGAGATCCGTGACTTCCCTACCCTAGTGAATAAGAGTAGGATCTATGATGAGGATAGTCGTGCTGAAAAGGCACATTATCGAAACACGGGAACCATGAAGGACAAGAGGCCTATGCATCATAATAGGGGAAAACCTTACTCTTTCCCTCCTAATAAATTTGAAAGTCGTTCGAATTATCACCAACACGGTTCTCCAGCCGGAAGAGGAAATGGTAATGGTAATGGAAAAGGAAATGAAAACAGTTATAGTTATGGGGGTGGTAGAGGAAACCCGAATGGAAGAGGAGTTAGCTATGTGAATAGCAACAACCGGAGTCAAGTCTCGAGCAACAACAGTAGTAACAACAGTGATCCAGCTACTCCTATTCGATGTCACAAGTGTGGTAAGCAAGGTCATATGGCATTTGAGTGCAGAGATGCTGCAGTTACTTGTTTTAATTGTCAACAAAAGGGCCACATCAGCACCACATGCCCCTATCCAAATAAGACTCCCCAATCCAGAAACCAGAGTTCCCAAGCCAGCCGACCTATGTCTAATGGAAGAGTCTTTGCCCTTAGTGGTGCAGGAGTAACTGAGAAAGATAACTTGATCCAAGGTACGTGTCTCATAAGTGATACTCCTTTATTTGTGCTATTTGATTGTGGTGTTACTCATTCCTTTGTGTCTCTTGATTGTGTTAGATGTTTAGGACTACCTGTGTCTCGTTTGCAGTATGATTTGATTGTGAATACCCCAACTAGTGACTCTGTTGACACCTCTAGTGTTTGTCATAATATTTATATCCATGTGTGTGGAAAGGACTTCCGAGTTGACTTAGTATGTTTACCTTTACGTCTAGTTGATGTGATCCTCGGTATGGATTGGTTATCTACTAATCGAGTCCGCGTAGATTGTTTTAGTAAAACTATTGAATTCATGGAACCAGAAGAGAGAGAGAAGCCTAGAAATATATCCGCCAACCAAGTGAAGGCACTCTTGAAAGATGATGCCCAGTTATACATGATCCTATCCTCGTTGGAACTTGAAGAAAAAGTGGTAGTACAAGATGTTCCTATTGTGCGTGAATATCCTGAAGTATTCCCTGAAGATGTCAATAGTTTACCACCAGAGCGTGAGGTCGAGTTTAACCTTGACCTTGTACCAGGTACTGGACCCATATCCATGGCACCATATAGGATGTCTCCCTTAGAATTGTCTGAACTTAAAAACAATTGGAGGAGCTTTTAGATAAACAATTTATAAGACCTAGTGTGTCACCATGGGGTGCACCCGTGTTGTTGGTTAAAAAGAAGGATGGTTCTATGAGGTTGTGTGTGGATTACCGCCAACTTAATAAAGTGACAATCAAGAATAAGTACCCACTACCTATGATAGATGATCTTATGGACCAATTGAGAGGATCCTGCGTATTTAGTAAGATTGATTTGAGATCAGGTTACCATCAGATTCGGGTGAAGTCTTCCGATGTCTCGAAAACCGCATTTACGACCCGTTATGGCCACTATGAGTACTTGGTCATGCCTTTTGGTGTTAGTAATGCACCAGCGGTGTTTATGGATTACATGAACCGAATCTTTCAACCTTACCTAGACTCATTTGTGGTTGTGTTTATAGATGATATCTTAGTGTACTCTAAGACTAAGGAAGAGCATGGTGAACATTTAAGGATAGTCTTGCAAACCCTTAAGGAAAAACAATTATTTGCCAAGCCGTCTAAGTGTGAATTTTGGTTAGAGGAAGTGAGTTTCCTAGGACATGTAATTTCAAAATGAGGAATAGCTGTTGATCCTTCTAAGGTAGAGAGTGTCTTAGAATGGAAAGTACCAAAATCAGTGATTGAGATTAGGAGTTTCCTAGGACTGGCAGGTTATTATCGTAGATTCATAGAAGGATTCTCCAAGTTGGCCTTACCTTTGACTAAGTTGATCTGGAAAGGGGAATTGTTTGTGTGGGATACCCATTGTGAGAATAGTTTCCAAGAGCTTAAGAAACGATTGACCTCTGCACCGATCTTAGTGTTACCTAACCCGAGCGAACCCTTTGTAGTATATTGTGACGCGTGTGGCTCAGGATTAGGTGGAGTGCTTATGCAGGATGGAAAAGTCGTAGCGTATTCTTCTAGACAACTGAAGATTCATGAGAGGAACTACCCTACCCACGATTTAGAACTAGCAGCAGTTGTCTTTGTACTTAAGATGTGGAGACACTATTTGTACGGATCTAGATTTGAGGTTTTTAGTGATCATAAGAGCCTTAGGTACCTTTTCGACCAGAAGGAACTGAATATGAGGCAACGTAGGTGGATGGAATTTCTTAAGGATTTTGACTTTGAACTTAACTATCACCCTGCAAAGGCCAATGTAGTGGCTGATGCCTTGAGTAGGAAGAATTTGAGTGTGTCCGCTTTAATGGTTAAGCACAGCGAGTTGCTGGAACAGTTTAGAGACCTTAGCTTAGTTTGTGAATTGACACCAGAAAGTATTAAATTGGGAATGTTAAAGGTGACTAGTGGACTATTAGAAGAGATTGAAAAGAGTCAGAAGTTGGACTTATACCTTTTGGATAAGTTACAGCTGACTGACCAGGGGAGAGAACCTGATTTTAAAATGGGTGTCGATGGAATTTTGAGATTTAAGGATAGAATTTGTATACCCGATGTAGAGGAGTTAAGAAAGATAATCTTAGAGGAGGGACATAGGAGTTGTTTAAGTATTCACCCTGGAGCCACAAAGATGTATAAGGACCTCAAGAAAATATTTTGGAGGGCCTAGGATGAAAACAGATGTTGCTGAGTTTGTATATGCTTGTTTGACCTGTCAAAAGTCTAAGGTAGAACACCAGAAACCTTCAGGCTTGATGCAACCTTTGAGTATTCCTGAATGGAAGTGGGATAGCATCTCTATGGACTTTGTTGTAGGCTTACCTCGAACCCCAAAAAAGTATGACAGTATTTGGGTTATTGTGGATAGATTAACCAAATCTGCTCATTTCATTCTGATAAACATAACTTATTCTATGGAAAAGTTAGCTGAATTATACATAAAGGAAATTGTTAAGCTGCATGGAATCCCATCGAGTATAGTGTCAGATAGAGACCCTAGATTTACCTCTAAATTTTGGCAAGGTTTACATAGAGCTTTGGGTACAAACCTTAGGATGAGTTCAGCCTATCACCCACAAACAGATGGTTAAACTGAAAGAACCAATCAATCCCTGGAAGACTTATTGAGAGCTTGTGTGTTGGAACAAAGTGGAAGTTGGGATAGCTTTTTACCACTTATAGAGTTTACCTATAACAATAGTTTCCACTCTAGCATTGGAATGGCCCCTTTTGAGGCGTTGTATGGAAGGAGGTGTAGAACCCCTCTGTTCTGGTTTGAGACAGGCGATAACCTTGTGTTAGGACCTGAGATTGTCCAACAGACTATTGAAAAAGTAAAAATGATTCAAGAAAAGATGAGAGCGTCTCAGAGTAGGCAAAAGAGTTACCATGATAAAAGAAGGAAAGACCTCGAGTTTCAAGAGGGTGATCATGTATTTCTGAGAGTTACTCCAACAACTGGGGTTGGCCGGGCGTTAGAAATGCGAAAGCTTACTCCTCGGTTTATAGGACCCTACCAAATTCTTAAACGTGTCGGTAACGTAGCATATCAAATCACGTTGCCTCCGTCTCTTTCTAATCTTCATAGTGTCTTTCACGTGTCTCAACTTCGCAAGTACATTTTCGATCCTTTACATATAATCGAGTCAGACAAAGTCCAAATAAAAAAGAATCTAACTTTTGAGACCTTACCGCTACGGATTGAGGACCAGAAAGTCAAAGAATTAAGGGGTAAGACATTTTCATTGGTTAAGGTTGTCTGGGGAGGTGCTGTTGGTGAAACTGCTACGTGGGAAGTCGAAAGTCAAGTGCGTTATTCGTATCCAGAGTTGTTTTCCTCAGGTAAATTTCGAGGACGAAATTTTTTTTACAGGGGGAGAAATGTAACACCCCAATTTCTATTATTATATTTTAATTATAAAATATAATGCACAACTATTATTATCCGTATGTTGACATATGCGATAATTTCATTCGTGTTTGTCTTATGTGTTCGCCCTAATGATTTATTTAAATTATTAATATTAATAATATTCAATTTGGTTTTAAAACATATATATATATATATAATTATATATATATATAAAAGAAAATAAGAAGTAAACGTGTGTGTTGCTACATTAGTTCATTAACTTAAGCATTAGTAGAGTGAGTTTATGATTGTAGTAATAATAACAATAATAATAGTAATGATAATAATAATAATAATAATAATAATAATAATAATAATAATAATAATAAGGGTCATGGGCTAAGTGTATAGGTCTGATAATAAGCCTAATAAAATACCTAATACTACTAATACATATGGATAGGTATATAAGTGAATAAAGGAGGCTGTCGTGCATTCGGTATCTCTGTTTCCCCGTTCTATTAGGAAGAAAAAAATTGAATTGACTACTGCCCTGTTGCATCCAGCCACAAATCTTAATATCAAAATCATACATTGATTTCAAAGACTAGGCTGTTAGAGACGGTGATTGGCGAAGACGCGATACATTACATCAACGGATCAGCTTCGTTGAGAAAAAAATCATCAGCCAAGGTAAGGGGTGAGATGAGGTTCAATTTTACGAGTATAAAATAACATGAGATGAACGGGAATGCCGAAATTCCCATATATTCATCCGGGGCTTATTACGTACGGTCGAGCCCTATTGAGTAATAATAATTAATTAATAATATATAATTGGTAATAGTGAGGACTAAAATGTATTTTAGTAACCTATAGAATTGTTGTGAGTTTAATTATATCAAGACTGCATATTGTTTAATTTTATGAAATCTTGTGTTGATTGTTATTGTGTGAATGATATGTACTTGAGTGCTCTGATTTACTGGATTTAAAACTGTGATATTAATTGAACGCACCGCCTGTTTGCTTTATTCTGTGATTGATAAAATTAGAATTTTATTGTGATTGACTAATTATATATATATATATACATATATATGTAATGATGTAATTCTGATGTATATTGTGAGTTGAAATTTATTGAGTTGTGACAATCGAGTACGTATGAGATAGATGCTGTAGTTTTGGAGTAAGGATTATTTTGTCATCATATAGGGAGGTTTTGACAAACCTAGTGATTCGGGGAAGTACAACTGAATCAGTCTGATCGTGGAGGGCTACAGTCAAACCGTGAGGTAAGAGTGATAGACCTTGGGGGTACATCTAGTTGGGAATTCCTAAGTGGATTAGTGGGTTATTCCCTAAGGCCGAGAGCTACCGTGCAAAACAAGAGTACCCCAACCGTCGCGTATATGTGTCTCGGGTTGAGTTGAGGGGATCTATGAGGACTTGGCCATTCATGAATTGTCCGTCCACTCTTGTAGTGGCATAGTATCAGACCTCCTAAGCAAGTACTTCAGAGTAGAATGGTACCAAGTGATGAAGAAGTATAAAGTATAGGACATGCATAACATTTTCTCCCTGTGACTGTTTTATTGTGATTGAATTAGATTAACCTTGATGTTATGTTATGGAATGTTCTCATGTTTGTGTTAATTTGCTTACTTACGTGTTCTTCTCGTTTACATTATACTATTACATAATTTCGATACTCACCCCTCGTTGTTTGCGTTTGGCGTTTGCGATGGACGCAGACGAGCTGCAAGCTGCAGGTGCAGATTAATACTCCCAGGGTGTAGGAAGCTGTCTTATCTTGAACACTTTTATCATATTCCTTCTTTTAATTTCATATTTGAACATTTGTAATTTTGGGAAATTTTGCTCTGATAGTGACATCGGGTTGGGACTACAATTATAATTATCAGTAACTTATGTATGTGTGCTTCAAAAGAATTTAATTTGATCACTATTAGGACCATCAAATTGTTAAGCTGATGGAAACTTTGGATTAATACAAATTGTCCAGGATTAAGTGATACTTTTGCCTTAAAGAAATCGTTCAAAAATTTTATTTATTTATTTATTTATTTATTTATACTCTATTACTTTTAAATTAAAATCTGAAAGAAAAAGAAAATTTAAATAAATTGGGATTTAGGGTGTCACAGCCATTTCGTAGTCCACTACTGTAGTTACTACTTAACTTCGCGGACCATCACGGTTACCGCATTACTCTGTGGCCCATCGCGGTCACCACCTGACTTATGAAATGCATGAACATGCAGTGTTTTCTATTCACTGAAAACAGTATGCAAAATCAGAAAAACATGCCTTTCCATCATCTCACAAAACATCTCACACAATCAATTTCATCATCATCACAACCATGATTAAACAGTCAAGCAATTATTATCACTTTACATCATCTCAAAATTCCATGCTTAATTATCATAAGTCTTTTCCCCAACTCTTAAAATTCATACAACAGTGTTTAAAACTGATATTTCTGGAAAATACAAATCTGTATTCGAATACAGCTTCTTTGTATTCGAATACATAAGCCAAATCAGTGCAGAATCAACACTCTGTATTCGAATACAGCCTTCTTGTATTCGAATACATAGGCTGTCACAGTGTAGAAATCAGTGTTTTTCACCACATCAGTACAGTCTCAAAAACTTCATCACCACCACTTCAAACTATCACAAAAGTTCCATTTTTATTCATCACAAACCTTCCCAATATTCCCCAACACTTAGGGTTTATAAACAATGTTGAAAAACTTGGAATTTCTGAAAACCCGAATCTGTATTCGAATACAGATCCCTTGAATTCGAATACAGAAGCATGAAACTGAATTGTAACATTCTGTATTCGAATACAGCATGCCTGTAGTCGAATACATAAGACAAAACATTGAAAGTTCAGCCGTTCCTCCCAGGTCATTAAAGGTTTCCAACATATCATCCTCTCCTCTTCAAAGCTATTTCAAAGACTCCATTTTAAATCATTTTAACCTTCCTCAAAGTTTCCCAACACTTTAAAATACATATGACAGTGTTTAAAACTTGATTTTCTGGAAAAACACGAATCTGTATTCGAATACAACTTCCTTGTATTCGAATACAGAAGCTAAAAACTGAGTTTCTGGAAAAACCCGAATCTGTATTCGAATACAAATCTCTTGTATTCGAATACAGAAGCTGAAACTAGTGAAAATCTACATTCTGTATTCGAATACAGCATGCCTGTAGTCGAATACAGATGCGAATACAGTGTTAAAATTTCACTTCTGTATTCAAATACAACAGAGTCGTAGTCGAATACAGATGCTAAGTCAGAAGCAAAAATCCTTCCTCTGTATTCGAATACAGGGGCCTGTATTCGAATACAAGTTTGAAAACTTGAGTAAAACAGAAGCTTGGCAGGTTGTCTTCGAATACACTCAAGTTGTATTCGAATACACCTTCGAAATCAGTGAAATTTTCCTGAGACTTCAACACATTTCAAACTGTTTCTTTTGAAAAATAATCAACAAAACATCAAAACAGATTCAGCACTTTTTCAAAAAAACACTTTCATCATTTAAAATCCCTTTTCTTCTGAAAACATCAGCATCACCAGAATCACTCAAAACAGAAACAGAAGCAGAATCATCAACACCAGAACATCCTAAAACAGAAACAGAAAAGTCACCACCAGAATCATCAGAAGCAGAAATAGAATGATCAACACCAGAATCATCAGAAACAGAAACATAATGATCAACATTAGAATCATCCAGAACCAGAACATGCACCTCCAAAACAACATGCATGGTATTCTCCAGTATGCTTACACAACCAACACAACATACAAACCATATTCCAGCTTTCTCACACCACCAGAATTACATTAATACATTCAGTCAAACAGAAATCATCACATAGCAGCAAACACCAACAGAATGTGTTTTTGCATTTTATAACAACATTCAAAACAGTTTATGAACATGTATTTTAATCATCTTTAAAATAACATGCAAAACATTTTTCAACTTTCCCACACAAACCAGGCAGCATTGCAGTAACAACCAGAATAGCAAACATCACAGATTCATTACACATCACAGAATGCATTTTCTTCATTTTTTTTCAAAATGTCATTGCAAAATAGTTTTTCTTCAAAACAGTGATGAAAACATCAGTAATGCTATGCCAGTTATGCATTTACAGCCCTAATGCAACTAGAAAGTGGAAGGTGCCCTGACCCTTATTGGGTTTTCTGCTTCTGCTCACGTTTATGCTTTCGTTCCCGTTTACGCGTCAAAAACCGGTGAAACTGCCGCTTGCGTTTGCTGCCAAGAAACTGGGTTCTCTAGCTCCGTAATGATGTGGGGAACAACTTTTGTACTGGGGGTTTTTTCTGGTTTGGTGCCTAGGTTTCCAATTAATGGCACTTTTGAGGAACTCCCTCTCTTTTCTTTTCAAATTGTAAACTGGAAACCAGAAAACAGAATGGGAGGGAAGGGGTACTGTTACATGCAGTATGGGCAGTGAGGGAGGATGAATGGTGTTCTGATTTCACCATCCTTCTCACTCCTATTTATAGGCTTGTGTGGTGCCACCTCACCCGACACTTGTCTGATCCTCAGCACTTAACCAATCTCGTTGCAATTAACCGCTAATCCCTTAATTAACTGTCCGTTAATTTAATTACTCATAATTAAATTAATTTATTCTTCATCCAATAATTTTAATTTATCTTCCAAAATAAATATTTATATATATATATATTCACTCAAAACATACATATATTAAATATTTTACAAATATCTCCAAAATACACTTAAAATTAATTCCATAATTTTAATTAAAAATTAAGGGTCTTACAGTAAACATGCAGAGTTTACGGTCAATGTCTTAGCAGGTGTGGAAACAACCAAATCAAAAGGTAAAGCAGACACAGATAACTTCAAACGATTCACACAGTCCATAGCAATGAAAGAATGGGTTGCCCCCGAATCAAAAAGTGCAGTTAGTGTGTTAACTGCAATCTCGCAATCTTGCTGGATTAAATTTGGAGCTAGACTCCCAGCTTCAGCACCCATGTGATAGACGCGTCCCCTAGCAATAGGATGAGTAGCCCTAGTTGCGTTCACTGTTGGTTCCACCTTCGGAACTCGGCAATCCCTCGCCACGTGTCCTGGTTTCTAGCAATTGAAACACATAAGATCCTTTGTGGTACAAGCAGTAGCAATATGTCCCTCTTTCCCACATCGGTAACATCGGATTCCTTGTCCCAATTGTCGTCCAAAATTCTGATTTCCCGGCCGATTCTGGCCTCTATTGTGGTTTCGTGGCCGGTTATACGGCCTAGCAACCTGCTTTCCTCTATTGTTCTGATAGTGCATCCGACTAGGCCCTCCTGAATTAAAGCTCCCTCCTCTGTTGGCCCTCCTGTTCTTCGTATCTTCAACCTCTCTGCACTTCTCCACTAAGACTTGGAAACGTTGAACTCCCAATGGTAAGACCGAGTCTTGAATCTCATACTTCAGTCCATTTTGGAAACGATGGCACATAAACTGTTCATCAACTTCTTCCCGGAAAAATCTAAAATGCCTTGATAGAGATTCAAACTTAGCTGCATATTCCCCCACCGTCATGTTTCCTTGGTGCAATTTCAGAAAATTGTCACCAAACTTGGTTCTAGTGCTCATTGGAAAGTATTTGTCCAAAAACTTCTTTTTGAACGTCTCCCAGTTCACCTCCTCATGAGCTGACCCCATCAGTAGCCTTGTACTCCTCCACCAATACTCTGCATCCCCTATCAGCAAATAGGTAGCATAGTTGACCTTCACCGCTGCTCGACAATTAATCATTTCAAAGATTTTCTCCATCTCTTGAATCCACTGGTCCCCTCTTTCTGGACCCTCATCACCCTTGAACTTTGGAGGATTATGACGACGAAAATCCTCTACTCCTCTGGATTCAGCAGCACTAATCTCTCTTTCTCTTTTCTCCAGATCACGTTGAGTCTTCGCAGCCGTCTGTGCAGCAACATACGCAGCCATGTTATTCATCGCTTCAGCCATCCTATCCTCCCGGCTGACGTTGGCTCTTGCAGTGTCGTCTCTTCTTGGAGGCATTGTTTCCTACGAAACCATCATTGCTTCAGTCACACCACAACTTACACAAGACTTGACAGTTTAACTACTTGCTTCTATGCATGATCAGATAATGACTCAAAACCAATACTTTAATCAGAGCTTTAACCCAAAACTTTAACCAAATGCTCTGATACCACAATTGTAACACCCCGAGTTTAAAACACAGCGCGAGTGTATTTTTTAAAAAAAAAATTAAATAAAAGAACTTTCAGAATTAATTCAAAAAGAATTAAAATAAAATTTTCATTAATTCATTTCATAAAATAGTACGTCGTAATATAATCGATGAACGTAATTAAATAATTTCATCATAATATGACTAAGTACTTATCTTTGGAAATTAATAATAAACATTAATACATTTCAAAATAACAGTGTCATATCATCCCAAATAGAACACCCCAGCCTGCGGCCCACTAAACAGTATCAGAGTGTGGAAGAAAACAGCAGAAAAGTCATACATTAATTCCTAAAATAAATTACATCCACCGAAAACAAGACCCTATACAAAAAGTCTACACTGATCATGCACTAAAGCTACAGTAGCAGGGATTCCCTCTGCAGCCCATGCAAGTCTCGTCCAACTCCGCAGCTCGCCTCGACGTAACGTCCTCTTCCTCATCATATAGGGAAGGATCGGTCTCCTCCGAAGTCAGATCAATATACAATCGGGGTCGCTTCGGCGGTGCCGGAATCTCAAAACAGTCATCGGATGTCCTAGATGGACCTGGAACATCATCTGCTACTAGCGCCGGTCTTTGATTCTCCCCTTCCACCTCTGTATCATGTACAGCTCCTCCAGTCACTGGGTTAGGAGTCACCAGACCTACTATGGCCTCCGTCTCAACCCCTCTCGTCGGCTCCTCCGCATCCTCAAAAATTTCGTGCGCCTCCAATACCAATCTGGAAGGCACAGGAAAGTCAATCCTTGCATAGGTGTGCTCCACAAAGTGCACAACTCCGTTAGTCCTGCAGGTCCTCTTCAGTCTCCTCGTGTACGTGGCCCTGCTTGAGATGGGGTCGTATACCCAAGCAGTATGCACGAAACGATCAATGAAATCGAGCGACGTCTCCGTCGTCTGGGGACCCACGGGTAATATAGGTTTGGGGGGCATCTGAGGGCAAAGCCCAATTTCCACAATAATAGTAAAGGGTCACCGACCGAAATTAACAATTAACACATAGCATTTATATCACAGTAACAAATATATCCATGGTATATCATATAAAAATGATGATAAATAAGGATGCTCATTTTGAAATTTCATGACAAGTATCCTTTTCAAACAGCAACCAATTAATATGTAAAACATGTTGTAAGCACAACCATCACTTCAGCAATCACAATCATTCATCAGAAATTCAGATTTTATAAAGTACTTACACACACCAATTTCCAATCATCAACATATATCCAATTCGTGACCCACCAGTCAACCACCCCGATGCAATATGTATATGCTCAAGTACTCAACTTCTTGGAATTACCAAGGTGCAGTCGCTCACAGACCAGCACAATTTAAATATGTTTGACTTTAACGGCCCTCAAGACCAGGGTGCAATCGCTCAACAGATCAGCACCAGTGCAGTCGCTCAACAGACCAGCACGTTTTACATATACCAAGGTATAGTCGCTTAACAGACCAGTACCAGTGCAGTCGCTCAACAGACCAGCACTCGTGCAATCGCTCAACAGATCAGCACGTTTTTTCCCATTTTAGGGTACAATCGCTCAACAGACCAGTACCAGTGCAGTCGCTCAACAGACCAGCACTCGTGCAATCGCTCAACAGATCAGCACGTTTATGCATTACTCTGTGGCCCATCGCGGGTACCACCTGACTATGCAATGCATGAACATGCAATGTTTTCTCTTCACTGAAAACAGTATGCAACATCAGTAAAATTCAGCCTTTCCATCATTTCCCCAAAACATCTCAGCACAAATAATTTTATTATCATCACATCAATAATTAAACATTCAATCATCTCATCATTACCATTTCACATTTTCTCAAAACTCCATTCTTATTGTCATAAGTCCTCCCAATATTTCCCCAACTCTTAAAATTCATAAAACAGTGTTTAAAACTGAGATTTCTAGAAAACACGAATCTGTATTCGAATACAGCTTCCCTGTATTCGAATACAGAAGCCAAAACCGTACAGAATCAACACTCTGTATTCGAATACAGCTTCCTTGTATTCTAATACATAAGCTGTCACAGTGCATAAATCAGTATTTTTCACAACATCAATAGAGATCTCAAAAGTTTCATCATTACCACTTCAAACCATCACCAAAAACTCCATTTTAATTCATCACCAACCTTCCCAATGCTTCTCAACACTTAAGGTTTGTAAAACAATGTTTAAAACTTTGGTTTTCTGAAAAACAGGAATCTGTATTCGAATACAGCTCCCTTGTATTCGAATACATAAGCTAAAACTGAAATTTCAACACTCTGTATTCGAATACAGCATACTTGTATTCGAATACAGAAAACAAAATAGTGTATATTCAGCATTTTCCCAATATCATTAAAGGTTTCAAGAACCTCATCATCTCCTCTTCAAAACTATTTCAAAAACTCCATTTTAAATCATTTCAAACCTTCCCAATGTTCCCCAACACTTAAAGTTCACATGACAGTGTTTGAAACTTGATTTTCTTGAAAAAACACGAATCTGTATTTGAATACAGCTCCCTTATATTCGAATATAGAAGAAAAAATAGTGAAAATCAACATCCTGTATTCGAATACAAGGGTGTTGTATTCGAATACAAATGCGAATACAGTGGTAAATTTCAATTCTGTATTTGAATACGACCGGGTCGTAGCCGAATACAGATGCTAAGTCAGAAGCAAAAATCCTTCATCTATATTCGAATACAAGTTCAAAAATTTGAATAAAACAGAAGCTTTTTAGGTTGTATTCGAATACACTCATGCCGTATTCGAATACACCTTCGAATTCAGTGAAATTTTCCTGAAACTTCAACACATTTTCAAACTTTTTCCTTTGAAAAACCAACACAACCCCAAAACAGTTCCACCACTCTTTTGAACCACAAAATTCATGCCTTTTTCATCAATAACAGATTGTCCAGAAGAGCACTTTCATCATTTTAAATCCTTTTCTTTTGAAAACATCAGCAACACCAAAATCACCCAAAACAGAATGACAACCCCACAAAACAGACATTTTTACACGTTTACATTTGGATCATTTCTCAAAACACATGCAAGGTATTTTCCAATATTCTTACACAGTCAAAACAACATGCAAAGCATTTTCCAGCTTTCTCACACAAACAGAACATCACTGATGTATTTCAGCCAAAACAGCAAACATCACATAACATCAAACATCAACAGAATGCATTTCTCGCATTTTATAACATCATGCAAAACAGTTTTATGAACATGCATTTTTATCATCTTCAAAATAACATGCAAAACATTTTTCAGCTTTCCCACACAGACAAAACAGCATTGAGATAACCACCAAACAGCAACATCACAGATTGTTAAAATCTCAACAGAATGCATTTTTCATCCTTCAAAGTGACATGCAAAACAGTTTTTCTTCAAAAAAAGTAATGAAACAACATTAATGCCATAACAGTATGCATTTACAACCCTAATTCAAACTAGAAAGTGGAAGGTGCCCTTACCTCTGTTGCATTTCTGCTCTCGTTCACGTTTTCGCGACAAAAGTCGGCGAAGTTTCCGTTTGCCGCTACCAAAGTGGGTTCTCTAGTTCGTAATGAGGAGAGGAACAACTTTTGTTCTTGGTACTTGGTGTTTCGGTGCTTGGATTTCCAATTAATCTCACTTTTGAGTAACTCTCTTTTTTTTTGAACGAACTGGAAACGGAATGGAAGGAGGAAGGTGATGGTTACTGTTACATGCAGTATGGAGGAGGAAAGGTTTTCTGCCTTTGCTTTGTCCTCTCCCGTCCATATATAGGCAACTCTATGTGCCACCTCATCAAAAATAATATTATAATTAGCTGATAACATCTTAATTAACCGCCCGATAATTTAATTACGAGTAATTAAATTAATTTACTCTTCATCCACTAATTTTAATTCATCTTCCAAAATAAATATTTATATATATATATATATATATTCACACAAAACATACATATATTAAATATTTTACAA
Organism: Cicer cuneatum; assembly: GCA_037974295.1. Lineage (NCBI taxonomy): Eukaryota > Viridiplantae > Streptophyta > Magnoliopsida > Fabales > Fabaceae > Cicer > Cicer cuneatum. Next base: position 15,268,040 of record JBBPBO010000002.1, on the reverse strand, counting down.
ATATCCCCAAAATACACTTAATATTAATTCCATAATTTAATTCTTAAATTTATGGGTCTTACATCATCTTCTGATGACATCCTCTGGTGACATCATCCTCTGATTTCTGCTTCTGGTAACGTCATCTTCTGATTTATGCTTCCGGTAACGTCATCCTCTGATCTATTCTTCTGATGACATTTTTCATTCTTCTTCTAAGTCAAATATGTTATTTTCATAAAATACATTTGTTAACATCAAAACTTTAATTGCAAGAACCAACTTAGCTCCAACAGATTTGATACGAAATTTCATGACACATGCTAATTTCCTAAATATCTCTATAAAATGACATGCAACCCTTATTGAAAAATATATCACACTGCAATAAGCACAATATAGTCGTCTTCACACTCTTGATCTCAATCTTTCATGTTGTCTAAGTGTTGAGAAATAGTTTATGAGAATACAACATTGAAAACACCCTCTTGTGAGAGTTATTCAGAAAACCCTTAAACCTATAATTTTGTAACCTAGCTCAGTAGTGGTTTCATCCCTCAACAGCTTAACAATACTAAGCTAGAAGGTTGAGAAGCCTTGAAAACACAATCAGTTTGACTAATAGTTGTTCAATGGAAATGTTATTCAATTGATGAATTAGTGGATTAAATTCTTCAGTTTGAAGGGACTAGATGTAGCTACCGCGTTGGTGGTGAACCAAGATAAATTGACTGTTTTGTTCTGTTTTTTTGTTTTATCTGCTCTGTTTTCATCACTTTGTTTTAATCTTGTTAAAATGGTTTTAAAATGAAACAAAATTCAAACTCCCTTTACTTGTGTTTCTCGTTCTACAAAATCAAGACGTGTGATTTATAAGATAACACCTCATTAGGAAAACATCCTCCCAAAAACAATATGGTACATTATCATGAAGAAGGAGAGTATGAATGGTTTCAATAAGATGTCGATTTGGGCATTCAACTACTCCATTTTGTTGAGTGTATGAGCAAAACATTTTTGGTGAATAGCGCCATTAGAGGCCATAAAATTTTGAAATTGATGGGACAAATATTCACGAGAATTATCATTGCACAAAGTGTGAATGGACACACCAAATTAAGTCTTAGTTTCTTTCTAAAATTGCTCAAAAATAAAAAATAATTTAGACATATTTTTTCATTAAAAATAACCACGTACAATACGAAAAACTATTAATAAATATAACGAATTATCTAGAATTAAGAGTGGAAATAGTACGAGAGAATGACCCCAAACATCTGAGTGAACTAAAGCAAAAGGGGATGAAGCTCGTTTATTGGCTCGACCAAAAAAATGACTACGGATGTGTCTCTCTAACTGATACGACTCACAATGTAAGCTAGATAATTTGGAAATATTAGGTACTAAGTGTTGATGTTTTGAGAGACTTGGGTGACATAATTAAGCATGTATAGTAAAAGGAGGATATGTGACAAGACACGTCATTGGTTTGACAAAGAGCTAATAAAGACCATTAGACTCACATCTGATGCCAATCATGCATCCTAGAATCTGATCTTTCACAGTCATGTTATCATTAGTTAAAGTGACAACACAGTCATGAGAACGAGTCAATGGATTGATATAAATTAATTTAAAAGGACATCCACACAAATAAAGTACATAAACAATTGATAAAGAAGAAATTTTTTAGATAGCGCCAATCCCTAGAGATTTTATTTTTGAACTACTGATTGAAGCTACACTAGGTAAGTAACCATATGTAGTGAGAGAAGAAAATAGTTTTATTACATGTATGGTGGTGGAACACACCAGAATCTAGGACTCATAGACTAAGTGGAGATGAACGAGAAGAGCAAACAAATAATTTACTAGAGTGTGAAACCGAACAAATCCTCAATTTAAATGCTTTACCCACCCGAGAAAATCTTCATTAGTATGTCGGAAAAAAAATAGCAGCAACATCAGTGTTGAAATTGAAGCGAAACAAAGCACGAAACAACAAAATTTTAGCCAAAAAAAGTGTAATATGTGCGTCAGAACCAGAAATGGTTGGAATAATACATTGACGTCGGCCTTACTAGAATTGAACAGTAATTACAAAAATAAATATAAAAAAATACTATCTCTATTAATTAGCTGATAAGATATAAAAATATATACAAAGACTTATTACTACATATTTTCAACTTATAAATTATTTTATAATTTTGTAATGTACTAAATTGTATAAATTTAAATGCACATATATATTGATTTTTAATTTTGATTGTTTATAAATAATATTCATATTTCATTTAATTATAATAAATAAATATATTTATATGGATGTCCTATTTTTTTTATATAAACAATATCAACATGTTTGTATTGTGTCAGAGTAACGGAGAATGTGATGGGCTGCAGACTGCCCAATAGATAATTCAACTTACCTTTTGTATTGCATGAGAAATATTTAGAAGTGATGATGTTGTTTTCACTTTTCAACTTTATATGCTATATTTTAAAATTATATATATATATATATATATATTCTTAAAAATTTAAAATATTTTACAAATATAATTTTTATTTGTTATTGGTGTGTAAAATTTTATGCAACCGATAAATTATGACTGATCTTATAAATGATTTTATAAGTAGTTATAACAAAATTAAATATTATTAATAATTTAATGGTCGTGATTGAATGTTAGTGTAAATATTTTTTACACATAAAATATATATAAATTCAATTCTTATTTTATATATATATATATATATATATATTCCATTGGTTTTATATGATATTTTTTTGGTCTAACCAGGATGTTATATCTCACATACCACATTGTTTTTTCATAAAAACAGACGTAAAATACTTGATGCGTATGCATATTTTAATCTGGTGTGGACAGTTATAGCATCAATAGTATGCAATAACTGATGTTACAAGATAATTTATAAAGTATTTATCTAAAAATCAGTGTGACTTACTGTACACCTATTTTTATTTTTCATAAAAAATAGATGTAAAATACCTGATAGATAAACATACTTTGATATGGTCAAAGCACTTAAGACACATGTTTTATTTGAAAATTGGTATTATAACTTGACATATATATAACACCGATTAAAATCTTATTTTATGTCCTTACTTATAACACCGGTCGCTATTACATCAGTTTTTCTGTTACAAAAATTATGTTAAAAATTAAAAAAATCAGTGTAAAATGTATTTTTGCACTAGTGTCTGTCACTAAACGTGTATACGTGAGAGTTCCAACCCATATTTATATAAACTAATATATAATTATTTTCATTTAGTATTTTATCTATTGATATAGAATCATATATAATTATTTTCATAGAGTTTTGTGGGAGGTGGAAAACTTTTTTTTTTTATTATAGTAATTATTGTTGATCATAAAAAAGATGTAAAAAAATAATTAATTTAATTGAAAATTCAAAAAATGTTTTATAAAAAGGGGCAAGAAAATCGTTAAAAGAATCTTAAAAAAGTTTTATACCTAATATATAATTCACTCATGCATCACACAAGTCACACCCCTAGTTATGAATTAAATGGTTTTAATATCTTTAAAGGAACTTGTAGCGTCCAACCAAAGAAACACCAAATACCGTTTAAGCAGTCTCAAATTTGCAAACCAACACCTCCCACAAAAACTATTTGAAGAGAAAAGAATATATACTTTTCTCATTTGCAAAGTAACTCTTTTGAGACTAAGATAGAACCATCATATTTCCACACATTATGTTCCTTTTCTTATTAGTCATTTAAAATTCTAACCTCTTACCATTTTTCACAATTTTTTAATCCTAGATTTTGTAAGAAAATAATATGGAGCTAGAATTGGGACTCAAAATCACTAAAACTGTAGATGACATTGCTTCCACCTCTCAGTATCAATTTATCAAGGATATAGGGCCAATTTTTCAATCTAGAGAAACAAACACCATGTTCATCCTCACTGCTCATCTTAAAGGTAAAGTATTTTTCTCATTATTAATTTGTCTTTTGAATTAAATCTAGTTTTGGTATGGTTTTTTTATTCAAATTTTACCTTTCATTTAAACTATTTTCTCTTTCTATATTCTAAATAAATATTTTTCTAAAATATATATACTTATATATAAAATTATACCAAATTTTGGAATAGCTTTTTTTTTTTCATCCAATTTTACCTTTCATTTAAATTATTTTATAATTTTAATTATTTTTATCAAGAAAAGTAGACTGACAAATATATTACATGCTAGTTCTTATAAAAAAAATTATTTGTCTTTTTATTAATAAAAATAGTGTATTTTTAATCCTCATTAGTCTCTAATGAGTTTCAAAATAAGAGACAAAGTTCAAATTTTGTCAACTATTATATGGAAAAAAAAATATATAATACTTTTTTATATTTTATTTTTGGCTTTTATCTTTTTACCGTGTACCTAGGTAAATAAATATATATGCAAATACAGGTTATAAGAAGGAAACCATTGACATAAAGATTAGTAAAGATGGAAGGAAAATTTCAATTAGTGGAGAGAAACCAATTCAAGAAATGGTAATGATGGGATGGGTAATGCACAAAAAAATGGTTAATGTTAAAGGGTTTAATAAGGTTTTCAAAATTCCTAATGGTGTGAATTTGGATAAGATCAAAGCAAATTACAATGAAGAGGAATGGATGTTGAATATTGTCATGCCAAAATTGGTAAAAGGGATTTGTGGTCTTAAGATTGAGGAAGTCAATGAACAAGAATTTGATAAAGGGGGATTAGAACTAGAGAAAAATAAAAATGTAAATGATCATGTTTCTAGTAGTTTTGCAGATACAAGCCTAAAAGGGTCTAAAGATTCTGAATTTAAACATATGAAGGAAGGTGAAAATATTATGGAGAAGTTGATTGATGATTCCAACAAGAAAATAAATGAAGATACAATACAAAAAGAAGTTGAAGAATCTATGTTTAAAAATGGAGAGAGTGTGGGAGAAAATGTTGGGAAGGAAGAAAATGAAGTAATGAAGAAATTAGAACTAGATCAAAGTGTTGATGAATTTTTCTCAAAGAAAATTGAAGATACAAGCCATGATAAAGAATCTAAGGATGAAAAGTTTGACAATAGAAGTGTCGAGAAGAAGAAGTTTGATGATGTTAATAGGGACATAACTAGAGGCATTATGAAAAATGAAGAATCTAAGTTGAGGATTGAGGATGGAAAGTTAAATGAGCAAGAATCTAAGCTTAAGATGAAAATTAATGAGGGAGAACAAGAATATGTTAGAGAAAATGATGTTAAGGAAGGATTTGATGAAGCAATGATAACTATAAAGGAGTTACCTAAGAACTTACCTAAAAGTACTCATGAGGAAAGTGAGGGATTGAATATTAAAAATATGCAAGAAACAAAAAATGTCAAAGAACAAAAGGTGGTTAAAGAGAATGAATATTTTGTGGAGAAGGGTGAAGATGAAAGAAACAAAAGGAAGGTTGCAGCGGCGGCGTTCGATGGAAGTAAAGGATTCAATGTTGCAAAGAAGAAAGAACAAAAAGAGGTTATGAAAGAAGCATTGTTTGAAAGTGAAAGTTTGATGGAAAATGTGGAAGGAGAAGAATCAAACGAGGAAGATAGAATTGAATATGGTATTATAGAGAAGTTGAAAGGAGAGGGATCTAAAAAGATGGATGTTGATCCTTTTGAGGGAGACACAACTAGGGACAAAATTGAGAAAGAAGTTAGAAATAAAGAACTTGAGTGTATTGATGAGTTAAGTGAGAAAGAGAATGCTAATATTGGAATATTTGATGGAAGAAAAACACAAAATTTTCAAGACATTGAACAAACTGAAGAAGGTGCAAAAATTGGAAAGTGTTTGCAGAAAGATGATGGAGAGAAATATGAGAAGATACAAAATAATGATGGTTTCAAGAAAAACACAACAAAGGAGAAACATAAATATTATTTACAAGAGAAGAATAAAGGAAATTCACAACAAAGCAAAGCTACAAAAGAAGATTTTCCAATGACAAATGATATACAAGTGGAAGCAAATGGAGGTTTGAAAAATGATATAACTGAAGATATAACACAAAAAGAAAGTGAGGAGGAACTTAAGATTCTATTAAAGGTTAAAGATCAACAATGTTTGCTAGGAGAAATTACTAAAGGAAGAACACAAGAAACCAAGTCTGTAAAAGAAGTTTTTCCAATGAAAATGCTAGATTCACCAAGTGATATAGGGATGGATAAAGTAAAAGGTACTTTCTTCGTTCCATTATAATTGACATGTTTGTAAAAAAAAATAGAGATTAAAGGAAGGTAATCACTTTGTACTAATTGACCTTCATATTCACCAGATAAATGTTATTTTCAAGAAGAGACGAGTAAACAAAGATCACAAGAAAACAAGGTTGCAAAAGAAGACTTTCCAATGAAAATGTTAGATTCCCCAGATGATGCAAGAGAGGGATTAAAAGAATCAGCCGAGGAGAAAGTAAAAGGTACTCACTTTGTTCACAATTATACGGAAAAAAACTACTTTTCACAGTTATTAAGATGTTTAGCTAAGGAAAATTAATTTTAAAATTTTCATTTCATGTAAAATAAAAGACAAAGTTACTAAATTGTTCATTTTTAATGTCAAACACTCAATTATCCACATTAATTTATTTTTGAATTAAATGAAGGATGAATAAAGAATGATACCAATAAATAATTATAATAGTGACCAAGATATGCAACTTTGTTTTGCTTATAATAGTGATCAGACAAAGTATCAACGAAGAGACTGAAAAAGTTGTATCATTTGAGAAGAAGAAAGTAGTGGAAGATAGAAAAGACAAGACACAAGTGGAACCAAATGGAGGTTTGAGGAATGATATAACGAAGAATACAACACAAAGAGAAAGTGAGGAGGAACCTAATATTCTAGTAAAGGCTAAAGATCAACAATATTTGAAAGAAGATATGAGTAATGGCAGATTACAAGAAAGCAAGGATGCAAAAGAAGATTTTCCAATGATGCTAGATTCACATGATGATACAAAGATGGTGAAAATAAAAGGTACTACATTCCTTCTATAAAAATTGACTTATTTGTAAAAAAATTGGATATTGAAGGAATGTACTTTGTTTGTAATATCTAATATATATTTATTCGTCACATGATTGTCATTTTCAAGAAGAGATGAGTAAAGGAAGTTCACAAGAAAGTAAGGGAACAAATGAAGAGTTTCCAAAGCAAAATTTTAATTCAAGAGATATAAATATGAAGAAAATTAAAGGTAATCCTTCGTTTCATAATAATTCACCTATTTGTAAGAAACAATTGAGGTTAAAGTAAAGTACTACAGTTGTAATAATTAACCTCCTTATTCGCCAGATGAATGCTATGTTCACGAAGAGATGAGTAAAGAAAGATCACAAGAAAATAAGGCCGCACAAGAAGATTTTCCAATGAAAATGTTAGATTCACCATATTATACAAACATTGAGAAAATAAAAGGTATTCCCTTCAATCGATAATAATTGAACTGTTTATCAAAAAATGGAGATCAAAAGTAGGTACTCCCTTTGTAAGAGTTTACCATCATAGTCACCAGATAAATGTTATTTTATAGAAGATATGAGAAAAGAAAGGTCCCAAGAAATCAAGGTTGCAAAAGAATATTTTCCAACGAATATGTTTGATTCGTCAGATGTTGCAAGAGAGGAATTAAAGAAAACAACAGAGGAGAAAATAAAAGGTACTCACTTTGTTCACTATTATACACCAAAAAGGCAACTTTTTTTAAATTTCATGTAAAATATAAGTCAAATTTATTAAATTATTCAATTTTAATGTTAGATACTCAACAATGCAAATATATATATTTTTTAAAATTAAATGAAGGATGTATAAGGAACAATATTAGGTCCCCTTGTTTAGGATTTTTAAAAAGTGATTTTTTCTTTTTATTTTAAAAAATGATTTTCACGACAACTTTCTTAAAAATAGTAGACATTGTTTCAGACTCATTTGTTATCGATTAAAAAAAAGTAATTTTGACATTCAATAATTTAGATATCTATTATTAGATATTTTAACATGATTAAAGTTACATTTTTGTAAAAAAAATTATCTTTCAAAAATAATTTTTCTAAAGAGCTTCTCAACATAGCTTTTCATTTTATTTATTTTTTAAAATTTCATTATCCAAAAAACGTTGTAGCAAATTGATAAAATAATTAAAATGATATTTTAAGATAAACTACTTAAACCAATTTTTCATTTAAAGTTTTATTTTTAAATTTTTTTAAAAAAATATAACAAAAAAGATAAAATACTATAAACATTGTTTTTAAAAAAATCTTAAATAAACGGATCTTATATTAAACGTTTTGCTAATAATAGTGACTAAAGGAAGTATCAACAATAAGAATGCAAAAGTTGTATCATTTGAGAAGGAGAAAGTAATGGAAGAGAAAAATGACAATACACAAATGGAAGCACATGAAGGTTTGAGGAATGATATAACTAAGGATATCACAAGAAAAGAAAGTGAGGAGGAACCAAAGATTCTAATAAAGGCTAAAGATCAACGATGTTTGCAAGAAAAGATAAGTAAAGGTAGATTACAAGAAAGCAAGGATGCAAAAAAAGATTTTCCAATGAAAATGTTAGATTCACATGACGATATAAGGATGGAGAAAATAAAAGGTACTACTTTCCTTACATAAAAATTCATCTATATGTAAAAAAATGGGAATGTACTCCTTTTGTAATAACTAACCTATACTTATTCTTCCCAAGATTGCTTTTTTCAAGAAGAGATCAGTAAAGGAAGTTCACAAGAAAGTAAGGAAACAAATGAAGATTTTCGAAAGAAAAAATTTGAATCACCAAGAGATACAGATATGGAGAAAATAAAAGGTACCCCTTTGTTTCATAAAAATTCACCTATTTGTAAAAACAAAAAAATTAAGGTTAAAGTAAGGTACTCCCTTTGTAATAATTGACATCTTTATTCACTAGATGAATGCTATGTTCAAGAAGAGATGAGTAAAGAAAGCTTACAAGAAAACAAGGCCGCACAAGAAGATTTTATAATGAAAATGTCAGAATCACCCAATGATACAAAGATGGAGAAAATAAAAGGTATTCCCTTCAATCCATAATAATTGACTTGTTTGTAAAAAAACATGGAGATAAAAAGATAGTACTCTTTTTGTAATAATTTACCATTTTATTCATCAGATAAAGGTTATTTTTCAGAAGATATGAGCAAAGGAAGATCACAAGAAAAGAAGGCTGCAAAAGAATATTTTCCAATTAAAATGTTAGATTCGCCAGATGAAGCAAGAGAGGGATTACAAGAAACAATAGAGGAGAAAATAAAAGGTACTCACTTCGTTCACTATTATAAACAAAAAAATACAACTTTTCACGATTATTAAGAAATTCAATTAAGTGTAAATAATTTTCTAGATTTCTTATATAATATAAGTCAAATTTATTAAATTGTCCAATTTTAATGTCAAAAACTGAACTATCCACATTAAATTTTTTTTAAATTAAATGAAAGTTGTATAATGGATAATAATATTAAATGGTTATCATAGTTAGTGAGATTTGCAACTTTGTTTTGCTAATGATAGTGACTAGAGGGAGTATCAACGAAGAGAATACAAAAGTTGTATTATTTGAGAAGAAGAAAGTAAAGGAGGAGAAAGACGACAAGACACAAGTTGAAGCAGATGGATGTTTGAGGAATAATATAACTAAGGATACAACACAAAAAGAAAGTGAGGTGGAATCTAAGATTCTAATAAAGGCTAAAGGTCAACAATATTTGCAAGAAAAGATGAGTAAAGGTGGATCACAAAAAAACAATGATGCAAAAAAAGATTTTTCAATGAAAATGTTAGATTCACATGATGATGCAAGAGATGGATTAAAGGGAACAACAGAGGAGAAATTAAAAGTAAAAGGACAAAAAAATGAAAAGACACAGGTGGAAAAAAATGAAGGTTTGAGGAATGATATAACTAAGGCTAAAACACAAAAAGAAAGTACCAAGGAACCTAAGATTCTACAACAATGCTTGGAAGAAGAGATGCGTAAAAGAATATCACAAGAAAGCAATGTTGCAAAAGAAGATTTTTTGATGAAAATGTTAGATTCACTAGAAGATGCAAGAGAGGTATTAAAGGGAACAACCAAGGAGAAAATAAAAGGTACTCACTTCGTTGACTATTATTGAATAAAATAAAAGATGTATAAGGAATAATAGCATTAAATGGTTATATCAGTGACCATGATTTGTGACTTTGTTTTGCTTATTGTAGTGAATCAAGGTACTATCAATGAAGAGAGTGCAAAAGTTGTATCATTTGTGAAGAAGAAAATAAAAGGGGAGAAAAATGAAAAGTCACAAGTGGAAGCAAATGAAGGTATAAGAAATGATATAACTAAGGATACAACACAAAAAGAAAGTGAGGAGCAACCTAAGATTATAATAAAGGCTAAAGATCAACAAAGTTTACAAGAAGAGATGAGTAAAGGAAGAAATATGGAAAGCACAAGAGCTAAGGAGTTTCCTATGCAAATAGAAGAAGATTTCCTTGCAAAAAGAAAAAGTAGTGAAATATGTTTTGATGAGTCTACAATGAAGGAAGAAATTCAAGGGAATGAGATTGAAAGAATTAGTCCGAATTTATTTGAAGTGCCAAAGGAAAATCATCCAAAATTTTCATCAGTTGTAAGTGAGGGATTTAAGGATTTTGAATATAATGGGAATGCAAAGGTTAATAAACACAAGACAAAATTTGAAAGCAAGGAGACACATGAATCAAAAGATGAAAGTATGAAGCAAGATATTTTAAATCCAAAGAAACAACAAGAAGTTGGAGAACAAGTTGTTGAACCATTATTATCACCCAAACAATGTGAAGTTGAACAAAAAGATAAATTATTTTTATGTGAAGTATCCCTAGAATTATTAAAAAGGGAAGATCCTACAAATGATATGCAAAATTTGATTGGAATGAAGGCTAAACAAAAGGAAATTTTGAAGCCAGAAATATTTGAAGATGTTAGTCAAATAGGTGAAAGAATGGAAACAAAAATTGGTTTGAAAACAATTCTTGAAAGAGGAGAATACAAAACAACTCAAAATGTTAATGGTGACAAGTTGAAGAAACAAGGTGAAATTATATATGATGGTGATATTGAAAAGGTTGATGATGATAAAGAAAACATCAATCATGAAACAATGAAAACAATAAATAAGAAAGTTCATCCTATAAAATATGAAATTGATGAGAAAGAAGAAGAATTCCTTGAAGCAAGTCTAAAGAATAATGATAATGCACAAATGGAAAGCAAAAGACCTCTTGAACAAAATGATTATTTAACACGAGAGATTAAAGTGCCGAAAATCGCAGCATTTGAAGGAGCTAATCAACAATCTACAAATGAAGAAAAGAGAAAATCAGAACATGTTATTAAAGCAACAAAAGAATCACCAAAGATAAACAATATAGAGAGTGAAGAAAATGATGATAGTTTTAAATCACATGCCCTTGATGAGTGTGAATTGAAAGGTGTCAAGAATTTAATAGAGAATAGTAGTCAACAATATGTGCAAGATAAGAAAACATATCAAATACCAAAGAGTTTAGAAGAAAATGATTTGAAGAAAAGGGAAGAAACTCTAATCAAAAAAGTTGAGAAGAAAGAGACTAATGAATCAACAAAGCCAAAAATGGAATATGAAATTCCAAAGGTAGAAGAAGAAAAAGAGGAGGAAAGAAACATTCATGTACTAGAAACAACCATTTCTAAAGAAGAAGATAGGGTTGAACAAAAAGGTGTAAATAAATCTCCACCTCCAAAAGAACCATTTCATTCCATAGATGAAGTGGCTCAACAATCAAAGCTTTCAAACTCATCATGCACTCAACAATTTGAAGTTGAAAGAGAAGAAGAAAAAATAAAGAAGAATGACTCTAAAATAGATATTCAAGAGTCTACAAAAATTGAAACAAGACAAGAAGTTGAACAATGCACAACAAACATAGATGAGGAAACAAAACATGGAATAGAAGAAACTGATGAAGCCTATGATGAAGTGTTAGAGGAACAAAAAGAATGTAAAGATGAAACAAGTGAAGGGAAAAGGGACAATACTAAAATATCAAAGAAACTGTTGGTTCCATTGGTCATAGCAGGATTTGTCACTCTAGTAGTTTTCTTTGTTAGGTTTAGAAGAGCTAGAAAAAGGTATAATTTGAGATAATAAAATCTAGTTGATTACTATTTTGTTCTACATAATTATAGGGTTGATGAATCTATATCATAAAATATAAATTAGTAGATATCCTAAACAAATTTATAGAAGCATGTTCCAAGTGAATATGTCTTAAACAATATGTCAATTTTGAGAAACACATTATGAGAGACTAAATTGATTGATGATTTTTAATTTTAAAGACTAATTTTGTTGTTTCATAAATTTATAGAATTAAAGTATCTAATGTTATAATTTCGAGGACAAAATACTTGAAGAAATACATCTCTAAAATGACAAGTTGATCGTCAAAATTTAAAAATACGTTCAAAGTAATTTTGAATTTTGTGAATTTACACATACATCTGTAAAATTTATCGTATCAATCAAAATAATCTCATTAATTTATCTGTAAAATTTATTGTGTCAGTCAAAATAATCTCATTAATTTCTATGAAAAGTTACATCAAAGTTCTTTTATATTATTTAGTTGTAACATATATGCCATTTATCTTTTGTTTTTTTCACATATGTCATTTATCTTTATAAATGTTTACAATTTAAATCCTTTAACTAAATTTTTCTAAAAAATTGATGATGTGTCCATTTTTAAGTTGTAAACATTTATAGATAAATGACCTATGTGGTTCTAAAAAATTAAATTATTCAATGAGACTCATAAATCATGGGACATCTTTATTGGGGGTTTGGGTAGCTCAACTGATTTGAACTAAGGGGTGAAGAAGTCAAATGACTAGGGTTACAACCCTAATTAAAGTGTAACAAACTAATTTACTAACTACTAACATTTACCTATAAAAAAAAAACTTATTCATCCATTTAGTACTACATATGTCCCTAATTATAAGCACTTTTTGGGAAAATAATATCACTAAATATAATTATTATTTGAAGTTACTAGCTGCATTTATTTATTTTAATCATTCCCCTTATTAATATTATTAATTTATTTTGAAAACCGAAAAATTCAAATTGAATATATTCATATGTATAAAAAGTATTTTTAGTAACATCTATGTGAAAAAAAGGAAGTGGAACTTATAATTAGAGAAAGATGTACTTATGTTAAAAGTTAAACCCATTTCGTACCTTAATCAACGATTCGTAGATTACCAACTCGGATTGCAAAAGGTATGGCTCTTTGTTGCTCATAATACAAACATTTTAATCGAATACAATTAATACCCAAAAAGATAGATTTTCTATAACATAATAAAACAGAAGTTTTATGTAGCATTACCGATTAAGAACAATTATGATCAGTAAATAAAACAATATGGTTTAAGATTCTTCGAATTATTGAATGCACAACAACAAACAAAATTGAAAACAATTTAGAATTGATTAAATTATAAGTGCTTTTATTAAGGATTTTTTAAGAAATTAAGGGTCCGTTCAAGGTGGTTGTAAGTTTTTGGATTTTGATTTCGAAAGTCATTTCAAAACCAAAACTTGTTCGAGTAAAATAGGGCTGAGTTGGTTTTTACTTAATTTTGAAACAATTTTTTCCTAAAAACTCAACTAAAAAAATAGGTTTTATAATTTTTGTTTTTAAATTAACATGTCATCATCGTTAAACATAAGCATTACTCTAACAATCATCGACCACCACCTCTGACAACTATTTCTAACCACCGCTACCATCATTGACCACCCATTTCCGACCACTACCATTGACAACCTCCATCATCACCAATCACTCACCTTTGGCCACCACCATTGACAACCTCCATCATCACCAATCACTCACCTTTGGCCACCACCAACCACCCACCTCTAACAACTGCTACCATCATCTTCGACCATCATCACTAACCACGCACTTCCAACCACCACCCACTACCATTTACTGACCGCCACTACCAACCACCCACCTCCTATAAACGTCCAACTACCATCTTCCATCACCGATCAGTCACCTTCAAACACCGCCATCACCATTTACCACCATATCCAATCACTTTCATCATCACCATTCACCCATATTTGTCTAATGTAGCACCTCCGACCACCCACCTCTAACAATTTCCACCACCATCTTTGACTACCGATCATCCACCTCCAACCACCGTTTCTGACACCTACCATCCCCGCTGACCACCTACCTCTAACCACTGCCACCTCCACCGACCACCATTTCCCACCAGCTTCCACCACAATAGTTATTATCGGTCACGCTCCAACCACCACCACCAACTATCAACTGTCTCTTTTGACTGTTGTAGTCGTTTCAACGATCGATCAATATTGTGATAGCCATCTTCCACAACTACATCATCTTCGCTGACCACCTACCTTTGACCACTACCACCTCCACCGACCACCATCTCCCACCACCTTCCACCACAACAGTCACTATTGGCTCCGACCACCACCACCAACTATGTATTGTCTCTTTTGACCGTTGTAGTCGTTTCAACGATCGATCAATATTGTGATGGTCATCTTCCACAACTACCACTTTCAACCACTATTATTAAAATTATGATAATTCCATAAATTATAATTTTACAATATTTGAATTATTTTAAAATTATTAAAATTCATTTTTTTTCTTTTTCCTTTTGTAATTATTTTTACATGTTAATTTTTTATATATATATTTGGTGAATTCATAATGAGATAGAGTAACAAGAGTGATTGAATTCAAATAAAATAAAAACTAAAACTCAACTAAGAATTGAAATTCATAACTGAAAAATTGAAAACTCAAAACTGAAACTGGTTTTAATTTTTAAAAATTACATAAAAGAAAAAGAAAAAACACCCTGAACTGACCCTAAAGTTACCAATCAGAAAACTTAAGAATTTTTGAAGTTAAAATACTCTTATATAGCTAGGTTGTCAAATTAGATGGTAACTGAAAGATCAAATGTGGAAATGGCAACACAAGACTATAAAAAACTTTTATTTTTTAGTTCTAGTCAGATATTAATCGATTAAGAACAAAGACTTAATGGATTGATCAAGTAAAAACATAATCGTGTTGCACATTAATTGATTAACCTAGTTAAACTAATTGAGTAATTCATTTCCTAATCCATTTATACTATTTTTTAATTGATTAACTATTTTTAAACAATTATTTGTTATTTTTAGCCATCTTATGTTGATATTTAAGTATTCAAACATCTAACAATTAATACAATTGACTCTCAAAGCTTAAAAACAATTAATAAAAGCTCAGGGTGTTACAAACTACATGGAAGGTCACATATGTTCATTTAATGTGTTAGGTCACGAACAAAGTAATTGAGTTCAAGTGGTTAGTGAACTTTCTTTAATGATAAATCGTTCCAAAAAACCCGAGTTCAAGTTAAGGTTGAAAGAATTCTTCGATTTTTACTTACCTCTCCTGGCCAAACTTCATATTATTAGGACCTCATTTTCATAACAATCGAAGAATTAAGACAAATAAACGTATCACGTTTTATTTTCTAACACTAAAAGTTAACGAAATGTCTATTTTCAAGCATGTTATAATTTTGAAATATATTTTCCAATTTATAAAATTTAATAAAATCATTTGCATTGTGTTTAGAGATGTTTGTTAATTAGTTGTTAGTTTTGTTATAGAGATGAGTTGAATTCATGACTTCTTTGTCACTTTAACCCGTCAAATCACTTTATAACTCTAATAATTTAATCTAGTAGTAAAATGACATATTTTGAATCCGCAAGGTGCGAGTTCTATTTCATTAGTGTTATTGGAGAAAGACAAATATAAATTCCTTTATAAATATTCAATAATTTGAAGGTCTTCTTTACTTTAGATTGATGCAATTGGACAAAAACAATTTACTAAATGCAAAAGAGGTAAGTGCATTTTAAAAAATATAAAGAATATGAGTGTCATTTAACAAAACTTCATAAGAGGTCAATGCATTTCCCCAATAAATATTTATGTAAACAAATATTTAGTTGTGTTGCTTTCCTCGTTTGAAATTATTAATTGTTTTTAAGCTAACCACTTGTTATTAGTAGACTTATTTGATTCTAATTATAGAGATAAAAAATAAAGTTGGTGTGAAATTCAATTTCTTGATTTTATATAAAATTGGAATGAAATTTAATTTAATTTTTATTGATTTATTATTATTTTATCATTTAATTTATAAAATTATTTTTGTATTAATTAAAAATAATACTTTAAAGAGATACAACAATCAAATATAAAAAAGTTACATGCAATTTTTATGACTTGATAACAATGAAATAATAAATAAAATATTAATAAAAAATACAATTAATAAGTAGTATACATCCTCAATTATTTGAAGTGCGAATAGACAATTTGATATTTGAAATTATATACGTCCGTCAATTTAGTTAATAAATTTTGTAAATTAACAAATACATATTTGAAATTATAAAATAGTAATAAAAATAGTCCTTATATAAACTTTTGTTTTTAGATATTATGACATGATCTTAATTGAATATTTAACCACTTTATGTTGATCTCACATCAATGTTATCACAACATTGACTCATTTTTTAATAAAATTTAAATCTTTCATGGATTAGTTTGTCCATAATTAGTACATACACAATTACAATCAGTCACAATTTTATCACTGAGATAACAAAAATTTCATCATCAAAAAGATAACATTGATATAAGATCAACGTAGATAAACCACATATTCAATTACAATATCACATTAAAATATCTAATGATAAAAATTTATATAAGTATTATTTTGATTGATATTTACAATTATATAGATATATTTAATAATTCATAAAATTCAAACTAATTTAACCAACATTTATTAGTTGGCCCTCTTGGTAATAATTTTCAAGCTCCGCTACTGGGGAAATGATGCACTGACTAGAAAAGAAAGTCACAACTTGACCATATCTTATTCTAGAGAAATTCAATTCTCGATGGATGTGGAGGGGATAGAATAAGTCAAGGTCAAACATTCTAGTATTTTCTAAAATAAATGTTACATATAAATATTTAAAAAAAATTAAAAAGTAGAATTATAAAATTTTATTAAATTATTTTTATCAGCCATTAATATATTTTATTTATTATAAATATAAAATATAAAATAATAATTTAAGAGTGATGTACAAAATATTAATTAAAAAGTATAATTAAAAATAAATAAAAATACAATTTTTTAATATGTGTCTTCTGAGTATTGGTTAAATAACCAAAAGAGGTAAGTTAATATTAAAAAAATTATAAATTTATTATATTGATAAGTGTTTTATTTGTATTTTCATAAGGCAAAATTTTCTTTTATTGATTTTTTAATTAATGCTCTTAGGGCACTCGCTTGATATCATGTCGGAAGAAAATATCGTCCCTCAATATAATTTAATTTCAAATTATTAGATGTATTTATTTTTATTTAAACACATTTTTTAATAATATTATTATTTATCTTAAATATATATTAAATATATCTATACACCGAAGATAATTTGAATTTTAATAATGGTGATACTCAAAAGGTACACGTTAACTCTTCTATCTTTTTTTATAATATATATGAAACAAAAGTGTCAAAGGGGTTTATACATAGGGAAACTATGATTTGGATAATCTACTATAAAATTTCTACAATTATAAAATATGTTGCACATGCCGGCGAAGATCCAATTTGGGGAGAGTACTGTTCTTTCGGCTCCAATTAAAAGAAAAAAAATTCCATATATTTGTTGGCTCATATAGAAGCAAAAGTCAATTAATAAAACTATGCATTTTTTTTTTATAATTGAGATAAGATGGAGTAGCTCCTTCTTAAAATTAAGATTCTCACTGATATTAAAGAAAATTTGTATTATTTGTTTACAGACAAATGTTAATATGTTAGTATTTTCATAAGAGTTTGAATTCTTTCACACTCAATTCTTTCAATCCCTTAACTCAAACCAGCTGTACTACTCAACCCCAATTAGTATTATTATTTGATTTTTGAGATAAAATTTCATAAGTAGTTAGGGTAAACTGTTGGAGGTGGATATGCTGTTTCAATGAAGGAATTGGTAGATGGTACTTGCAAATTTTTCAATACTCAAGTTAGTGCTTGAATGAGGCTAGGGAGAGGTAGAAATGAAACGCAAATATTTTGACTTGTTTTTTTATGTATTGTGTTCTTTTGAATTTTACATAAACCCTAACAATTTTGTTCGTAGTTGAAAACATCCTCCGTAGATTGAAGAAAGTATTTTTGTATTTAGGAATGTTTGCAATTTGATTTAATGATTTTGAGAAATTATGACATGTATTCTAAATATTAAAATAGAATGAAGTTCATTTTGATTTTTGTTCAATTTGATTTTGGATCACATCTTCAAAATGTGTATGGTTCATTTTTATTTTTATTTTGAATTGAATTTTGGCAGTCGCTCATTTACCTTCTAATATTTACTTAAAATGTAAGATAAATACTATTTATTGGAGCTTCCAATAAATTATTGATCTCATTTTTTCCCTACCAAATTAAATTTTTAACTACCACATCTTAGAATCCAAATAAATACCAAAAATTATAAGGGGCTGAAAAGAACAACAGCACCTTAATTTTTTCTTCAAATACGCCTAACAAAACTCCAAATACCAAAGGATTTTCTATTTTTTTGTTGTTGGGTTTATGCTACTACATCACTAAAGCAAAAGTAGGCAGCAATATATTAAATGAGTATTTTTGTATATAAATAATTTTAAATTACCTCTTTATATATAGATGCATTGAGTTATGGAAAATAGGCAAATTTCACAGTTCTAATATTGATGTATTCTGATCCTCGTAATAAATAAATAACATACAGTCATAAGAGTTGCAATAGTGAATGAAAAGAAGAGAAAAAAAGTTGCAATGGTTATTTTTTTATGCTAAATATAATTATGCCTCAATAATTGACATCCCAGAAGCAATTATCCACAATTAAAATGTCATAAATTAATTTATAAATGTTGATATTGTTAGATTAAACGTCTTATCTCATATTCGAACTCGAAATCTCGCAATTATATAATTATATAGTAGTATCAGTCGGTGTTTAAATCTTAGTTCTTTAAATTTAGTCTCTTCTGTTAGCAACAATTCAATTAACAAGGTTGAGTATGCAAGATCATAAGACAAAGCAAAGAGAGATAATCAAACAACATATACAGCAAAGCTCTAATTCAAATTCTAATTCTAATTCAAAACCCTTTACACATCCAATTCATATTTTGTGGTTGTTGTCCACAATTTTCACTTTTCTAAGAAAACCACAAATCATACCAATGTTGTGTTTGATTTATGTATCAATCAGTGTTTCTCATGCATCAACAATTGATATTTCTATTACTCTCGACAAAGAGAATAGAGCCCTTCTTCTTCGACGCTCCAAAATCCTATCGTGACAAGGTATTGCAGCCACAAGAGCCCACATTGTAAACAACAAAATAGAATTCATAGTATAAATTGACTAGGAAATATAATATTTCGGTTCTTTAAGGTAACTTTTTGCAAATTACAAGATTCACATTTCACAGACTCACACCCGGTAACGGATTTAAAAATTTTGATTAATAGATATAAAATCATATATTACAAAAAATTTGTGTAAACAATTATTTAGGTATTTTGGTGCTAGTACAAGTAGCTATGTTGCTTGTTGTTTATATCATTTACACGAGCATTTGCTAGTAGACTTTTTTTATTCTTAATATAGAGATAAAGCCGTTGCAAATATATATATATATATATAGAAATAAAAATAATAATGTTGGTACAAAATTTAATTGATTTTATTTAAAAGATTTAAATATATTTTATCGAACTTTTAAATGTTATCTAAGTGTCATGTCATAAATCAGAGTGACACATCATAAAAAATGATAAAGACCAAAAAATCTCAAGAATTAATTAATAACAACCAAAAAATTAATTTTAAAAATAAATAAACTAAAAGTTTATTTTGGACAAAATATAAGAACCATAAATATATTTAAATTTTTTAAATAAAATCAATTAAATTGCGTACCAACATTATTATTTTTATTTCTATATATATATATATATATATTTGCAACAGCTTTAATTCTATATTAAGAATAAAAAAAGTCTACTAGTAAATGCTCGTGTAAATGATATAAACAAACAAGCAACATAGCTACTTGTACTAGCACCAAAATACCTAAATATTTGTTTACACAAAATATTTATAATATATTTTGGGCAAAATGAATAAATTTATTTTTAATATTTTTGTATAAATAAAATAAATATTAATAATAATATTAAAAATATAATAAGTTTAAATAATAAAAATAAAAGAAATAAAATATTAAATATTTGAAAATTTTAAATTAAAAAATTTAAGTAAAAGAAATAAATTTTAAACACTTTTTTACTATTTTAAAATTTTAAATATTTAATAAATAAATAAAATAAAATTAGTTACAAGAATAATGACATAAAAAATATTGATCAAATTCACTAATACTATCGAATTGTCATGTCATTAATCAGAGTGTCACATCATTAAAAATAGTGATGAACCAAAAAAATTTTAAAAATTACTTAATATATAAACCTAATTTTATAAATGAAATGACTAAAAATTCATTTTAAACAAAATAAGAGAATTAAAAGTACATTTAAATTTATTTAAAATTAAAATAAAATATAATTTAATTGTTATTGATTTAATATTATATTGTTATTTGAGTTATAAAATTATTTCTGTATTAATTTTTAAAATAATACTTTAAAAGATACAACAATCAAATATAAAAGATTACATGCAGTTTTTAAGACTTGATAACAATGAAAATAATAAAATAAAAAAAGAAAAGAGTGCAATTAATAACCAGTGTACATCACTAAATTATTTGGACCCCTCGAAATAACTCTTCAAGCTACGCTACAAAAATGATGCATTGACTTTAGAAAAGAAATTCATAACTTGACCATATCTTATTACAGAGAAATTCAATTCTTGATGGATGGGTTCCCAACTTGACCATATCTTATTACAGAGAAATCCCATTCTTGATGGATGGGGGTCCTGGGGAGGTATAGAACAAGTCAAGGTCAAACATTTAATTATTTTCCAAAACAAATGTTGCATTTCAAAAAGATTTATTAATCATTATATTTATTATAACAGTTTAATAGTTATAAATTTCTCTTATGTCAGTGGGGTCTAACTTAAGAGTGATGTACAAATATTAATTAAATATCAAAGTGGGTTTTAGAAGATGGTAAATATAAAATACCATTAAAGTGGATTTTTTTTATAGGATATCTGTGTAAATGTAAAATAGAGAATAATAATTTAAAAGTAATGTACAAAATATTAATTAAATAATATAATTGAAAAAAAAATTAAAATTGAATTAAAAATTAAAAGCAACCATCTTATAAGGATAATTTTATTTTTTGCAAAGATGGCAATTATTATGGAATACGGTATGGAGGGATACATTTTTTTTGGAGATTTTTAATTGTACATCAAACGAAAACTATGGAGTAAAAAAATCAATTATTTAATGTTGTAAATAGATGACCATTATAATTCCTTAATATTGCGAGAAGATGACAATTATAATTTCCAAAAATATTTTTACATTAATTCTTTAATATTGTTAGAAGGCCATCATAATTAGAGTTATAATTGTAAATGTATTTCTTTTTTACATGAAAATCAAGAAAATTAAATGCAACTATTATCTTGAACAAATATAAAAATATGTATTTTAATTTATAATTGAGATTCAAGGCAAATTTCACAATTTTAATATTGATATATTCTCAACCTCGTAATAAATAAATAAATAATAAAATACAGTCATAAGAGTTGCAATTGTTATTTTTTTGGCTATAAATATAATTAGGTCTCAATAATTAACAACACAACAGCTGCTATCCTCAAGAAAAATATTTTTAGCTAATATTAATATTATTAAGTTGAACGTTTTATCCCATATTCAAACTTGAAACCTCATAGATGTAGTATGTGAGTTTACGGTGATATTTTCAGACAAAAAAAAACTATCCACAAGCTGAATATTTGTCAATTAATATTCAAATCTTGGTTCGTTGAGTCTAATATCTTCCATTAGACTCAATTTCGTTAGTTGAAGTTACAACAAAGTCACATAAGAAGATGCCACCAATACATATTTATGTACATAATTAGCTATGTGTACCAAAGAGGTAACAAATCACAAAGAAAATCGATTATAAAGTATGCAAAGATCACAAGACAAAGCAAAAAGAGAAAATCAAACAACATAGACCACAAAGGTCTAATTCAAATTATATATTCTATACATTTTTAAGTATGTTAATTAAAAAAAAATAACCTTTACACACCCAATCATATTTTGTGGTTGTTTTCCACAATTTTCACTTTTATAAGGAATCCACAAATCACATCGGCGTTGTGTCTAGTATCTATATCAGTTTCGCATGCACCAACAACTAATATTTCTATTAGTCTCGACCAAGAGAATCGAGCCCTTCCGTTCTACCACGCACAATTCTATGAAACACTTCTCTCACTTGACGTTCCAGAGGGTGCAATCCATCTCTCAAGGCTTCACAAACATTCACAACATCTTCCACTCTAACCCTAACTTCCTTTGCTTTCTCCTCACTCAAAGGAAACTGCAAAGAATCAGCCAATTCATTCATCACCCTAGCACACTTCTCAATCTTCTGAATCTCCCTCAAAAGACCACAAGAATTCTTCCTCTCCCTCTTCTTCGACTCCTCCAAAATCCGCTCATGGAGTGATATCACCGGAGCAGCCCACAAAAGCTGTCGTGGAATCGAAAAGTGGATATTTAACCCCCTATCTTGACAAGGAATTGCAGCCACAAGAGCCCACATTGTAAACAACAAAATTGAATTCATCGTATAAATCGGCAATGCAAGACCATTTGAAGCCACAAGATCACTACTCTTAGGAAAACAAAGATTATTCCCAATTGCTTGTAGTTGTCTTGCAGCCGACCAATTTCTCGATACACTCCAAGAAAGTGATCTAAAATGACCAAATTCTTGTTTTTGTTGATAATGCCGATCTCTATTACCATTGTTTCTACCAAATGACCTATTTCTATTTGCAAATGAAGAAACATTAGAATTTGAATCCTTATTATCATCAAGCATACCAATAGCCAAATCAACAAGAGCCTTCTTAGCGCGACGAAATTGCGCTTCACCTATGTTTCTTTTGTGATCCAATGCAAAAAGAACAATCTCCAAAATCTTCTCCCATTGCCTAATTTGTTCAACACCATCTCTAATAGCATTGCATACATCCAATGTCTTCAAACTCCTCTCAAAGAAATCACCTACCAAACGATCCAAAGGCGGTTTACAAACTCTCGATTTATTATTGTGAAGAATCATCCGGAATTCCTCTTGGCAACAAAGGAATGAATCTAGAAGCTTCCTAACCCAACAAAGAGAAAGCAATTCATCATTTGAAACAGAACATAACTCATTAAACCTATCACAAACATGTTTTTGAAACAGATCAAGCTCGTTTACTAAGCTTGATTGTTCCATAGAGTGAACTTGAGTTCCACGAAGATTCAAAATAGAAGAACTTTGATATTCTGTTTTAGTACGCATTCTCACATAAACACCAATATCAAAGAACCTAACTTTCTTCTAAAAAATGCTTAACTCACAGACCCAGTTGTCAAAATCAGAAAAACTGAATAAAAAAAAATGGAATTTTTCACTCCAATTTGAAAACTTTCTCAGTACTTAACAAAACCAAGATGAATTTCAAATACCAATTTCCCAAAATTAGGGTTTATAGAACTTTGAAATTGGCGGAAAAACAGAGATGAAAACTTGAAATTGGTATCAAAGCCACGAATGAATTGAGGAATGGATTGAGGAGAGAGGGAAAAGTGAGAAGATTGAGAGAAAAATGTGAGGAATTTGGAAAAGCGATGATAAGAAAGTTGAAAGTTGAAACTCTAATAATGGGGGTTTATATTGTGATCAATTGAGACCGCGTCTAATGGTTGTTGGAAAGAGCGAAAAGAAGAGTAAAAAATATAGAAACAGTGTTACTCGGTGAATGTGAATAAGTGATTATTATTAGTGAAAGTGAAAATTAAAGGAGAAGCTTCTACACGGATAATACACGGTGGCAAGAGTGAGAAAAAGGAGATCAAGATTAATAATGTCTTTCAAAGTGTGCTCCATACATTTCTAGTCTAACTCTTTTTTTTTTTATAAAAAAATCTAAAATACTTTATTTTAAAAAGGAATATACCAAACTATGATTTTTATTTTTTATTTTATTATGGTAGCATATGAAGCATTAAAAAATTTGAGTAATAGGTAATAATAGAATGCGACTTTCTAAACATATTTTTGTTTTTGTTTTTTATTAATTGATCAAATAAAAAATAATAATAGCATAATTTTAATTATTATTAATAATATAAAATTAATTAAATTTATAAAAAAAATTATAGAAATCAAATAGAGTTGTTGGTAACGTTTGAACAATTTTTTAACAATTTCATTCTATTTTAAATCATATTTACTTGTTCATTATTTAATATTCTTTCTGACGTTGCAATAAAATTAGTAACTATCTTCTATTTTAGAGTCATTTCCCTCCTATTGTCCCAAGTTTATTTATTGAAATATACATTACCATATATATAGCTGTTTAAATATTGTAGTTTGTCAAAGATTTTAATTTGTCTACGTTCTTTTTTTTTTATCTACAATATATTCAAAATAAAAACTTTTTTTTAGAGAAAAAAAAAAGATACATTTACTTACATTAGAAATAAAATACACAACATATACAGATTATATTGATTACTCGATCATAATTCAAAATATTGTTCAAATATTACTGATAACTCTACTCAACTTCTATAAAAAAATTATATTTTTTTATTAATTTTATATTATTATTAATTAATTATTATTATTTTTAATGATTTATTTATTAATTTTTATTTTTATATTATTTTAATATAAAAATAAAGAAAAAATATACGAGTAGAATGTCGCATCCCGTACGACCAACTACTAATCCTAAAAAAGAAAATTTACATAACTGCATTATGGAAATGCGGCCTGATAAAAATCTAAAAAATTGGATATTTTAATTTATTGTTTTTAAGTTTAAAACTATTTAGAAAGAAAAATCCACATGTGTGTATCTTTTTGTTTAAGATTTTACACCATTGATTACTAAATTCTTAGGTAGTCTCTCACTCTTTGAGGCACTGCTAAAAATATTTTTGATTTTACTAATATTTTAAAATAGTTTGTGATTTGATTAAATATTTTTCAGTTAAATTCTTATGTCAACACTAAAGGTGAA
This sequence comes from Cicer cuneatum, assembly GCA_037974295.1. Lineage (NCBI taxonomy): Eukaryota > Viridiplantae > Streptophyta > Magnoliopsida > Fabales > Fabaceae > Cicer > Cicer cuneatum. The sequence continues at coordinate 15,242,441 of JBBPBO010000002.1, read as the reverse complement.
AATAAATCAGATAAATTGATAGGTTCTATGGTGTAGTGTATAATAGTCTTAAAATGCAAAAATGCATTCTGTTAAGGTTTGTTGTTCTGTGATGCTTGCATGTATTTCTGTGGTACCACGAAAGCTGAAATGTTTTGCATGTCATTCTGTTGTTTAAGGAAGTTGAGTATTTGCATGCCATTCTGCTGTTTTGAGAAAAACTGAGTACTTGCATGTTTATTCTGATGAGTGAGAAAACTGAAGTGTTACGTGATGTGTTGATGGTTTAAAAAGCTGGATAATTCTGATTCTGTTTTGTTTTGGGTGATTCTGATGATATGAATGATTCTGATTCTGGATGTCTTGTGTGATTCTGATGATAGTGATGATTCTGATTTTGGTTGTTCTAGGTGATCTTGATGATATTGATGATTCTGATTCTGGTTGTTGGTGATGATTCTGGTGGTGTTGATGATTTAAAGGAAAAAGGGATTTTAAATGAGGAAAGGGTTTTGAAAAGTGCAGAATCTGTTTAATGTTTGGTTGTCATCTTTAAAAGAAATAGTTGGAAAAAAAATGTTGATATTTTAGGAAGTATTTCACTGGTTTTTCGAAGGTGTATTCGAATACAATATGTGTGTATTCGAATACAACCTGTCCAGCTTCTGTTTTCCCTAAGTTTTCAAAACTTGTATTCGACTACGAGCCCCTGTAGTCGAATACAGAAGAAGGATTTTTGCTTCTGACTAAACCTCTGTATTCGACTACGACCATGTCGTATTCAAATACATAAGTGAAATTTTAACACTGTATTCGCATCTGTAGTCGACTACAGGCATGCTGTATTTGACTACAGATTCGAGTTTTTCCAGAAACTCAATTTTTAGCTTCTGTATTCGAATACAAGGAAGCTGTATTCGAATACAGATTTGTGTTTTCCAGAAAAATCAAATTTAATCACTGTCATGTGAGTTTTAAAGTATTGAGAAACTTTGAGAAGGATTTAAATGAGGTCTGTGAAATGGTTTTAAAGTGGAGGGGATGATGTTTTGAAAAACCTTTAAGGACATGGGAGAAATGCTGAAATTTTCAAGGTTTGGTCTTCTGTATTCGACTACATGCATGCTGTATTCGAATACAGAATGTTAAAACTGCAGTTCATGCTTCTGTATTCGAATACATGGGATCTGTATTCGAATACAGATTCGAGTTGCAGAAAATTCCAAGTTTTAAAGAGTGTTTTGTAAACCCTGAGTGTCTGGGGAATACTGGGAATGTTGTGGTGAGTTAAAGTGGAACTTTTGATGAGATTTTGAACTAGTGGTGATGAAGTTTTAAAAACTTTACTGATGTAATGAAAGAGGTTGATTTATGCACTGAAATCTGCCTCTGTATTCGAATACCAGAGGGTTGTATTCGAATACAGAGAGTGATTCTATACTGTTTTTGGCTTCTGTATTCGAATACAGAAGAGCTATATTCGAATACAGAAGAGCTATATTCGAATACAGATTCGTAAATCCCAGAAAAATCCTAGTTTTAAACACTGTGTCAGAATTTTTGAGAGGTGGGGAAAACATTTCAAAGTGTGAATGATTAATTGACTGTTTAATCATGATTGTGATGATGTTAATTCTGACTGTGCTGTTATATTTTAAACATGATGGAAAGCATGAATTTCTGAGTTGCATTCTGTTTCTAGAGAAGTGAAACACTGCATATTCATGCATTGCATAGTCAAGTGGTACCTGCGATGGGCCACAGAGTAATGTGCAACCACGTGCTGATCTGTGAGCGATTGCACGAGTGTTGGTCTGTGAGCGACTGCACTAGGTACTGATCTGTGAGCCATTGTACCTTGGTTTATGTCAAACGTGCTGGTCTGTGAGCGACTGCACAAGTGTTGGTCTGTGAGCGACTGCACTGGTGCTGATCTGTGAGCGATTGCACCCTGGTCATGAGGGCCGTTAAATTGTGATGGTCTGTGAGTGACTGCACCTTGGTGATTCCAAGAAAAAAATTATGCATGAGCATATATGCATTACATTGAGGGATTTGACCGGTGTGTCACGATTGTTTATATGATGAATGTTGGAAATTAATGTGTGTGAGTGCTGTCCAGAAATCTGAAATTCTGAATTAATGATTGTGTTTTGTTGAGGTGTGTTTGTACTTACCGCATACTTCATAATCATTGACTGCTGTTTTGAAAAGGCATGTAAGTCATAAATTTTCAAATGAGCGTTATTATTTCCGCATCATCATATGTTATACCATGATTATACATGTTGTTGTGCAATATATGCTATGTGATTATCTATTATTTTCGGTCGGTGACCCCTTGCTATTATGTTGTGGACTTTGGGCTTTTCCCTCAGATGCCTCCCAAACCCACGCCGCGCGTGGGCACCCGAACGACGGAAACGTCGTTGAATTTCCTTGACCGCTACTCACGCGCTCCTTGGGGTTTTGACCTCCTCTCAAGCAGAGCGACTTATACGGGGTGGCTGGAGCGGACAAGTAGGACTGACGGCGTGGAAGACTTCGTAGAGCGCACTCATGCGAGTATTGAGTTTCCCGTGCCTTCTCGCCTGGTGTTAGAGGCGCACGGAGTGTTCGACGATGCTGAGGAGTCTGCTGAAAGGGTTGAGACGGAGGCCACTGTAGGAGTGGTGACTCCTAACCCTGTGATTGGAAGAGAGATACATGAGTCTGATGCGATAGCGAAGCGTGAAGAGTTGAGACCAGTAGCGACTGAGATTCCGGGTTCATCTAGGATCTTCGATGATTGCTACGAGATTCCGGCACCGCCGAAGCGGTCACGAGTGTGTATTGACTTGACTTCTGAGGAGACCGATCCCTCTATGTACGAGGAGGAGGAGGAGGTTACGTCGAAGCGAGCTGCAGAGTCAGAAGAGACTTGTGTGGGATGCGGAGGGAATCCGTACTACTGCAGCTTCAGCGCATGATCAGTTAGACTTAATGTATTAGGTTTTGGGTTGAAATTGTAATTTGCCTTATTTTGGAAATACTGTACTATTTTCCGCTGAACCATGTACTCTGATATTTACTGTTGATGTATTATGACAATGATATTTTGGGATGTATTAATGTTTAAAAACTAATTTCCAAGATAAGTACTTAGTGATAATCCTGATGAAGTATTTGGTTTACGTTCATCGGTTGATCTATAACGTACTATTTTACGAAGAACTTTATTTTAATTCCTTTGAAATAATTTTGGGAAAAACTCATTTTAATTATTAAGTTTAAAAAAAAAAATGCACCCGCGCTGTGTTTTAAACTCGGGGTGTTACAATTGTGGTATCAGAGCATTTGGTTAACTTTCGGGTTTAAGCTCTGATTAAAGTGTTTATTTTGAGTCATTAGCTGATCATGTATGGGAAGCAAGTAGTTAGAGTTTCAAGTCTTGTGTGAGTTGTGGTGTGACTGAAGTAATGATGGTTTTGTAGGAAACAATGCCTCCAAGAAGAGACGACACTGCAAGGACAAATGTCAGCCGGGAAGATAGGATGGCTGAAGCAATGAACAATATGGTTGCGTCTGTTGCTGCCCAGACGGCTGCCAAGACTCAACGCGACTTAGAGAAGAGAGAACGAGAGATTCGCGCTGCTGAGTCTAGAGGGCTTAAGGACTTTCGCCGTCATAACCCTCCCAAGTTCACAGGTGATGAGGGTCCAGAAAGGGCGGACCAGTGGATCCAAGAGATGGAAAAGATATTCGAGATGATTAACTGCCGGGCAGTAGTGAAAGTCAACTATGCCACATACCTGCTGATAGGGGACGCAGAGTACTGGTGGAAAAGTACGAGATCACTGATGGCGTTGGCTCAAGAGGAAGTGACCTGGGAGTCCTTCAAAAAGAATTTTCTAGACAAGTACTTCCCAATGAGTACGAGGACCAAGTTGGGGGATGACTTTCTGAAATTGTACCAGGGGAGTATGACAGTGGGAGAATACACCGCTAAATTTGAGTCGCTATCCCGACACTTCAGATTCTTCCGAGAAGAAGTTGATGAACAGTTCATGTGTCATCGCTTCCAAAATGGATTAAGATATGAGATCCAAGAATCGGTCCTACCCTTGGGAATACAACGTTTCCAAGTACTAGTGGAAAAGTGTAGGGAGGTGGAAGAGATGAAGAATAAGAGGGCCAATAGAGGTGGTCACTTTAACTCAGGAGGGCCTAGTCGGACGAATAACCAGAACAATAAAGGGAACCAAGTTGCCAAGTCGTATAACCGGCCACAAATCAACAGGAGGGGCCAGAATCGGCCGGGGAATCAGACTTTTGGACGGCAATTGGGACAAGGAGTCCGGTGTTATCGATGTGGGAAAGAAGGGCACATGGCTACTGCTTGTACCACAAGGGATCTTATGTGTTTCAATTGCCGGAAGCCAGGACATGTGGCGAGGGATTGCCAGGTTCCGAAGGTGGAGCCAACCGTGAACGCGACTAGGGCTACCCGTCCTACTGCTAGAGGCCGCGTCTATCACATTGGTGCTGAAGCTGGAGGTCAAGCCCAAAATTTAATCCAGCAAGATTGTGAGATTGCAGGTAACACCCTAACTGCACTTTTTGATTCGGGGGCAACCCACTCTTTCATTGCTATGGATTGTGTGCATCGTTTGAAGTTGTCTGTATCTGCTTTTCCTTTTGATTTGGTTGTTAATACGCCTGCTAAGACTTTGACTGTAGACTCTGCATGTTTACACTGTACGATAACAATTCAGAATAGGGACTTCTTGGTTAATCTAATCTATCTACCCCTACAATCCCTCGAGATCATTCTCGGCATGGATTGGATGTCCTATAATTACGTAGTTTTGGATTGCGCTCGAAAACTGGTTCTTTTCCCCGAATCTGGAGTCGCTCGATATTTGACTGCTAACCAACTCGGAGTATCGCTGAGAGAAGGAACTCAGGAGTTCTTATCATTGGCTAACATGGAGACCAAGATGGATGTAAATATAGAAGATGTGATGTTAGTCAAGGAATACCCGTACGTATTTCCATCTGAGATTCCAGGATTACCCCCGGTAAGAGAAGTGGAGTTCTTCATTGACTTACACCCAGGAATTGGACCTATCTCAATTGCACCATACCGAATGTCGCCATTGGAATTAAGCGAGCTTAAGGGTCAGATTGAAGGCTTGTTGGAGAAAGGATTTATCAGACCAAGCGTGTCGCCGTGGGGAGCACCGGTATTGTTGGTTAAGAAGAAGGATGGAAGTTGGCGTCTATGTGTGGATTATCAACAACTGAACAAGGTGACCATCAAGAACTGTTACCCTTTACCGCGCATCGACGATTTGATGGACCAATTGAGGGGTGCAGCAGTGTTTTCAAAGATCGATTTGAAGTCAGGATATCATCAGATTCGAGTAAGAGAGGGAGATATTCAAAAGACTGCTTTCAGAACTCGTTACGGACATTATGAATATCTCGTTATGCCTTTTGGAGTTACGAATGCACCAGCAATTTTCATGGATTACATGAATAGGATTTTCAGCCCGTTTCTGGATAAGTTTGTGGTGGTATTCATCGACGATATTTTGATTTATTCAAAGGACCAAGGTCTGGGATGTGTTTTGATGCAGCACAAGAAAGATGTAGCTTATGCCTCAAGGCAGTTGAAGACTCACGAACGGAACTACCCTACCCATGATTTAGAGCTTGTTGCTGTAGTGTTTGCGTTAAAAGTCTGGAGACACTACTTATATGGATGCACATTCACGGTGTTTAGTGATCATAAAAGTTTGAAGTACCTGTTCGACCAAAAGGAATTGAACATGCGTCAGAGAAGATGGATGGAGACTCTCAAGGATTTTGACTTCTCATTGCAGTACCATCCTGGAAAGGCCAATGTGGTGGCTGATGCAATAAGTCGGAAGAGTGTGTCAGTATCTTCAATGATAATGGCCAGACCACAAGAGTTGTGGGAAGCATTTAGAGACCTACACTTGGACGTGAAGTTTGCACCAGGAGTGTTGAAGTGTGGGATGATAACAATTTTGAGTGGATTACTGGAGGAGATTGCAAACCTGCAAGATGACGCATTGATCCAAGAAAAGAGGAATTTGATAGCGCAAGGGCAGACAACTGAGTTCAGCGTCGGAACAGATAATATTCTGAGGTGTAATGGAAGAATTTGTGTACCGGAAGTTGCAGAGATGAGGAGAATGATTTTGGAAGAAGCTCATAAGAGTAAGTTGAGCATTCATCCTGGAGCAACCAAGATGTACCAGGACTTAAGGCAGAATTTCTGGTGGCCAGGAATGAAAAGGGATGTGGCAGAATATGTATCAGCTTGTTTGACTTGTCAGAAAGCGAAAATGGAACATCAACGACCTGCTGGAATGCTGCAACCTTTGGACATACCGGAATAGAAGTGGGACAACATTTCCATGGAATTCATAACAAGACTACCCAAGACAAGGAAAAAGAATGATTCAATTTGGGTAATAGTGGACCGTTTGACAAAGTCCGCACATTTCTTACCAGTAGGGACCACTTATAAGGTAGATAAGCTGAAGGAAATCTACATCGCTGAGATTGTGAAGTTACACGGCGTTCCATCAAGTATAGTATCTGACCATGACCCAAAATTCACGTCTCATTTCTGGGGAGCACTGCATGAAGCTTTGGGCACAAAACTGAAATTGAGTTCAGCCTACTATCCACAAACAGACGGACAAACAGAGAGGACGAATCAGTCCTTGGAGGATCTCTTAAGAGCATGCGTGTTGGATAACAGAGGGAGTTGGGATGACGTTCTGCCATTGATTGAGTTCACCTACAACAACAGTTTCCACGCTAGCATTGGGATGGCGCCCTATGAAGCATTATACGGACGCAAGTGTCAAACGCCCTTATGCTGGTATAAGGACGGAGAAAGTATGATTTTCGGACCAGAGATGGTGGAACAGACCACAGAGAAAATCAAGAGAATACAAGAGAAAATGAAGGCTACACAAGATCATCAGAAGAGTTATGCAGACAAGCGCCGCAGACCCTTGGAATTCGAGCAGGGCGATCATGTATTTTTTAGGGTTACGCCTACAACTGGTGTTGGCAGAGCTATTAAGTCAAGGAAGTTGACTCCTAAATTTATTGGGCCATACCAGATTACTGCACGTATTGGACCATTGGCCTATCGGATTGCGTTACCTCCAATACTGTCCAACATTCATGACGTATTTCATGTATCGCAGCTAAGAAAGTACATTGCAGACCCTACACATGTAATCGAGCCTGATACAATTCATCTAAGGGACAACCTGTCGTTTGAAGTATTTCCGGTGAGGATCGAAGACAGGAAGATTAAGCAGTTGAGAAACAAGGAAGTCCCACTAGTCAAGGTGATTTGGAATCCGACTACCGCAACCTGGGAATTGGAAAGTAAAATGAAGGAACAATACCCTCAATTATTTACGGACATGTAGTTTCGAGGACGAAACTAATTTAAGGGGGGTAGTATTGTAAGACCCTTAATTTTAAATATTAATTTTTGGAATTATTGTCAAGGGTATTTTGGGAATTTTTGTAAATATTTAATATATGTAAGTTTTGAGTGAATATATATATATATATATATAAATATTTATTTTGGAAGAGGAATTAAAATTATTGGATGAAGAAGTAAATTAATTTAATTTCAAGTAATTAAATTAATCGGACCACTAATTAAGGATTAGTGGCTAATTGCAAAATAATTAAAAGCTGAAAATCAGACATGTGGCAAGTGAGGTGGCACCACAAGAGCTTATATATAGGAGTGAGAAGGATGGTGCATGTACCAACTCCATCTCCCCTCCCATTCTGTCTCTGTTCTGCCATTCCTGAATTCCAATTGAAGAAAGGGAAATTCCTCCAAACACCATTAACTGAAATTCCAACCATCAAACCAGAAAACCCACAGTAGTATAGTTAATCCCCACCTCGTTACGAAGCCAAAGAACCCAGTTTTGCAGCAGCAAACTCAGGGAACAGTTTCGCCGTTTTTAGACGCAGAAAAGGGAACGCAGCAGGAACAAGAGAAATAGCAGAGCACGCTACAAGGGAAAGGGCACCTTCCATCTTTTAGCTGCATTAGGGCCACGAATGTGTGTTATTTCAGTTCTGTTTTTAAAAGAAAAACTGTTTTCGAAAAATGACATTTTGAAAGAAAATGCATTTTGTTGATATGTGATTATCCTGACGGTTGTTGCTGGCTGTTTTTCTAATAAAACATGTTGTTTTACTTATGGGTGAAAGCTGGAAAATGTTTGCATGTTATTTTAATGATGATTAAAATGCATGTCATAAAACTGTTTTGAAAATAGTCTTAAAATGCAAAAATGCATTATGTTGAGGTTTGTTGTTCTGTGATGCTTGCATGTATTTCTGTGGTACCATGAAAGCTGAATACTTGCATGTTATTCTATTGTGTGGTGAAAGCTGAAATGCTTTGCATGGCATTCTGTTGTTTGAGGAAGTTGAGTATTTGCATGTCATTCTGCTGTTTTGAGAAAAACTGAGTACTTGCATGTTTATTCTAATGAGTGAGAAAACTGAAGTGTTACGTGATGTGTTGATGGTTTAAAAAGCTGGATAATTCTGATTCTGTTTTGTTCTGGGTGATTCTGATGATATGAATGATTTTGATTCTGGATGTCTTGTGTGATTCTGATGATAGTGATGTAAGAACAGAGTTGCACCTAAGAGGGGGGTGAATTAGGTGTTGGACAATTTTTCTGTTTTAGAGATCAGAAGATTGTTAAAGGATTGTTTTAACTTTGTTTCAATATTTGCTGTGTTTGTAAATGAAAGTAGTAAATGGCAGAAGATAAAAACACATAGAAGATTTATCCTGGTTCCCCTTACAACCAAGGGTATGTCCAGTCCTCTTGCACACCACAAGAGATTTTCCACTTTGTATGAATATGTTACAAGTCTAACCCTAAGACTAAGTTACAGATTCACAAACACTTAACAGAAGATAGTACACCACTATTTCTGTTAACACAACTTGAAGAATCTACACTAAATCCTTCAAGTGATACAATGATTTTGTAATGATGTTCTTGACTAAGAACAAGGTTATAATATTGAGTATTTGATACTTAATCAATCACACTTCCAAGTACAACTGAGAACCTTTCTTAATGATATGAAAATGAAAAGCAAGTACTTGAAAATATGAAAGTTAAGTTTTTAAGTGTTTGATGTTTCAGAAAATTGATTCTTAAAAAGTCAGTTCCAAAGTTGTTGTATGAAATCTGAAACGTTTGAAGTATGTATACTTAAAGGTAACACTTCAGATCAATGGCAAAGATTCCCAAACGTTTTTTTTTATGAACATGTGCAATGTTTCAAAACTGAAAAGTTGCATTGTTTCGAAGTTGTATTCGAATACAGTCTTAGTGTATTCGAATACACTTCTAAAACGTTCTGATTATATTTGAAATTTGAACTATGTAGTCGACTACAAGATCGTGTAGTCGAATACAGATTCGGGTTTTTGCCACTGACTTGAGTTGTATTCGATTACACAAGGTTGTAGTCGAATACAGATGTTTAAAAATAGGTACTGACTTGAGTTGTATTCGAATGCAGAAGGCTGTAGTCGAATACACATGTTTGAAAATAGGTACTGACTTGCAATCTGTATTCGACTACGACACTTCGTATTCGAATACAGATATTTAGTTTTAGCTTCTGACTTGGAGTTTGTATTCGACTACGATACCTCGTATTCGAATACAGATTTCCAGTTTTTGTAAAAAGTTTATTTTCAACATGTTTAAGTCATTAATTATTTTCATAAAAACATTTTAATGCATATGCTCAGAAGGTTCTCATAATATTGTACTTTTAAACTGTGTTTTGATTTAATATCAAAATACTTTTACCTTAATATAAATGAAAAAATAAGTTGCTTAATAATCTTTCTTCTTTTTGATCAAGGATCTTTTTGTCTTCATCAAAAATGTAAGTCTTTAAATTTCATTCTCCCCCTTTTTGATGATGACAAAAATCTTGTTGCTTGGATTTCAAAACGTCTTGATTTCTCCCCCTAGATGTGTGCTTACTCCCCCTTGATAAATGTGTTTCTGCTTCTTAAGTGTTGGAGGAACTGTTCAACATAAATTGCAACAACAACACAGCAACAATATATATAACGTTTTTCTCCCCCTTTTGACATTATCAAAAAGGAAGAGGATATCACATAGCAAAATAAGATATGCACATATGTAATAAATAAACAGAGGCAATCACATGATTATCTGAAGAAAACAGCTATTATTAAACATGTTTAGAATTACAATTACAATAATACTTAAGAGTTTTAACAAACAAAAATACAAGGAAAGTCAAACAGTAGATACAAATAACAAAAAAAAAACTGCAAGTAGCCAGATTTAATCATCTGAGTTGGGTCGTATATGAAGATGGTCAATCTTGTCAGACAAGTCACTCAGTTCCTGATGAAAAAATGAATGTTGGGTATTGATGGTATTTTCCAGATCTTGGAATTTTTGGTCAAAGGCAGCAGTAATTGTCTGGGTTCGATTACTGAAAGACTCATTCAATTGTTGGAACTTATCTGTGACAAAGGATTGAATGAAGTTAAGTTTGTCCATGATCATTCTATTGGTGATGAAGTCTTCAGTATGTGATGGTTCTGCTGCTGATGCTGCTGCTTCTGGTTCTGATTCTGGTAATGCAACAGGTGCTTCTGGTATTGGTGCTTCTAGTGCATCTTCTGGATTGGCAGTGGATGAACTTTGTCCAAGATCACCCTTATGAACATAATTTTGAAGTGATTCACTCCAAACAATTTTCATACTTTGCAGAACAGTTAAATCCAGTAGATTGTCCTTGGTGGTCTTGTATAGCACTTCCCCTGATAAGTCAACCTTAAAATGATCCAGTATTCTGGTGACTTCTCGTGCATAGGGTAAGGCTATAGAATCCTTAGAGGCATATAGGACAGAGTGAACAAAGTATGCCCAATCTAACTCAGCACCTTCTATCATAAAAGTCATGACTTGGAGTTCAAACTCAGAGATCTGAGAATAGTTCCCTGCCTTTGGAATCAGTATGTAACATAAGAAATAGTGTAGTAATCTGTTGTCAACAGTCAGATTACCAACACCATATCTTTGTCTTGCATACTCAGAACCAGATTGTGTCCGTTTTCTTTCCATAGTTTCTTTGTCAAAACGGCACAATGAAAGATAAGCATCATACTTAGTTGTATTGACCCATTCACATAAATGTCCAGGGCACATTTTCTGACCTTCAGAAGGTACTTGCAGAATTTCCCCAATGATTTTGGTGTCTAACTTGATAGTTTTTCCCTTAACCTTAGACACCAATTTATTCCCATCATTTTCTAAGTTACAGTAAAAAACCCTAACTAGGTCAGGATAAACGGGACCATTATACCCAATAAATTCTTCCAAACTCTGAGCCTTCAGCAATTCAGGAAATTTAAACTTAGAAAAAGAATCAAGAGTACCAATTTTGGGTGTTACCAGCTTTTTATCAGAAAAGTGAGTTCTGAATCTGTCCAGTTCTTCTGGGGAATGAAGCAATCTGGATAGATCAGCCATATTGTCGTTTCTCTGCTTCTTTGAAGGACCCACAGAAGCTACCTTTGTTCTTGGTCCTCTTTTGCGTGCATCCATTTTTGAAAAGATGAAGTTTATGGTGTTTGGGATTTTAGGGTTTTGATTTTTGATCTCACAGAATCTTATATGCAATGGATGATAAGGGGGAATGTTTAGGTATGACAGTATGAAGGTTTTTAGGAAAAGGTTTGGATGAAGATTTTGAGGATCAGGAATCAGAAATTTTGAATTTGTAATCGGCTACCAGATTTTTTGTATTCGTAACCTAATACTGTTAACAATCCCTTTTATATATAAAAATTTTTCGAAAGTGTAGTCGACTACAGACCTAGTGTAGTCGAATACAGATTTTACAGGGAACATGTATTCGACTACAACTGTCTGTATTCGAATACAACAGTAAAGATTTTGATTCTGGATAAAACTTTTTAACATTTAAACAGACAAAAAATATTTCAAACAAGTAGAAAGACATACATAGGTATCACAGAAACATATATCAAGTAACAGAATGATGAAAAAATTTAGAATTAACAATGATATGACTTACAGATCTTTCAAACCTTTTCAGAGATCACTCTCATTTAGAATGCCTAGTTCCCTTCGTATCTTGTAAAATGATTCTCTGGGCAGTGGCTTTGTGAATATATCTGCCAGTTGATTATGAGTGTCCACGAAGGTAACTTCAACATTTCCATTTAGAACATGATCCCTCAAAAAATGATGACGTATGTCGATATGTTTGGTTCGAGAATGCATGACTGGATTCTTTGTGATGTTGATGGCACTGGTATTGTCACATTTCAGAGGAATACATCCCAGATCAAGTCCATAGTCACAGAGTTGTTGCTTAAGCCAGAGGATTTGCGCACAGCAACTACCTGCTGCTATGTATTTTGCCTCTGCAGTACTTAATGCCACACATGCTTGTTTCTTACAAGACCATGAGACTAGTGCATTTCCCAGAATGTGACAGGTGCCACTTGTGCTTTTTCGATACGTCTTACATCCTGCATAGTCAGAGTCAGAATAACCAATGAGATTGCATATGCTACCTTTTGGATACCATAGGCCAGCATTGGTTGTTCCTTTGAGATATTTCATTATCCTCTTTACTGCTACCAAATGTGATTCCTTTGGATCTGCCTGAAATCTTGCACACAAACAAACACTAAACATAATATCTGGCCTACTGGCCGTTAGATATAATAAAGACCCAATCATACCTCTATACCTGGATATGTCAACTGATTTACCATTTTCATCTCTATCAACATACATACCAGATCCCATGGGAGTTGCACTTTCTTTGCTGCTGTCCATCTCAAATCTTTTTAGTAGTTCTTTACAATATTTTGACTGATGAATAAAGATGCCATTCTGAAGTTGCTTGATTTGAAGTCCTAGGAAATAATTTAATTTTCCCATCATGGACATTTCAAATTCTCCTTGCATCATTAATGAGAGTTCTTCACATATTTCACTGTTGGTTGATCCAAATATGATATCATCCACATAGACTTGAACAAGTAAAGTGTGATCCTTTGTTCTTTTAATGAACAAGGTTTTATCAACTTTACCTTTTTCAAATCCATGTTCACATAAGAATTTACTCAATCTATCATACCATGCTCTTGGAGCTTGTTTCAACCCATAAAGTGCCTTCTTTAATTTGAAGACATGTGAAGGATTTTTGAAGTCTTCAAACCCAGGTGGTTGTTTGACGTAGACTTCCTCATTAATATAGCCGTTTAGGAACGCACTCTTGACATCCATTTGAAATAGTTCAAAACCCATGGAGCAAGCATAAGCAAGTAGTAATCGGATTGCTTCTAATCTTGCTACTGGAGCAAATGTTTCATCAAAATCAATCCCTTCTTCTTGATTGTATCCTTGTGCGACCAATCTTGCCTTGTTTCGGATAACTATTCCATTTTCATCTAATTTGTTCTTAAACACCCATTTGGTACCAATGATGTGTTTATTTCCTGGATTTGGAACAAGTTCCCAAACTTTGTTTCTTTCAAACTGATTTAATTCTTCATTCATGGCAAGTATCCATTGATCATCTTTGAGGGCTTCACCAATTTTGGAGGGTTCTATTTGAGAAACAAATGCCATATTTAAACAAGCATCTTTGAGATTCAGCCTTGTAGTGACTCCTTTGTTGATATCACCTATTATGTTATCAATCGGGTGATCACAATGGGTTTTCCATTCTTGAGGAAGATCAGTGTGTTGATCTAGTTGTTCTGTGTTGATTTCGTCTGTTTGAGTTGTTTGATCAACTTGATTTTCTGTACTTGTTTCATCATTATCATATATAATTCTATCCTCTTTCGAGGGGTTAGTTTCATCAAAAGATACATGTATAGATTCTTCAACTATCAATGTTCTTTTATTAAAAATTCTAAAAGCTTTACTAGATAATGAATACCCAATAAAAATACCTTCATCGGCTTTCTCATCGAATTTGCCAAGAATGTCCTTACCATTATTTAACACAAAGCATTTGCATCCAAATATGTGGAAGTGAGAGATGTTCGGCTTTCTTCCTTTATAGAGTTCATATGGAGTTTTCTTCAGCATTGGTCGGATTATGACTCTGTTGGATACATAACAAGCTGTACTTATAGCATCTGCCCAGAAGTATTTTGGTAGACTTGAATCACTCAGCATTGTTCTTGCAAGTTCCACCAATGATCTATTCTTTCTCTCAACAACTCCATTTTGTTGAGGTGTTCTTGGTGCAGAAAAATTATGGAATATCCCATTTTCTTCACAAAAATCTACAAAAGATGCATTTTGAAATTCTCCTCCATGATCACTTCTAATTTATACAATTTTGGTTGCTTGTTCATTTTGGACTAGTTTGGCATATTTCTGAAAGGCTTTAAAAGCATCATTTTTATTTGCCAAAAATAAGGTCCATGTGAACCTTGAAAAATCATCAACAATAACTAGTCCATATGAATTTCCACCAAGGCTTTTAGTTCTTGATGGTCCAAACAAATCCATGTGTATTAATTGAAGTGGTCTTGAAGTTGATATAATATTTTTGGGTTTAAAGGAAACTTTAGTTTGTTTACCTTTTTGACAAGCGTCACATAATTTATCCTTAATAAATTTCATTTTTGGTAAGCCTACAACAAGTTCATGCTTGACTAACTTGTTTAAATGATCCATATGGATATGTGCAAATCTTTTATGCCATAGCCAAGCATCATTGTTGTCACTTACCATAAGACATTTCATTTTTAAGGATAAATCATCAAGATTAATTGTAAAAATATTTTTGAAACGCTTACCAATAAACTGAGTTTCATTTGTTACCTCATTTTGGATAATGCAATTATTTTTGTTGAAAGTGATTTTGTAACTTTTGTCACAAAGTTGGCTTATGCTTATGAGATTGTGTTTTAGCCCTTCAACATAGAGTACATCTTCAATTGAAGGAGACGGAGCCATGCCAACTTTTCCAATGCCCAATATCTTTCCTTTGTTATTATCTCCATAGACCACATGACCTTTTGACTCAAGAGTTAGTGCTGAAAATTTTGATCTGTCACCGTTCATATGCCTTGAACATCCACTATCCAAGTACCACATATTTGATATCCTTTGTGTGTCTTCCTACAAAACAGAATTTATATTTTGTTAGGTACCCAAAGTGCTTTGGGTCCTTTAAGGTTAGTTCCTTTCTTTACCCACACAAACTGTCCTTGTGGAACACCAATGTTCCTAACATGACAACAATTTGGTGTGTGACCATTTAGACCACAATAAAAACACTTTGGACTCTTTTTGGGAAAGTATGGTTTCTTTTGAATAATATTATTCTTAAAACAAAGATGATTCTTTTGAACAGCCATTTCTTTCTCTTCTTTAGATTGGTTACTTGCTTTTACAAAGATAGTTTTATCAATACTTGGTTTATCAAATTTTGAATAACCAAGTCCTCTTTTGTCATTTGAGTATCTTTGCATGCTAAGTATATTCTCCAATCCAAATTGTCCCTTTTCATACCTTTCTATGACTCTATTCATTTGGACAATTTTAAAGGAAAGCGAATCACATTTAATGCATGTTGAAATCTGTTTTTGTTTTTCAAAATTTTGTTCCATAGTGTCAATCTTTTTATTTAGAGAAGAAATCTGTTTCTTTTGATTTGACACTAGTTTGTACAGATTTTTACATTCATTAAGTAGTTCTTTAATGGCTTGTTGTGCATCATTATTTTCAGCACAAGAATCATCATTATCATAACAAATAATATTACTACTAACCTCTTCTTCATTATCAGAATGATGAGATGCCATCAAGGCAACATTTGCGCATTCGTCACTTTCTGAAGTTGATGAAGAACTTACTTCATTATCTTCCCATGCAATGTACGCCTCTTTGAATTCTTTTCTCTTACTAGAACTCTTCTTGATAATATTAGGACATTCTGCTTTCATATGTCCTGGTTTTCCACACTCAAAGCAAGTAAAATTCTGATTTGCAATAGAAGCATCTTTCTTCTTGAAATTTTTCTTTCTTGTAAACGTTTTATTGCTTTGAAGAAATTTGCCGAATTTCTTGACAAGGAGGGTGATGTTTTTCTCTTCATCTGAGTCTTCTTCATTTACTAATTCTTTTGACTCTATCCTTAATGCTATATTCTTCGTCTTCTTCTCAAAATTTTCATTCTTTTCAAGTCTTTCTAATTCTATTTCGTGTTCCTGTAACTTTCCAAAGAGTGTTGAAAGTGACATCTTTGACAAACTTTTCTTTTCAGAAATTGCTGTCACTTTTGGCTGCCATGCTCTGGTTAATGATCTTAGAACTTTTAGGTTCAATTCATCATTAGTAAAGTTCTTTCCTAGTGCTGTTAAGTGGTTGGTTAAGTGGGAAAAACATTTCTGCATGTCCAAGATTGCTTCTCCTGGTTGCATTCTAAACAATTCGTATTATTGAGATAAAGTGTTCAGTTTTGAACGTTTTACCTCAATTGTTCCTTCATGGGTTACTTCCAATGTATCCCATATCTCTTTTGCTGTTTTGCAATGGGATATACGAAAGAATTCATCCATACCCAATGCAGACTGTAACATATTTTTTGCTTTCTTATCAAACAATACTCTTCTCTTTTCATCATCTGTCCAAGAGGCTTTTATTTTTATCTCCTCTTTATTGTTGATAACTGTTGTTGGAACATATGGACCGTTTTCTACTGTTCCCATATGTCGTCTCCTTGAGCCTCAAGGTACGCTTGCATACGTATTTTCCAGAAGTCATAATGTTCACCAACAAAGCAGGGTGGTTTGTTACTGCTACCACCATCTCTAAAAACAGGTTGTGCGGAAGCCATGGATCTAGGAGCAAATTACCAAAAACCAGCTTTGATACCAATTGTAAGAACAGAGTTGCACCTAAGAGGGGGGGTGAATTAGGTGTTGGACAATTTTTCTGTTTTAGAGATCAGAAGATTGTTAAAGGACTGTTTTAACTTTGTTTCAATATTTGCTGTGTTTGTAAATGAAAGCAGTAAATGGCAGAAGATAAAAACACACAGAAGATTTATCCTGGTTCCCCTTACAACCAAGGGTACGTCCAGTCCTCTTGCACACCATAAGAGATTTTCCATTTTGTATGAATATGTTACAAGTCTAACCCTAAGACTAAGTTACAGATTCACAAACACTTAACAGAAGATAGTACACCACTAATTCTGTTAACACAACTTGAAGAATCTACACTAAATCCTTCAAGTGATACAATGATTTTGTAATGATGTTCTTGACTAAGAACAAGGTTATAATACTGAGTATTTGATACTTAATCAATCACACTTCCAAGTACAACTGAGAACCTTTCTTAATGATATGAAAATGAAAAGCAAGTACTTGAAAATATGAAAGTTAAGTTTTTAAGTGTTTGATGTTTCAGAAAATTGATTCTTAAAAAGTCAGTTCCAAAATTGTTGTATGAAATCTGAAACGTTTGAAGTATGTATACTTAAAGGTAACACTTCAGATCAATGGCAAAGATTCCCAAACGTTTTTTTTTATGAACATGTGCAATGTTTCAAAACTGAAAAGTTGCATTGTTTCGAAGTTGTATTCGAATACAGTCTTAGTGTATTCGAATACACTTCTAAAACGTTCTGATTATATTTGAAATTTGAACTATGTAGTCGACTACAAGATCGTGTAGTCGAATACAGATTCGGGTTTTTGCCACTGACTTGAGTTGTATTCAATTACACAAGGTTGTAGTCGAATACAGATGTTTAACAATAGGTACTGACTTGAGTTGTATTCGAATGCAGAAGGCTGTAGTCGAATACACATGTTTGAAAATAGGTACTGACTTGCAATCTGTATTCGACTACGACACTTCGTATTCGAATACAGATATTTAGTTTTAGCTTCTGACTTGGAGTCTGTATTCGACTACGATACCTCGTATTCAAATACAGATTTCCAGTTTTTGTAAAAAGTTTATTTTCAACATGTTTAAGTCATTAATTATTTTCATAAAAACATTTTAATGCATATGCTCAGAAGGATCTCATAATATTGTACTTTTAAACTGTGTTTTGATTTAATATCAAAATACTTTTACCTTAATATAAATGAAAAAATAAGTTGCTTAAAAATTCTTCTTCTTTTTTATCAAGGATCTTTTTGTCTTCATCAAAAATGTAAGTCTTTAAATTTCAAGTGATGATTCTGATTTTGGTTGTTCTGGGTGATCTTGATGATATTGATGATTCTGATTCTGGTTGTTGGTGACGATTCTGGTGGTGTTGATGATTTAAAGGAAAAAGGGATTTTAAATGAGGAAAGGGTTTTGAAAAGTGCAAAATCTGTTTAATGTTTGGTTGTCATCTTTAAAAGAAATAGTTGGAAAAAAAATGTTGATATTTCAGGAAGTATTTCACTGGTTTTTCGAAGGTGTATTCGAATACAATATGTGTGTATTCGAATACAACCTATCCAGCTTCTGTTTTCCCTAAGTTTTCAAAACTTGTATTCGACTACGAGCCCCTGTAGTCGAATATAGAAGAAGGATTTTTGCTTCTGACTAAACCTCTGTATTCGACTACGACCATGTCGTATTTGAATACAGAAGTGAAATTTTAACACTGTATTCGCATCTGTAGTCGACTACAGGCATGCTGTATTCGACTACAGATTCGAGTTTTTCCAGAAACTCAATTTTTAGCTTCTGTATTCGAATACAAGGAAGTTGTATTCGAATACAGATTTGTGTTTTCCAGAAAAATCAATTTTAATCACTGTCATGTGAGTTTTAAAGTATTGAGAAACTTTGAGAAGGATTTAAATGATTTAAATGAGGTCTGTGAAATGGTTTTAAAGTGGAGGGGATGATGTTTTGAAAAACCTTTAAGGACATGGAGAAATGCTGAAATTTTCAAGGTTTGGTCTTCTGTATTCGACTACAGGCATGCTGTATTCGAATATAGAATGTTAAAACTGCAGTTCATGCTTCTGTATTCGAATACAGGGGATCTGTATTCGAATACAGATTCAAGTTACAGAAAATTCCAAGTTTTCAAGAGTGTTTTGTAAACCCTGAGTGTCTGGGGAATACTGGGAATGTTGTGGTGAGTTAAAGTGGAACTTTTGATGAGATTTTGAAGTAGTGGTGATGAAGTTTTAAAAACTTTACTGATGTAATGAAAGAGGTTGATTTATGCACTGAAATCTGCCTCTGTATTCGAATACCAGAGGGTTGTATTCGAATACAGAGAGTGATTCTATACTGTTTTTGGCTTCTGTATTCGAATACAGAAGAGCTGTATTCGAATACAGATTCGTAAATCCCAGAAAAATCCCAGTTTTAAACACTGTGTCAGAATTTTTGAGAGGTGGGGAAAACATTTCAAAGTGTGACTGATTAATTGACTGTTTAATCATGATTGTGATGATGTTAATTCTGACTGTCCTGTTATATTTTAAACATGATGGAAAGCATGAATTTCTGAGTTGCATTCTGTTTCTAGAGAAGTGAAACACTGCATATTCATGCATTGCATAGTCAAGTGGTACCCGCGATGGGCCACAGAGTAATGCACAACCACGTGCTGATCTGTGAGCGATTGCACGAGTGCTGGTCTGTGAGCGACTGCACTAGGTACTGATCTGTGAGCGATTGTACCTTGGTATATAAGTGCTGGTCTGTGAGCGACTGCACTGGTACTGGACTGTGAGCGTCTGTACCCTGAAATGCGCAACCACGTGCTGATCTGTGAGCGATTGCACGAGTGCTGGTCTGTGAGCGACTGCACTAGGTACTGATCTGTGAGCGATTGTACCTTGGTTTATGTCAAACGTGTTGGTCTGTGAGCGACTGCACTGGTGCTGATCTGTGAGCGATTGCACCCTGGTCATGAGGGCCGTTAAATTGTGCTGGTCTGTGAGTGACTGCACCTTGGTGATTCCAAGAAAAAAATTATGCATGAGCATATATGCATTACATTGAGGGATTTGACCGGTGTGTCACGATTGTTTATATGATGAATGTTGGAAATTAATGTGTGTGAGTGCTGTCCAGAAATCTGAAATTCTGAATTAATGATTGTGTTTTGTTGACGTGTGTTTGTACTTACCGCATACTTCATAATCATTGACTGCTGTTTTAAAAAGGCATGTTAGTCATAAATTTTCAAATAAGCGTTATTATTTCCTCATCATCATATGTTATACCATGATTATACATGTTGTTGTGCAATATATGCTATGTGATTATCTGTTATTTTCGGTCGGTGACCCCTTGCTATTATGTTGTGGACTTTGGGCTTTGCCCTCAGATGCCTCCCAAACTCACGCCGCCCGTGGGCACCCGAACGACGGAAACGTCGTTGAATTTCCTTGACCGCTACTCACGCGCTGCTTGGGCTTTTGACCCCCTCTCAAGCAGAGCGACTTATACAGGGTGGCTGGAGCGGACAAGTAGAAGGACGGCGTGGAAGACTTCGTAGAGCGCACTCATGCGAGTATTAAGTTTCCCGTGCCTTCTCGCTTGGTGTTAGAGGCGCACGGAGTGTTCGACGATGCTGAGGAGTCTGCTGAAAAGGTTGAGACGGATGCCACTACAGGAGTGGTGACTCCTAACCCTGTGATTGGAAGAGAGATACATGAGTCTGATGCGATAGCGAAGCGTGAAGAGCTGAGACCAGTAGCGACTGAGATTCCGGGTTCATCTAGGATCTCCGATGATTGCTACGAGATTCCGGCACCGCCGAAGCGGCCACGAGTGTGTATTGACTTGACTTCTGAGGAGACCGATCCCTCTATGTACGAGGAGGAGGAGGAGGTTACGTCGAAGCGAGCTGCAGAGTCAAAAGAGACTTGCGTGGGATGCGGAGGGAATCCGTGCTACTGCAGCTTCAGCGCATGATCAGTTAGACTTAATGTATTAGGTTTTGGGTTGAAATTGTAATTTGCCTTATTTTGGAAATATTGTACTATTTTCATCTGAACCATGTACTCTAATATTTGCTGTTGATGTATTATGACAATGATATTTTGGGATTTATTAATGTTTAAAAACTAATTTCCAAGATAAGTACTTAGTGATAATCCTGATGAAGTATTTGGTTTATGTTCATCGGTTGATTTATAACGTACTATTTTACGAAGAACTTTATTTTAATTCCTTTGAAATAATTTTGGGAAAAACTCATTTTAATTATTAAGTTTTAAAAAAAAAAATGCACCCGCGCTGTGTTTTAAACTCGGGGTGTTATAGCAGGCTTCCCTCTGGTGTATTTCAAATGTTCTTCTGATATTGTTTCCGTTTGATCTGGGCCTCCAATGTTATCCTCTGATGATGTTTTTCGACTTCCTGGTTTTTTCCAGAATTTATCCTCTGGTAAATTCAGGACGTATCCTCTGTTAATTTCCAGAATGTATCCTCTGGTAATTTCCAGAATGTATCTTCTGGTAATTGACTTCATGAGGTATCTTCTAGAGTCTGATAATTACTGTTTCCAGAACTGTCTGGAGAGGCTTGTTTGAGATTCTTTATCTTTCTCAATTCGAATGTCCTCTTGATTTGAATTGATCCTATGTGTTCTCTGCCATGTAGTGATCATATCCATGTAACTTCCAGAGCCAACAACTTCGATTAAGTGATGGAGAAAGTTAGGTTTTTAGGCTGTCATGGACTGGCGAACATTCTCCATTTTCCAGAATATGTGGAGAATGTTTTCTGCTGCTGTTTTCTTTGATTCTTGCTTTGTTCACTTATGCATTTATGTTCCTTAAACAAACTTAAGTGAAATCATTAGTAGACCACCATTCATAAAACTTAATCATTTAATTTAAAAGGTTTGTTGTCATTAAAACATATATCAAAAAGGTTTTTTCCTCAACAAAATCAAGATATTTTTTAAAAGTCTACTTAGCTAAATAGGCTTTGAAAAATCTTTTAGGCCTACCATCTTGGCCTACTTAATTAAGTATAAATAACATTATTCATTACTTATATCATTATAATAATATTTAGGCTTTTTTTTTGCGTTAAATTATAAATTTGCTAACATTTTATGTAATTTATACATACCGATATACATCAATATTTGACATATTTAAATGTATTACTATAAAATAGAAATAAAGTAAGATGTAATATAATATTATATACTCTTTTTTTCATAAATAAAAAATATAATGTTAGTTACTCTAAAAGATCAAGTTAGCTATCAAAATAGAATTTAAGTTTATTGACATGTTAATTTCTTCGTCTATTTACAAAAGTCTAGCAGTAAATGAAATAGACTTTCATAAAATAATAGTGAAGTAAGTATTTAAACAGACCTTCAAGTTTTGTCAAACTTTGAAAAAGATCAGGTCGGGCCTTAACAATGGGTCTTTGGCAAGTAATATGCCAGACTCAGACCTAATATTTTCAATGTAGGCTAAACTTGAGTTTTGTAAAGTCTAACTCAGCCTAGCCTATTTTTACCCCTAGTCAACACTTGTTTCGTGACGCTCTTAACAATGCTGACGTGGTCATTTAAGTGACCAAGTTGGTCATTGACTTTGTGAGTTGCGCTAAAAACCGTTTTAGACTCGATCAATATTTCAAAATAGACTCTGACTTTCTCAAATCTTACTCAGTTAAGTCCTTGGTAAACAATGTTTTTTGACTGATATTATGTTTATGCAGGAAGCTGAAATAAGATACAAACAAACACCTACTAGAGAGTCAACTCCATATTTTGGAGTCCCTATCTTTATCCAATTTTTATCAAAATAGTCGCTACATCAATGGATAACAAGAGTTAGAAATTAGGCAACATATATTCACGTTAAACTCCAAAACACTTTCTAATTTAACTAGAAATAAGATTGTCTTACTACCATTGTAACATACAACTCAAATACAATATAAAAATTACCAACATAGAACCCATCAAAGTGGCATAAAAATTTTGCATTCTAAGTTCAACTACAACACTTTATTTGAGCATAATCTTTTGTCATTTCTTTTTCTTATTTCCCACACTTTATCTCTTTTAGCATTCTAGTGGAAATGGTATTTCAAGATATGGAGTTGCCTCTCTAACATGTATTTGTTTCTACCTTATTCCACCTATATGCATCAACGTAATACCAATAAAAAAAT
Organism: Cicer cuneatum; assembly: GCA_037974295.1. NCBI lineage: Eukaryota > Viridiplantae > Streptophyta > Magnoliopsida > Fabales > Fabaceae > Cicer > Cicer cuneatum. The sequence goes on along the minus strand of JBBPBO010000002.1, from coordinate 15,219,180 downwards.
ATTGTTGATGGACGGACTTAACTGTGTAATTTTTTATATAGTCATGAACTATTTTGAAATATGGGTAGAGTTAGGAATGTTTTTTAGAGCAACTCACAAAGTCAGGACCAACTTAATAACTTAATTGGTCATGTCAACGATGTTAACGACATCATCAAACAAATGTTGACGAATGAACCTAACTGAGTAACGTTTGACAAAATTGGGGACTATTTTAAAATATTGATGGAGTCATGGATGTGTTTGAGAGCGCCTCATAGAATTATGAATCAACTTGGTAGTTTACTCATTATTTTTTATTTGTCACATTTACAAGAAAATTTTGTTCATATTTAACCTACGAAGTCCAGATACGTATTACATGTGTGAGTGTTATACGGTAACCCAGATACGTGAAATTTTTTAAATTTAGGATTCGATATGGCTTAAATACGCTAACAAAATTTTATTAAAAATCACAATATAAGTAGAATGCTTGCAAGGAAAGAGACATTGATCGTTCTACATTAATATATAACTATAATGATAATAATTTTCATAATATATGTTAAATCATGTGTTAGGACATGAATAAAAGTATCATTAAAATAATTTAAAATAAATATTTGTTTCATGCAGTAGCCAACAATTGAAAAGCACTTTTAGTGTCTCTTCACCTAGTACCACCATCCATAAAAAACACATTTCTAATGTCACAAAAAACTTGTCACACCTTTTTTATTCCCTTTGTCTTTTGTAGGATACATATATGCATATATTCGTGACGTATCTTAGAAGTATCAAATAAATTATTTTTAAATAAATAAAAAATAAGAATTCTGATACTTTTGGGATATGTATCTACGAGTATATATGGAGTATCAGCTACGTATCCAATACAAGTACGTCTCTAGTTTTGGAGTATCCAGACTTCATAGTATTTAACTGTAGTTTTCAAAGATCAATGCAATATTTATTATCGATTTGTCAATAATACTATTATTTATGTATTGTTGAGAGATAAGTTTTAAAATTAGATAATAAATTATTTAAGACATTATAGAAAAAAGATAAATAATGGCCTCAAAAGTAACAAACTTTATTAGTTGTCTTGGTATATGTTAAAATTTTAAAAATGACAGTTAAAAAAGAACAAATAAAATACTATCTCTTTCTCTATATATAAAATATTGTTGAGTAAATCACGAATATTAAGAAAAATTATTATAGTATTAAATTTATTGATAATTTCGTATGTTTTACAAGTCTACTCTTTAAGAGAGATAATTAATGGTTTATGTATTTTACTATATTGTAGATCATAGAAAATGAAGAAACATTATTAGGGGTATTTCACTAAATTAATTCCATTGAAAATTTGATGGGTCTTATTAAAAGAGCAAAAAAAAAATCTCAAGTAGATCTTACATATAGAGATAGATGTAGTATATAACATTTTTTACGTATATTAAGAAAAATGGATAGTGTACCAATAGCGGTGTTAGAACCAAGTTGGTTTGAAGAACAATGACTTTTAATTCTTATTGGATAATAACAAAACAATGTGAGAACAATTTATATTTTAATGCATTTTTCTAAGATGAGCAGATCCCGTAACACAATCTCTGATAGTGATCATTTGAATATCAGACATTTTTTCACTCCTCCTCTATATAACCAAGTAAAGACTATGATCAATGTTTCTCTCTGTGACTCTAATCAATGTATCTTAATGCCTACTTTAATTCTTTTGCATCTATTAAACGCAATTAAAAACAAAATTGATCATCTTGTCAACGCTATGTGAAAAGTCAGATTATCTGAGTCCATACTAAAGAAAAAGTCTACACTTAAACATTATTTGTCTCTTAGTTGACCTAAGTCATATTATCTGTCATCCTCTAATGAAAGCTATCCTCTGATTTAAACATACAGCAATAAGTGTGATGTGATCCTATGATGCACACATCCTTTGATTTTTTTCCCTGTCAAAGTGATCAAGATACGTTGAATCATGAAAAAACTAAGAAAGGACGAGAATAAATGTGAAGATTGAAGATATCTGACTAATTGTATGATTCTTACATTTCATATGAGAATTGTGCAACATTTCCTACAACGGTCAAAACCCCTAATGGCATCAAGTTTCTCTATATAAAGAAGTGTATTAAGCAATTCATAGATACATGATCACTAGTGAAACTTCTTTGCAAAAAGATTCCTTGAATACAAAAAAGAGAAAAGGTTTCTGAAATATTCAGAGTTTTTACTGAGTGTAATACCCTCTTGTAAGAGTTATCCAGAAACACTCCAACCCATCATAAGTAACTTAGCCTAGTAATGGCTGCAACCACAAAAGTTTAACTGTACTAAGCTAGAAGTTTGAGAAGATTAGAACATAGTCAGGAGAATATAAGATGTTTTAGTGCTTGTGAAAATGAATTTGATATGATGGATTAAATCCTTCTTAGTGAAGGAACTAGACGTAGTTACTGTGTTAGTGGTGAACTAGGATAAATTAATTTTATGATTTATCTTCCTTATCTTCTTTCAACGCATGTGGAATAATAGAAAGAAACTCCTAGAAAAGAATTCAGACGATCCAAAGATAATAGAGACAGAAATAAAAATAAAAAAGAAACATACTATATGCTATGAGTGCAAAGAGCAAGTACACTTATGTTAAATGATTTTCTAAATAATAACCACAAAATTTCCTCTAAACATAAAAATCTTAGACATTCATTCTATCTTAATAGAAGAGTACAAAACCCTTGAAAAGAAATTTAAAACCATAAAAAGGAAAATTCAAACTCTAAAGGACATTTCAAAACTGTTGTAGAAAATTGATTGTAACTCTATTAAGTATGAAAGAGTTTTCCAAGATTTTTGTTATGATATATAGAGGCACCAGTTTTCAAGAATCAAATAAGGAACCAAAAATCAACAAAACTGAAACTATGGGTTCTTACTGTTTTAAGAAAGGTCATAATAAAAGAATTGTCCTGTGTTGAAAACCTGGAAAGACAAAAAACCTTTAAGAACTAACACACCAGGAGCCAACCTAATGTGGGTACCTAAAAATTAAGTAATTTATAATGCAGATATCCTTAGCAACAAGATTGAAACAACAGTCATAGTACATAGACAATGGATGCTCACGACATATGGGTACATGCACAATAGCCCAAGCTCTACTCTCTTTAAAAAGGGTGGAGGACTGGAGGTTATGTGGGATTTGGAGGAAATCAGAAAGGAAATATCATAGGTACAAACACAGTAAGTAATGATTCTCTACCCTCTTTAAAAATGTTTTACTTGGGAAAGGATTAATGCATAACCGACTAAGCATAAGTCTATCAAGTGACAGTGGTTATGATGTTTTCTTCGATCGAAAGTCCTATAAGGACATTAGTAAAAAAATATGGATCCATTATCTTTACTAGTCAGAGGAAAAACAATATTTATAAAATAAATTTGTTTGATTTAGAAAAACAAGAAGTAAAGTGTCTCATGTGAGTGAACGAAGAACAACTAATTTGGCACAAAAGATTGGCGCATGCTAACTTGAGAATGATCTCAAAGTTGAACAAACTCAATTTAATCATAAGGTTGCCAAATCTAAAATTCAAATCAAATGTTCTTTGTGAGACATGTTAGAAAAGGAAGCAAAAAAAAAAAAAACCATTTTTTGCTTCAAAGATTGTTTTCATTTCTAGACCACTTGAACTCTTACACATTGATTTATTTGATCATGTAAGGACAACCTCTGTAAGTGGTAAAAAGTATGAACTCGTAATTATTGATGATTATATCATATGGACATGGGTAAAATTCTAAAGACACAAGGATGAGTCACATAAAGTATTTACCATCTTCTATAAACAAGTGCAAAATGAAAATTGTCTTTGTATCACAACAAGTTTAATGATCATGGTGGTGAATTTGAAAACAAACCTTTTAAAAGCTTATGTGAAAAGAATGAAATCTTACATAATTTCTCTTCACCTAGAACAATTCAAGACATGTAACTAATTATATGTTACATTGCAGACAATTTTTTAGTATGCTATATTATTATATTTTACTTCGAGTCTATTAATTTACCATGTCTTTATAATATTAGTAGAATTTTTTATATTTGTGATTTCAATCAATCAAAAATTGATCCAGCGTTTAATTGGATGAATTGAATCAATTTTTTTAAAAAGAATAATTTATATCAAACCACAATTATTTTATTATTTAGATTGAATTATTATTATTATTTTGTTCTAAAGCAGGTATAAATTGCAATGCAAACATCTCTAATATTACCTATGTTCTTATATATAAGATTCTATTGACAATTTTTTTGTCCTTTTTTATAAAGTTTTTTCAATTTTTCAATTGCATTAATTATTTCTTTATTAATTCATTCTATGTTTTTCAATAATATGTAATAAATATAATTCAAACTGTTAACAAATTTTATATTATGATCAACTTTTTAAATTTTCATAATTTTTTTTTTAGTTTTTCATAGGTTCTCTATCTACCAGAGGTAATTTTATTTGAGACATGTCAAACATTAAATGTAGATACATTTTAGCAGAGATTCAAACTTGGATTCACCATGTTGTAAGAGTCTATAAAATCTTATATATAAGAACAAAGATAATAATAATAATAATTTATTACTTTCCCTTGTTTTTAATTATAAGCACTCTTTAAAAATAAAATTGTCTTTAATATAAACATTATTTCAATTTACTAGATGTATTTATTATTATTTTTTTTTTCTAAACATATTCATTATTAATACTATTAATTTATCTTTGAATATAAAAAATTAAACTTAAACAAATTCAAATATAAATATTATTTTAATAAAATTAATACATAAAATGAATATTAACTGTGTTCTTAATTTTTTTAATAAAAGTGCAACCATGAATAGGTACTCGTAATAAGGTGTGACTTGACTAGAAGTGGGTCATGTTCGTTAAACGTTACTTTCATTGGTTCATGTCCCTTCTTTCTTCTTTTGTTTGTGGTGATGGATTAATGATGGTATTAGTGGTAGGGTCAATTGGGTAGCAAGATCAATGCAACTCAGTCTCTGTTAGCGCGTCGCCTGAACTTTGTCAATAAATAAAAAACTCACAAATGACTTGCTCTCTTTCTTCTCTAATTATTTTTTTCAATGCAACGTTACATCATTATATAAAGTTTAAACTGATACAAATTATATAAATTCTATTGTTACAAAGTTTACAGCATATGAATCGTTTATGTAAAATTTTACAAAAATTTTAAATTATTTAATATGTTATTAAAATTTATCAAAATTAACATCTTATATATTTTAATTAAACATCATTAATCTTTATGAGTTTTAATTATCAATAAAATAATTTTAAATCTGTGCAATATTTTATATAAATGATCTATATCATATAAATTTTCAAATTAGCAGTGGATTTTGTTAAATTTATATCAATTAAAACATTATTGAATGGTGTAAATTGGTGTAATTTGATCTCTTCTCATATATATAGATTAAGGTTAAAATAAAAAGTCATATAATTTTTTTTAAACGATCAAGTAACAATTCCAATCATGATCGTCCATGTATTATTTATACAGTCATATGATTTAATTATTTCACCCTCTTATATTAAAACTTCTTTTATTTGATATATATATATATATATATATATATATATATATATATATATATATATATATATATCTTTTTGTTACAAAGTAATCAAAACTATACCTAGATATTATCAAATATAAGAATGGAAATGAAAGAAAGAAAAAAAAGAAGATAGAAGAATAATGTTCATTATACTCATTTACCAATAGGAGTCTTATTTATAGAACATTAACTTTGAGCGACGACCCTTCCACTCGGCACCGTCGGATCACTAAGGCCGACTTTCATCCCTGTTCAACGGGTAAAAGTTACTCTAGGGATAACAAGCTGATCTTCTCCAAAAGCTCACATCGACGGGAAGGTTTGGCACCTCGATGTCGGTTCTTCGCCTCCTGGAGCTGTAATAGGTTCCAAGGGTTGGGCGAACTCATCACGTTAATATTAAAAATAAATATAGTAATTAATAAATCACCCAATAAGAGAATTATAGATTTTACTAAAAATATATGGAAGACTAATAGAAATACAGACATACTAAACATTCATTTGGATGTCCATTGAAAATATGTCATTAAATTAAAATTCTACTAAAAAGTCTTATAGAAAAAATTGTGAAGAAAAAGTATAATATTTCTTTTGTGATAACTGTTTGTTAAACATCTTATCAAAAAAAATTTATGGAAGAGAACCATGGTTAAGAGAAAACAGTGATTTGGAACGAAGATTATTAATCTTTTATAATAGTTATTTCAAAATTTCACTTAGCGAAGACTTTGTACAAATATATTAATTTTATCTAAGCTATTTTTTATTTATTTTTTACTAAAAAAATACATTCATACATTGAGAACAATACAAATCCAAATTCACTAAATCAAAAATGATGACTTTTGAGAACAAACTCACAACACCTAGGTAATAGCATAAAACAGCAAAATGTCAACGAATACGACAAAACCTACAACAAAATTGAGGTGTCTAGAATAACATGTTTTCATATCTATAACATTGACGACTTTAAAGTCATTTATTAGATCAACACTGGATCAGAGCTACTCTACTAATATGAACCAAATGAACATTGTACTAAGACGGAAAAACAAAACGTCACACTAAGACACGAAATGACAGGGAAAAAACACGAAACAAAAACTAAATATACGTGTAAATCACTTATCACTAATACCGTAAAATTGTCATCGCGACCAATGTCATCTCCTACACTGCCTTTACAAGCGCTGTTTCCAGTGCCCCCAACACCAAAACTTGCGTTACCGCCAACGCCAGTGCCTTTCATGGAGGATTCACCACTAGGACTATTGTTGATTAGATGATGGCTTGTTTCTAAGGGCGGAGAGCCGGCAACCCATGGATTTAGATGAAAAAATAGTTCAAAAAATGGGTTGTGCAAAAAGTAGTGGAAAGCTTTAGAGTTTAACCCTAACCTAAGGTTCGTGATACCATATAGAAAAAAACAGTAGAATGTTGTTAACTTTTGTTATGTACTCTAAACTAATTTCAATAGAGAGAATACAAGAAATTCTTTTCTTTGAATTAAAGAGAGATTTAGAGGAATAAAAATAAAATATATCATATTATAAAATAGAAAATCTACATTACTAAAAATAGAAAATAATCACATATTCTCCAACAAAGAAATCAAATAAAGCACAAGAGACAGTAAAACTATTTGTGTTAGAGAAAAGGGGGGAGATAAAAGAACCTCCATGACATTTTATATCAATAATATCAAGACAAAGGTAAGACATGACGCTGACAGTTTGAGAAGGTAAACACATACAAGAAAAAGCCAAGAAAAGCCTAAAATTTTGGGAAGCAAAAGTACATCTTCTCATTGAATGATCACATGAACATGTTCTATGCATTATTGCAATAATGGCTCGGCCTTCTTAGTAAACCATATAATAGACTTGAAACTTAAATAATTGAAATTTCAAAAATAGGAACTTGACGTGAACATTACAAAATTGAAATAGCATTAAAATAATGCATTCCTAAATATAAAGTCACATAAAAAATAAAAAATATGAACTCATTCTATGGCAAGAAATGCATTACACCATTTTGTCTGGGAAAATTTTCCATAAAATAAATTCACCGATTTTCTTTTACATTTCATACATGAGACTCGACCATGGTTAAATATTGAAGCAAAGAAAAAATTACATACAATTTATCAATATCACTCATGCAACATCAACTACAAATATGCTACCCGAATCACACCATCCACCCAAAACATCTTTGTTGGAGCACTGCAATGTAACAAACAGTAATATTAGATAGAAGCACACAAGTTTGAGCCAAGAAATGTTACAAATAAATAAGTAAAGAAAAAGCTCTATAAAAAGAAAATAGAATCTTGTCTGGGTTATTTATGTGTTTGTATTACATTTTATATTAGGTATAACTCAACTTTACAAAACCAATTTGTAAGTTGAAGAGTGTCAGTCTTTATAAAAAAAATCACATCTTGTCTCTTTTTAACGCAATGACTTGAGTTTTTTCCAATAACTTGACAGAATCAAGTATATTAATAAACTAGCAAAGGATGAAAGGATTAACTTAAATGTAAGACAACCACTTAAATAGCCATCATGCATGTATAGGTCTGTGGCTAATTTTAGATGCACTTTACATTATGTCCACTTTTTTATCCTGCAATACTCTTCATAAAGTTTAGAATATATTACAATCGTCGAATGTTGAACCATATCATTTGACAATGAAGGATACCAGTGCAAACGATTCAGAGCTAATTTCACCAACCTCACATCCTCATTCACAACTTTATCTCATTTCAAATATAATTAATTTAATTGAGAGCTAATTTCACCGACCTCACATCCTCATTCACAACTTTATCTCATTTCAAATATAATTAATTTAACACCGACAAAAGAACCACAATCCTTGAAGAATCCCAAATTTGGAAAGTTTAACTAAAGGGTGGCCTAATAAGAAACCCTCTGTGTAGCAGTGTTGTTGATAGCAGATGGTAGAATATAGTTGAAAGCCAAAAGTCCACCATATAAACGCGCCATTGCATCCTATGGCGCGCATCCTTTCACCAATTGCCTATGGTGGTTGCCATGGCAAAGTAATGGCTGCCATTTAACAATGCTGTTGTGTACATAAGGTATTTTGGGGGCAATGATTTGGAAACCTTACCTACTATTGACACATAGCTTAAGAATTTCCGTGTCAATATTTGTGGTAGACATAATCTTTACATATTGTTCCTCAGTTTGATAAAGCTTGTTTTAGATCATGAATATAAAGTTTTCTCTTGTCTAATATATATTAATGACTAACACAACTAACAGCATGGCTGATGCCTGAAGTTCATAAAATGCAAGCAACACTAAGCTGCAGAACATATTATGAAGAAATTGGACAACTAAGTTACAAAAAGCTAAAAAACTTTATTTCTTCATTCAAATGGAAAAGATGGTAAAAGAAACCAGGAAAAATAGTATGTAAAATCAGATCCTACAGTAGCATTTAGATTCAGTTGGGTACTACAGTGAATTATAATAGGATTATCAAAAGCATGAGAAAACTATGAAACAAAGCCTTTTCATAGAGTAACACACCTAAATGCATACATATCTGAAATCTATATATGAGCTTTTAAATACAGTACCTTACTAAAGCCAAGCCAGTTTGAGTCTCCCCTAAACGAAAACAATTTGTTACTTTCTTTCCATTGTCCGCAAAAGACCTGAATTGGTTACACCAAATTGTAGAAGCATTATAAGCATCTACATGAATATGAACTAAAAATATAATCTAAAAAGGATTTTTCTAAGGAATAAAACTAGCATTTATCACCCATCTTAATTTCCTTAAATGCGTTTTGGATTTTTAAGATATGAAATGCATACATGTCATTTCCTAGTTTTTATTTTTAAATTCATAATATGTGCATTGTAAAATTTTAATCCCTATGGCAATTTGTAAAAAATGTTTAGTAACAACTGCGCAAAAAGCTTAACCAGTTAGATGAATGTACAAGTGGTTATTATATTATTATATCTCTAACATGCCACCTTATTCAAAAGTCCTTCGATCTTGAAACATAGATAATGCACATTGCACAAGCATCCTTATCTTGTGTTCAAATCCAACTTCTGGTCATGGAAGCTTTAATACCGTTAGAATATTAGAAAGTATTTTATTTCATCTTTAATATCTTTGATATTATATTAGATTATCTTAATTTATTTTCTAGGATCAATTTATAATCTTAGAGTATCTTAAGTTATTTTGTATGATACATTTATAATCTTAGAGTATCTCTTAGGATTTAATTTTATAAAACTTATTATTATGATGGTTTGTTCCTGATTTATGTTTGAGTCTATGTATCTTTATAAATAGAGATTAATATTTATTCTTTTGTATCAAGTCGAGATTAAGTTATTATCAATAATAATATTTCTTATTATTTTCTATCCTTTTACCTAAACTCACACAAATTCAACAGATTGTCATGAATGAATGTGGTTAATGAGATAAATCACTGTATTTTCCACATACACTCATCCTTTATTATACATTGGTCATTAAAAAATTTATAGAAGAATTACCTCATAATCCACCCCTTGAATATAGATATAGTCAGGATCAACTGTTGAGAAAGCCAGCCCTGTTATCTGCAGTACTTATGAAAACAAAGTCAACTACATTCACAAATAGCAGCAAGTAAACATGGAAAAAAAATGCTTTTCTAATTGAACAGAGGAAATCAACTGAGCGTTTAATGGTTATCACTGACAGTGTAAAACAGTTTTACACTGTCATCCAATAAGAAACCACCATTTTGCCATGTCACCACCAGTTTCAAAATATCCTTACAAAAGCGGAATGATTTGGCGGAACATGGGATTCTCATTGGAAGTCAGTGTAAAATTAGTTTACAGTGATAGTGCATCTCCTATTTTTGCATCAACTTAAGCATTACAAGGAATATTAACTGTAAGTAAGTTTTCTTATTTCCTTCAATTCATATTGAATATCAATGATAACTAATTTTCATTATTGAATAATCAGAGTACAATTCTGATTATCTCAGCTAATATACTTGCTGAGGTTCACCTGCTATAGCAGGTTTACAAGAGATTAGATGGACAGTTGACAGTCACTAGGACAGCTATCATATAACTGCCTAATTGAATCTACACTTAGTTACAATCAGTCTCCTATTTACTATACTTATATATACCCCCCCACAAGCTCATGGCGGCTGTGCTGAGAGGACTGGCACTGTCACATTGAGCTTGGGCCTTAGGAGAAGAAACTTAGAGCTGGAGAATGGTTTTGTAAGTGCATCTACCCACCGATCATCACCAGGTATATGCAGTACCTGCAGTTGCTTTGCCAGGATCTTTTCTCTAACAAAAAAGAGATCAATTTCCATATGCTTAGTCTGTGCGTGGAGAATGGGCTTATGAGCCAACAAAACAGCTGATTGATTATCACAAAAAATTGATGGGGAAGAGCAGGGAACAAGTTCAGTGAGCAGTGTTTGGACCCAAAGAAGTTCAGCTGTGACATGAGCAAGACTACGATACTTAGCTTCAGTGCTGGACCGGGCTACAACTGGCTGTTTGCGTGACCACCAAGAAATGAGATTAGGACCAAAGTAAATTGCAGCACCAGAGGTTGACTGTCTGTCATCAGGGTCTGCTGCCCAGTCAGCATCACAGAGAGCCTTGAGAGAGGGTGGTTTGTGAGTAGATGCAGTGTAAAAACGGAGACCAAGATGACTGGTGCCTTTGAGATATTGCAAAATGCGTTTTACTGCAACCCAATGAGATTCTAGGGGATTAGCCATGAACTGACACACTTTGTTGACAGCAAAAGAAAGCTCAGGACGTGTGATGGTAGCATACTGAAGTGCACCAACCACAGACCTATAAAGGAAATCATCTTGCACCGAGTCTGAACCTGTTCTAGTAAGTTTGCAACCAGACTGCATAGGTGTTGAAACTGGAGTAGATTCCAGCATATTTGTCCTAGCAAGTAAGTCGCGAACATACTTTCTTTGAGCAAGGAGGAGGGTACCATCTGACTGTTTCTTTACTTCTATACCCAAGAAATAATCAAGGTCCCTTAGATGCTTAAGAGAGAAGGCATAATTGAGCTTGGACACAAGCTTAAGAATCAAATCTGATGAACTGCCTGTGATTATGATATCGTCAACATAGACTAGTAGGTACACAGCATGTTTTTGCATGGAGAAGGTAAACAAGAATGGGTCACATTTGCTGCCTTTGAACCCAAGTTGCAGTAGGCATTCAAACCACTACCTGGGAGCTTGTTTAAGCCCATAAAGAGCTTTCTGCAATTTGCAAACAAGAGCAGGGTTGCTACTTTCAAAGCCTTAAGGTTGCTGCATATATACTTCTTCCTCAAGGGTGCCATTTAAGAAGGCATTGTTCACATCAAGCTGCTGAATAGACCAATTGTAGGTAGTGGCAAGAGATAGAATCAGTCTAATAGTAACAGGTTTAATGACCGGGGAAAAGGTTTCATTAAAATCAAAACCTTGGAGCTAGTGGAATCCTTTGGCCACAAGTCTGGCCTGGAATCTGTTGACTGTCCCATCTGCATTCTCTTTGACTCTAAAAACCCATTTACAACCAATTGCAGTCCTATTAGGAGGTAGGGGAACAAGTGTCCAGGTTTGGTTGCGTTACAGCACATCATATTCTTCCTGCATGGCAGCAAGCCATTTGGGGTCAAGAAAGGCTTGTTTTACTGTTTTGGGTTCAGAATGGGTAAGAAGCAAAGTAGGCTTCCTTTGTGGTTGTGCAAAACCAGATTTGGCACGAGTCTTCATGGATAGGTTGAGCATAAGGTGGAATAGGAGTGGAATTAGTAGAAGATGAAGACGCAGGAGCAGAGGTAGATGCTGAGGGAATGATAGAACTAGTGTGAGGAGTAGAAGAGCTAGAGGGGGAAGAAGGAATGTTATGGGATGTGGAAGGTACATGATCAAAAGTTGAGTGTTGAGGAGAGGATTCAGGTGTAAGGGCTAAGGAGGAAGTGGATGTTGAGCAACCAGATTGTTGAGGTAAATTTGCTGGAAGAGATGAAGAAGGCAAAGAAGTGAAGAAAGAGCTAGTGTAACACTGGTAGAGGGTGAAGAAGAAGCACTAGATTGGGGAAAAAGGGTGGGATAAGGAAATTTGGTTTCATTAAACAAAACATCCTTGGAAATGTATAACCTACCAGTTGGTGTCTGTTGATTAAGAGATCAAAATCATATTCTGATGTACAATTATTAATATGTATTAATTAGGATTTCTGTTTTAATTTTATTTCCTATTTAGTGATAGCATATATAGGGAAAATCAGTTTCTTGATTTTCAGCTCCATTTGATTGTACAAAATTAATTTCTTATACTATTTATATCTCCTCATGTAATCAGCTTTTGAGTATCAAGTGAATAAACAATCGCTTTTCCGCATGGTATCAGAGCTAGATCTGAACTATCCTTAGTCTCTTTCATCGACCCAGCCAAGGAAGAAACAAAACAAAACAAAAATCTCACCCACAGAGACTGGCATAAATCTTGTCGGCTCAATCAAAGGGACTGAACTTCTCATCACTGGCCACAAGTTGAATGACCAAAACCACCTTCAATGGGATAGGTTAAAACCATTCTACAACAGGGACATCAAAGGCAAGGCAACTAGGGATGGGAATAGGCTAGGCCGTCTGTCAAGGGCATATAGCCTGGCCTACTTATGGCCTGGTCTGGCCTGTTTAATAAGAAGGCTAGGTTCAGGCTATTTTTAAAGTCTATTTATTTAAATAGATCAGATTCAGACTTATATAAAAGTCTATTAGGCCTGACATACCAGCCTATATATATATATTATTTATTAATGTTATTTTTTATTATTATTTATTAATATTATTGTTTCCTATTTTAAAGTATATATATATATATTTTATTATTTATTAATGTTATTTATTAATATTATTGTTTTCTATTTTAAAGCCTATCAATTAGGCTATTTTAATATTATTTTATTATATTAGATTTGATTATAATTTTATTAGTTTTTCTTATATAAAACTGTCTAATTTAGCCTATTCAAAAAAATGTAAAATATAACATTTAAATGTTTTAATGTGAATAAGGCTTTTAAATAGGCTTTCAAGTTATGCCAGATTTTTAAAAAGGTCAGACCGAAAAAAAAGCTTATGATAGGCCGTAGGCTAGGCTTAGGCTTAAAAAATTAATCGTAGGCCAAACTCAGGTCTTTCAAAGCCTGGTCTGGCCTATTCCCACCCCTAAAGGCAACACACAACCCACAAGAAATGGAAGAGAAACAGGATCCATCTCCATTCAGCAAAGAACAAATAGGGGCTCTGCAGAAAATGCTCTGCCAGATTGTTCTTATTGCAGAAAAATGTGGTACAGCTTCAGTAGCACAAAAAGGTAATTTCCTACATGCTTTACATACTAGCAAAGGAAAACCAAAATCATGGATCATAGATTCAGGAGCCTCGGATCACATGACAGGAGATATAACAGTATTTAACAATTATTCTCCTGTGATGATAATAACTCCTCTATTCGGATTGCTGATGGTACCTTGTCAAAGGTTACTGGTACATGCTCTGTTACTATTTTAAAAAATATTACCCTGAATTATGTATTGTATGTTCCCAAACTTAATTGCAACTTGTTGTCTATTAGCAAACTGACCAGACACTTGAGATGTGTTGCTAAATTTTTTTCCAATATGTGTGAATTTCAAATTTTAGAGTCGGGAAAGACAATCGGTAGTGCTAAAGAGTGTGCTGGACTTTACTACTTGCAAGTTGAAGATTCCTCCAAAGAACTCAAAGTCAATTCTTGTGCAGTGGTTTCTCAAATAGTGACGAATCTGTAATGTTGTGGCACTATCGATTAGGTCACCCAAGTCTTAGGTACTTAGAGAATTTGTTTCCCTCATTATTAAGAAGAAACTTAATGAATTTTCAATGTGAAGTATGTCAGTTATCCAAGCATACCCGAAACACATACTCACCTAAACCATATAAACCCTCTCAACCCTTCTTCTTAATTCACAGTGATGTATGAGAGCCATCTCGAGTTAGCAACATTACTGGAGTTAAATGGTTTGTTACATTCATCGATGATCACACAAGAATCACATGGATATTTCTCATGAAAGAGAAATCAGAAGTTGGAAAAGTATTTGAGTTTTTCCATACCATGGTGCAAACACAATTATAAACAAAAATTAAGGTGCTTAGAACCGACAATGTTCGTGAATATTTTAGTTCAGCACTAGAGTCCTACCTTAAGATCCATGGAATTATCCACCAGAGTTCATGTGTAGATACCCCCAACAAAATGGAGTCGCAGAAAGGAAAAATAGGCATCTACTGGAAGTAACAAGATATCTCATGCTAACCACAAATGTACCAAAACATTTTCGGGGAGAAGTTGTCCTTTCAGCCACCTATCTCATAAATAGGATGCCTTCCCGCATCCTCAATTTTGACACACCCTATTCCACTCTCCAAACTATTTTTCCAACCAGTAGAGTTCTCACCTTAATCCCATTTAAAATCTTTGGATGTTCAGCCTTTGTTCACAACCTAAACCCTCTCCGCAGCAAACTTGACCCAAAATCTATCAAATGTATTTTTCTTGGCTACTCACCTCACCAAAAAGGATATAGGTGTTATTCCCCAACAACCAGAAAATTTTACCACACTATAGATGTGACCTACTTTGAGAATCAACCTTATTACTCCAAAGTTGGAACTCAGGAGGAGAATACCATAATCCCAAAAGAAATAACAGAAATCCAATTTTTGGATTTTGAGATGGTCGAACAAACTGCAGCAGCAGAAGCAGAAAATCCTGCACCCACAGAATCAGCCAAATCGGTAAATTCTACAACAGCAGAACCAACAAATTCTACACCAACAGAACCAGAAAATTTCATACCAACAGAACCAAAAAATTCCACACCAGCAGAACCAGTCCTTGAAACTGCACCAGTAGAAATTTCTGCACAAGAAGCTAACTGGAAAGTTTACACTAGGAGGACGAAAAGCAAACAGGTGGTAGAGTCAAATGCAGCTCCACTGCAAAGCCATGAATCCAACCAGACTCTAGAAAATGGAATCTCATCAGGTAATACTATTCCCAACTCAGAACCTGTCAATATGATTTTAACTGACAGTGATATTCCTATTGCACTAAGAAAAGGGACGAGAACTTGTACTTAGCACCCCATTGAAAGATACGTGCCGTATGGAAAATTATCACAAGGATACAAGGCATTTATAGTACCACTTGACAGCACCTATATTCCAAGGAATATTCAAGAAGCCCTCCAACAACCTGAGTGGGTAGCAGCTGTAACAGAAGAACTTCATGCATTGAAAAATAACACTTGGGAAATTACTACTCTACCAAAAGGGAAGAAGCAGGTTGGTTGTAAGTGGATATCCTCTATCAAATACAATGCTGATGGGAGCATAAATCGGTACAAGGCGCGATTAGTGGCATAGGGATTCACCCAATCAGATGGGATAGACTATGAAGACACATTTGCTCCAGTGGCCAAACTTAACTCAGTACGAGTCATATTATCCTTGGCTGCAAACTTGGATTGGCCACTACACCAACTAGACATTAAAAATGCCTTCCTAAATGGTGAGTTAAAAGAGGGAGTATACATGCAAATTCCCCCAAGACTTGAATCATCCAGCACTTTGAACAAGGTGTGCAAGCTAAGAAAATCTTTGTATGGCCACAAGCAATCCTCTAGAGCATGGTTTGATAGATTAACTAGAGTTGTCAAAAATAATGGATTCATACAAGGTCAATCTGATCACACTATGTTTGTCAAACACTCATTGGAAGGAAAGGTAACTTTATTCATTGTGTATGTTGATGATATCATTATCACAGGAGATGATCATAATCAAATAAGACACCTAAGAACTCTTGGCTGGGGAGTTTAAAGTCAAATACTTAGGACAACTTAAGTATTTCTTAGGGATAGCTCAAACAAAAGAGGGAATATATGTCTCTCAAAGGAAATACACCCTAGACTTACTCCAAGAAACTAGAATGCTCGGGTGTAGGGCTGCCAATACCCCTATGGAATGAATAAGCAGAAGCATCCCCGAAGAAGGTCCACTAGCTAACAAAGAGAGGTATCAAAGTCTAGTTGGGAAATTGATCTACCTAACTCATACTCGGCCTGATATTGGATTTGTCGTAAACATGGCAAGTCGCTACATGACAAGCCCTACCAAAGCTCACATGAAAGCTGTGAACAGAATCTTGCAGTACCTTAAAGGTACACCAGGTAGAGGTCTTCATTTCAAAAGAACACAAATAGGGGTATCGAAGTATACACTAACTCAGATTGGGCTGGATGTACATCAGACAGAAAGTCAACTACTGGTTATTGCTCATTCATGTGGGGAAATATGGTTACTTAGAGAAGCAAGAAACAGGCCGTGGTAGCTAGAAGCAGTGCAGAAGCTGAATTCAGAGCCATGGCACAAGGCATTTGTGAAGGAATCTGGCTAAAGAAAATACTGGATGAAATCAGAATAGAAACCAATTACACCATGAGAATCTTTTGTGACAACAAAGCTGCCATCAGCATTGCAAAGAACCCCGTTCACCATGATAGAACAAAACATGTGGAAATTGACCGACATTTTATAAAGGAGAAAATTGGTCATGGTATTATAAGTATTGATCATGTACCATCGTGCAACCAAACCGCTGACATCCTGACTAAAGCTCTTCCAAGAAATACATATGAGAATATCAAATCCAATCTGGGCATGATACACATCTACCACCCAGATTGAGGGGGAGTGTTGATTAAGAGATCAAAATCATATTCTGATGTACAATTATTAATATGTATTAATTAGGATTTTTGTTTTAATTTTATTTCCTATTTAGTGATAGCATTTATAGGGAAAATCAGTTTCCTGATTTTCAGCTCTATTTGATTGTACAAAATTAATTTCCTATCCTATTTATATCTCCTCATGTAATCAGCTTTTGAGTATCAAGTGAATAAACAATCGTTTTTCCACAGTGACAAACACCTATAGCCTTTATGAGAGGGAGAGTACCCCAAGAATAAACACTCATGAGAACAAAAATCAAGTTTGTGAGCATTATAATGCCTTAGCAAGGGGAAACATGCACAACCAAAAACTTTAAGGAATTTGTAATCAGGTTCTTGATTAAACAAAACCGTGTATGATATTTTGAAGTGAAAAAAGGATGTAGAGAACCTGTTTATTAGTTAGACAGCATTGAGAAATGCATAGTCTCAATAGGCTAATGGAAGAGAGGCCTAGCTTAGGAGAGTGAGACCTAACTCATCAATGTGGCGATGTTTTCTTTCCACGATACCATTTTGATGATGGGTGTGAGGACATATAATTCTATAAATAATCCCTAAATCTGTAAAGTATTTGATGAAGGGGTGGAATTCACCTCCCCAATCAGTTTAAAGTGCCTTAAGCGAATGACCAAGTTGTAACTCAACCATGGCTTTGAATTGTTTGAAAATGGTAAAGGCTTCAGACTTGGATTTTAGTAAATAGATCCAAGTGAATCTGGAGTAAGCATCAACAAAGGTGCTATAATAGTGATAGCCAAGGGTGGAGGCATTAGGGGAGGGTCCCCATAAATCACTAAAGACTAATTCAAGTGGATGAGTGTAAATGGCGTGTGAAGTGGGTGAGTGTAATCTGTGAGCCTTTCCCATGCAGCAAGCAGTACAGAAATTGAAAACATATTTATTAGAAAATGAGATCTTACAATGATCAAGTACTAATTTCAATGTATGACTATTAGGGTGTCCAAGGCATAGATGCCAAAGATATTGAGAACTAGCAGATAAAGCACTACTAGAAACAGTATTATCAGATGTTAAAGTTTGGGGAATGGGAAACTTAGCAACATTAAGAGATAGATTGGGAAACTCATATAGGCCATCAGTTCCAACACGACCTCTCAGAAAGATAGCATCAGTTTCCTGAAATTTAACAAAGCATTCATTAGCATGAAACTGAAAATAAAACAGACTTACCCTTGGCAAATTGACTGACACTGATTAGGTTCTTAGTTATTGAGGGGATATGAAGTAGATTGTGAAGGTAGAGAGGTATGTGTGGTTGTGTGGGAGAGGGAAAGGTACTAGAACCAGAGGAATGAATGGTCAAACCTTGGCCATTTCCAATGAAGATCTGATCATGATCTTCAAGTGGAGTCAATTGTTGAATGTTTCTAGCATCACTGGTTACATGAAATGAAGCGCCAGAGTGTGGAAACCAAGAAGCAGCAGGTGTAGTATTGTGAATCAAGGCACTAGGTTGCGCAAGCAAAACAGGAGAAGGATGTTGTGGAGCTTGAGGTCTGGTACAGGTGTGATTGGACTGATACAACACATAACCTGGTGGAGTACCATAGCCATGTGAAGAACCAAACAATTCAGCATTAGATGGAGGATAACCATGGAAACTCTGTTGTTGGAGGTTGAAAATGTTGGTTTGAACCTATGCCAACAATTCACGGCTAAGTGTCCATACTTGAAGCAGACTTGATATTGAACATTGGAGAGACTACCGCCTCTACCACGACCACAGCCTCCGCGACCACCACGAAAACCATGAGATTGAGGATCAGAAGGTGCAGAGGACGGAACCTCAGTCTGAGGAGAAGGCGAATCAGAAGCAGATTGAGGCGATGGAGAAGGAGCTTGCGTCAAATTCAACGAAGCAGTGTCAGCTAGGGTTTTCTTCTTGCAGTAATTCATGAGCGAGGAAAAGAGCCTCGACTTTGTAAATGTCCGTTAGTTCAAACTTGCTTCCAAGGCAAACATATGAACATCTCATAACCAATTTGGGAATGATAGACATCTATCATCCAGATTGAGAGGGAGTGTAGATAATTATGGGAATCATTCAGATTTTATATGATTCTGATTTGTATTTAATTAGTTGATTTGAACTGCTAGAATTGTATGTTATTTCCTTTATTAGACATAGTCTTAATGAGGACAATATTTCCTCCTGATCCTTAGGCCTAAAATTAATTATTAGGATCAGAAATTCTTCTATATATTTCCCTCTTGTATTATTCAAAATTATTAAGTGAATAAACAATCACTTTTCTGCAAATAAAATAAAAAAACTTGCGTTTTCGAAAAAGCCTTAGAGTGGATCCGATAGTGGCCGGGCTGGGATAGAGGGTCGCGATGATAGCAAGATTCGCAGTCGGGAGCACCGCTACCGTCGAATGCATTTTTCCAGTTGGTGGCATCACAGCCAACCCCTCCACCACATCGGGATCACGTGGGATCGCGCCAGGATTGACAACGGAGCCAGGAACCACGTCAACCTTGGTCGCCTGCTACCAAGGAATAGGCGGTCTAGGGCCCGTACTCAAGCAGTATGTGGCCATAGAATCGAGTGGTCTGCGGCCGGCACTAAAGTTGCTGGGCTTTGAGACCCGGACTGACTGTTGTTGGGACCCAGGCATATCCTACCATGACTCTTTTGTCTATATCCAATGGATTTTTTGCTTCATATAATCCAATGGATTTAGAAGAATAGTGGATGAATCACTAAGCATCCATAGAATTAAATGGAAGAATTGGATCCAATCCGTTACTTTTTGTTGTTATGCATGGACTGGATAGATGGTGGACAAATGGATTCTTTTGCCACCTCTTAAGTGCTGCTAGTCTTCTCCATACATGCTCAAACTACTTAAGGAGAGACTACCTAATATCTTTTCAACAATAATTAGTGTAACATCCCGAGTTTAAAAGACAGCGCGAGTGTATTTTTTTTTTAAAATAAATAAGTAAAAGAATTTTCAGAATTAATTAAAATAAAATTAATTCATTTTCTAGGAATAATTTGCCGTAAACCAAACGACCAAAAGTAATTAAATAATTACATCACGATTACTCAAGTAAAATATTTTTGGGAATTAAATCTTCAAAATATATCAAAATAAAGATACATCCCAAAAGCTGTATCCTGAACCCACCAAAATGTTATCAGAGTGCAGAAAAATATTAGCGGAAAAGTTATAGAATAATTCCCAAAATAACTAATTACATTTTCCAGTTCAAAATCCTATACATCAACTCTAACTGATCATGCACTAAGCTACAGTAGCCCGGTCTCCGCCGCATCCTGTACAAGTCTCGTCTTCAGCCAGCTGTCCGTCCCTTTGCGTTGTCCACAAAAACTCCGTATACAAATATCAAGGAAAACTAACGACGTCTCCGTCGTTAGTGTAACCGTCGGTGGGACGGGTTTGGGGTTCATCTGAGGGCAAAGCCCAATTTCCACAATAATAGTAAAGGGTCGCCGACCGAAATTAACAAATAAGCACATAGCATTTATATCACAGAACAACTTTTCAAAACAGCAACCAATTAATATGAAAAATATGTTGTAAGTACAGCCACACTTCAGCATTCACAATCATTCATCAGAAATTCAGATTTCATAAAGTACTCACACACATCACTTTCCAATCATCGTCACATAACCCAATCGTGACCCACCGGTCAATCCCCCGATGCAATATGTATATGCTCATGTATACAATTTCTTAGAATTACCAAGGTGCAGTCGCTCAACAGACCAGCACATTTTAAATATGTTTGACTTTAACGGTCCTCAAGACCAGGTGCAATCGCTCAACAGATCAGCACCAGTGCAGTCGCTCAACAAACCAGCACGTTCTACGTATTTAAATGGACCACCACGAACACGCAGCCATTCCGTAGCCCGGATAGAATGGACCACCACGAACACGCGGCCACTCTACAACCCATCACGGTACTACTCTCACGTGTATTAGCCTCTCACAGGCCAAATACACAGAAGTTAAATCCTCGCACGGATATAATGGACCACCACGAACACGCGGCCATTCCGTAGCCCACTACTGTGGTTACTACTTAACTTCGCGGACCATCACGGTTACCGCATTACTCTGTGACCCATCGCGGTCACCACCTGACTATGAAATGCATGGACATGCAATGTTTTCTCTTCACTGAAAACAGTATGCAATATCAGAAAAACTCAGTCTTTCCAGCATTCCCCCAAAACATCTCAACACAATTAATTTCATCATCAACACATCAATGATTAAACATTCAAGCAATCATTGTCACTTTACATTATCTCAAAATTTCATTCTTAATTATCATAAGTTTTTCCCCCAACTCTTAAAATTCATAAAACAGTGTTTAAAACTGAGATTTCTGAAAAATACGAATCTGTATTCGAATACAGTTTCCTTGTATTCGAATACAGAAGCCAAAACAGTGCAGAATTAACACTCTGTATTCGAATACAGTCCCTGGTATTCTGGTATTCGAATACAGAGGCAGTCTCAGTGCACAAATCAACATTTTTCACTACATCAGTAAAGTCTCAAAACTTCATCACCACCACTTCAAACTATCACAAAAATTCCATTTTAATTCTTCACAAACCTTCCCAATTGATCCCCAACACTTAAGGTTTATAAAATAATGTTTAAAACTCTGGATTTTTGAAAACACGAATCTGTATTCGAATACGACCCCATGTATTCGAATACAAAAGTATGAAACTGCAAATTCACTATTCTGTATTCGAATACAGCATGCCTGTAGTCGAATACAGAAGACAAAACATTGTAAATTCAGCATTTTCTCTCAGGTCATTAAAGGTTTCCAAAACATCATCATCTCTTCAAAATGATTTCAAAGACTCCATTTTAAATCATTTTAACCCTTCTCAATGTTCCCCAACACTTTAAGATTCACATGACAGTGTTTAAAACTTGATTTTCTGGAAAACACGAATATGTATTCAAATACAGCTTCCTTGTATTCGAATACAGAAGCTAAAACTTGAATTTCTGGAAAAACCCGAATCTGTATTCGAATACAGCTCCCTTGTATTCGAATACAGAAGCAAAAATTGTGAAAGTCGGCATCCTGTATTCGAATACGAGACTGTCGTAGTCAAATACAGATGCGAATACAGTGTTAAAATTTCACTTTTGTATTCGAATACGACAGAGTCATAGTCGAATACAAATGCTAAGTCAGAAGCAAAAATCCTTCCTCTGTATTCGAATATAGGGGCCCGTATTCGAATACAAGTTTGAAAACTTGAGTAAAACAGAAGCTTGGCAGGTTGTATTCGAATACACTCATGTTGTATTCGAATACACCTTCGAATTCAGTGAACTTTTCCTAAAAAACTACAACACATTTTTCAAACTTTTACCTTTGAAAAACCACCACAACCTCAAAACAATTTCATCACTCCTTTGAACCACAACACTCAGGCATTTTTCGTCAATACAGATTTTCCAGAAGAAACACTTTCATCATTTTAAAATCCCTTTTCTTTTGAAAATATCAGCATCACCAGAATCACTCAAAAACAGAATGTTAATCACACAGGACAGACCTTTTTCAATGTTTACATTGTTGACCATTTCTCAAAACAACATGCAAGGTATTTCCAACATTCTTACACCACCATTCACAACATGCAAAGCATTTTCAGCTTCTTCACACAAGCAGAACAACATTCATACATTCAGCCAAACAGCAACCATCACATAGCAGCAAAACACATCAACAGAATGTATTTTCACATTTTATAACAACCAGCACAACAGTTTTACAAATATGCATTTTGATCTTCTTCAAAATAACATGCAAGACATTTTTCAACTTCCCCACATAAACAAAACAGCAATGATATAACCACCCCAAACAGCACATCACAGATTTTTAAAATCTCAACAGAATGCATTTTCTTTCATCTTTCAAAATGTCATGCAAAACAATTTCTTTTTCAAAACAGAAACTCAAATATGATCACACCTCAAACATACATTTACAGTCCTAAAATGCAACTAGAAAGTGGAAGGTGCCCTTACCCTTGTTGTGTTTCTGCTACTTCTCTCGTTTCTGTTTTCATTCCCGTTTACGCGTCCAAAAATCGGCGAGACTCCCGCTTGCGTTTGCTGCTACGAAACTAGGTTCTCTAGCTTCGGAACGATGAGGGAAACAACTTTTGTACTGGGGATTTTCTGGTTTGGTGCTTAGATTTTCAATTAATGTCACTTTGAGGAACTCTCTCTTTTCTTTTCTTTTGAACGGACTGGAACAGAAACAGAATGGGAGGAAAGGGATACTGTTACATGCAGTATGGGCAGTGAGGGAGGAGGAATAGTGTTCTGATTTCACCCATCCTTCTCACTCCTATATATAGGCTTGTGTGGGTGTCACCTCACACGACACTTGTCTGATTCTCAACACTTAACCAGTCTCGTCGCAATTTAGCCGATAATCCCTTAATTAACTATTCGTTAATTTAATTACTCGTAATTAAATTAATTTATTCTTCATCCAATAATCTTAATTCATCTTCCAAAATAAATATTTATATATATATATATATATATATATATATTTACTCAAAACATACATATATTAAATATTTTACAAATATTCCCAAAGTACACTTTAATATTAATTCCATAATTTTAATTTAAAAATTAAGGGTCTTACAGTTAGCTACCTCAACTTTCTCCCTAATGTTTTCATTCTTATTTTTATCATGTCTTTTGTAACCATTCACTCATCGTAATATTCATGTCTCTGCAATACTAACTTTCTTGTGGGCTCTTCACTAATTGGAAATTAGTCCCATACAACATTGCAAGTCTTATAATTGTGCAGTAAAAAATTTCTTCCAACAAATGATACTTTTTTATCAAATATTACCCAAAAAGCAATGCACTATTATATCCGTACTAATTGAATCTTACGGTTGACATATTTTATTTCCTTATCATTTTGTATGCTGGATCTTGGATACATAAACTAAGCAACTTGTGGCATCATATGTTCACCAATTTTCACCTCTGAGCTAGTGCCTGAACGTCCCACCTAAACTTACATCTCATATATTCCATTTCGATTGTACTTAAATGATTATTTATTGACTTGTGGCTGATCTTTGCAGCTCTAACTTTCAATTATTTATTGTATCAACTCTCTGACTGAGACTATTTAATACACACAAAAATCACATCACGGCATCTGCTTTTGGGTATGTTAACTTGTTATTTGTCAAGTAAGCAAAACTAGAATTAAGATATAATTAAAACGGCAAAACAATGTTGTCATATTATATTCTTCAAAAAAAATCATCAAAAGCAATAATCAAAGTTGTGTAGAAAGATCAAGGATGAGTGCATTATTAAAACTGACCTCATATTTTGAACAATGCACCCATCTAGACAAGGCCGACCATCTATATGAAGAAGTAATTTATAAAGCATAGTTAGGAAAATGTAAAAGTAAATTGAAAAAACAAAAAGAAAATAAGGAACAGTTATTAGAAACTAATAAGTAATCTCTTAGTCTTTGTAATAGTCGCTGTTAGAATCTAATATAAAAAGATAACAAATATTCTATCCCTATTTATAAGATGTGATAAGATTGAAAACTAATCCTACAAAGATAAACCAAGATATTCTAAGATAATATCAAGATATTATTTTATATTCTAACAGTCTCTACCTCTTATGTAGTTAGCCTTTCTTTTATCTTATCAATTAGTTAGATGATTAACTTTCTGTTAAGTTTGTTTCTAACTGTCAAACATTAGTTATTAGTTGTTCCTATATAAACAACTATTCCTTCACCGCTTGTATTTTTCCTTCAACTGATCAATAATGAACTTTATTTAGTTTAGTTTCCAATATTTGTGTTTCATTACAACAGTAGTCATGGGTATACACTATATTTACATAGGTTAAATATATAGAAAGATTCACAAAAACCAATGACAATTCATGATTGTTGAACCATTTTTTGATGTGTTTTATCATGTAATGATGATGGCAGCTAACCTGCGAGGATCATAAATAGTCACAGTTCGATCGACCCCACCAACAGCAATATTACCGGTGGAAGAACTGCAAACAGAATATAAGGTGTCGCCAGGGATACCACAAATCCGATGTACACAACCACCATTTTCTTTCATTCTCAAGTCCCACATACTCAACTGCGATTAGTAAACAGATGAAGAAAGCACAAACAGAATTCATTATAACCTATTAAGTAGAAATGTTGAAACAGATACATACAAATGTTGAAACAGATACGTGATATGACACAAGTACAGACATGTGCCAAAATAAAAAGAAAAAAGCTGGAGGAAATGACATTGGTATGTGAAAAAAGCACCCCAGCTTCATTTTCTTTTTTACTATTGATAATTGTTTAAAAGTTTAGAGTAAATCCAATCAGTGTGTTTTCAAATTTTAAATGTTCATACCTATGAGGCTCTTGATGTTAGGCAAAAACGAAATTGAGCTAGGCATGGATAGACATATGTTGGACACTTGTTGTGTCAAACGGGTGTGTAACAAGTAGACACAATACCAAATGGTGTCTCCATGCTTTTATAATTTATAACTATCGTCTAAAAAAAGTACCTGGCTTCCTTCAGTAATAGCTAACAGAGAATTTTGATCTCCATTAACATCATTTTGCATGAAGTCTAATGAAGTAGGGCCCCAGAGTCTGCAAGATGACAATTTAACTAAGAGGAATGCTTACATAGAAATGTTAACAGATAAAGAACTTGTCAAACATTATTACTTCTACTTCTGGTGCATAGCTCCAAGTCAACTGAAAATTAAAGTATCAGATAATTTGTCCTAGGAAAGTCAAGACTCAAAGGAAGAAACAGGAATAAGAATTCAAAATATTAAAAATTGTCTGCACAAAAAGCAATGCAAAACTTAGGCAAACCAGATTTCATCAAGAGTAAAAGGGAAACTCTTTCAGACCTTCCAATGTATAAAAATTTCCACTTAGTCAAGGAAAAATTAGTAAAAGGAGCAGCTCGGTGCACGAGTATCCTGCCAGGTAGGATCTTGGGAGGGTAGATTTATGCAGCCTTACCCCCGAAGGCAGAAAGGTTGTTTCCAGGATTTGAACATGTGACCTCCTTGGTCTTAGGGATTGTTGATCCATTCTCTATGCTAATATTTGTACAATGTCTCATGTCAAAAATACAATTATGTATTCAGTTTCAAGTCTTACTTATTATTTTGTGTATACAAGTATCAAGGACGACGATTCAGAGGTGCATGTCATCAAAAATAACAAGAACCATGTCAAAATATGTTTCTGTTTTTATATCCCTCAAGTATAGGGATTTAGTTATATATGAGTACTAATAGGGATTTAGTTATATATGAGTAATAATAGGATTTGGTTGTTTAGTAATCTAGTGTATATATATATATTTGATGTATTGCCAAAATAATTCAATTCAATAAATATATTTTTACTCTAATTCTTCATAAACCACATGAAGGAATCAGCATAGGAATGAATGATAGAGAAGTAATTGAAGGTAGAAACTAATTTTTAATTCCCAATAATCTAACTCAAAAACAGAAACAAAATCACTTACGGTCGTAATGTCCGAATGTGCATGTCCTGGTCAAAAATATCAATAGTTTTACAAAAGCTACGAGCAATGGCTGCCTGGGTAAAGGAACCACTCAACACAATTAGGGGAAATCCATAAATAGGTATGATACAGTCAGTACTAAGATGGAGACACATAATATCTCTGTTTGTCTTAATCTTTTATCTAACAACAAAGTCCTTCAAGTTGAAAATACGGTAATCTACTAATTTTCTTAAGCAAGCATATCAAACTGAGGCTCTGGTCGATGCCACAGCTTCTATTGCTCTTTTATTAACTTTTTAATGATATTTCTGGAGAGAAAAAAATTATTTTCTTACATGATGATAAGACCAAAAGTTAAAATATAAGATTTACACAATGCTTGTATAAAGGTATCAACAGTGAATTATCAACATGAGATTTAAAATGACAGTAAGGCTTAAATTTTATCTAGGAATTTACACATTTACTATAAAAGTTTAGCCTTTTCTGAAAAAATCTTACATTTTTAACTTGAAAAATAAATGTGTATATCGAAGCACCATTAATAATAATGAAAGAGCTCACCATAGACATTTGATATGGATTAAAGCAGAGTCCTGACCAACTTCCTTCCCCAATACCATTATCAGGCGGCAATACTGAGTATGTAAGCATGTCAATATCTGCAAATTTGTGGAAATACATAGAACTGAACTTGGTCAGTTTAATGATGGATTTTAAATCTCAGAAGGAAAAAGCTACGATTAAGATAAATTTGATAAAATAGATATGGTCAGGTGCTACAGATATGAAATGAGACATGCCCAGTTGATGAGCTAGACAGTGTTCAGTTGTCATAATAAGGAGAGAGGTTTGTCCGTATGGATGTTGGAAAATTGATTTACAAGAATATAGCTTTAGTGAGTCAGCACGGCATAGACCAAAATAGGTGGGATAGTAATAAGGCAACCCAAGCTTATCACTATAGTCGGTGGATATTCATTTCGTGAGGCCTACCTTGAAAATACATAATGGTTCTTAATTCTCATGTTAAATTTATGGAGGTGCAGGAAAATCCTCTTTTAGGTTGTCTTTCCAACATCTTTATATTTTGTATTGGGTGCATGCCCAGACGCAACACCACATATTTCTTGGGACAGTTTTTTATGACTAGTTTTTCTGGTTTTGGTAGACGTAAAGAAGCCAAATTTTTGTGGCAACGCTGCATGTGCTAAACTTTGGTACACAAGGTTAGAGTGTAATTATTATCGTAATTTGTATCTTCAATGAGAGACCAGTGATTATGCAACTTCTACACAGTAAATATAATTAGTAAACCAATGAATTAGATGTGTTAGGAAAGCATTACTTGTGATAAAAGTGTTTTGAAGAAACTTTGACAAGTACAAGTATTGGGAGATTTCTTAATGTGTTAGCTGCCAAACATATAAGTTCGAGTGATAATTTGTCAAAGGGCTGAAGTTGAAGACAGTAAAATCAGGGTAAAGTAAGCTAATTCCTATAAATAAACTAGAATCTTAAATAAAGCATAAGCCACATGATCATATAAAGAAGCACATATCACCAACTACAGTGTGCAACAAAACAATACCGAAAGAGAACCGCGGAAAATTATGGCCGTTAATGCAAGTTCATAATCAGATACTAGCCTCTTGAAATCAGAGAATGTGAGGAAATGATGACATTTTCCAAGTATAAATAAGTTTTAAGCATATAATTTCATGCATACCCAGCGACTCAATAAATCAAGCTCTCATCAGTATTGCATGGTTTATAGATAGAAAAAAAGTATAGTTTTCCTTAATTTTTTCAGAAATCTAACTTAATAAAAAAACCAAAGGGAAACAGAAAATTATCCATAAACTGAGGAAGAATGTATATATTTCTCTAAGGATACTATAATTGAAGGCTAGTACATTTTATTCTACAAAACAAAAGTTCAAGAAAAACTTAATTTGAAACACAAAGAAAGTCAAAATGATTATGGTAAAAAGAGAAAAGTACCTTTACCAGACGCATTAAGTTTAGATACAATAAGATGACCATATGAATCCACACTTCCCAACATTAAGTAGCCAAGGCCTAAAAAGCATCATAATCAAATATTAAATCGCTATATTAATGCAAATTATAATAGCAGAACCAATTTACTATAAAGTGGGTAAACAAAAAATTTAAAGAACATTCACGATGCAAAATTACATACTCTCTGCTTCAGCAAGAACAATACTCTGAATTTCTGAACGATGCGGACAGCGTTTGACTAACGAAGGCTGAATAATCTACAAGTAACCATGATATGCAAACTTATAGATTAATAAATAACTGAAAATGGAGAAATAAGAAACCAAACACACTAAAGCCCTTATGTATTAAGAGGCTTTCTCTTAAGCAAGTTTCTTAACTCATATAGCATAATAAGCAGAGCATGAAGCAAGTAGATTTTCTTTACAAGGCAAAAGAATAGACTATATACCTCGGTGTGTAAAGGTATTAAGAGGCTTTCTTTTCCTTTGGAAACTGAAGTTCCTCCAAGAGTAACCTAGAGAGTAAATATAAATTGTAATTGAATAAACATAAATCATTATTTGAAGAACAAAAAAGTGATCATAACAAACCAGCAAAGTGATGTTTTGTGTTTTCAATCAAAAGAAGTAATCACGCGACAAACGATAAAACAGTTGGTTCTATTGTGGATTTAGGAAGGAGAGAAGGCCAGGTTTCGGGTCACCGGCAAAAAGGGCCCACAATATGAAGGGTTTACTTTATATGGATCTATGAATGAGTAACTGTGAGCACTTGAGATTCTTGTTATTTCTCCGACATCAGATCACGCTTCAAAAGTTCACTCCTGAACATGAGGGAGGTGTCGAGAGTCCCAAGTTGACAGATTATTGCCTGTAGGTAGTGTTGGTATGGCTTAGGCAGTCCTCACCTTACAAGCCGGTTTTATAAGTTGAGTTATGACCAAAACATAAATTCTAAGATAGCATCAGAGTCTAGTTCTAATCCAACGACCTATGCATCAAAGACTAGTCTATCCTAAATCTATTATTGGGCCAAGATCTTTATTATTCCACTCGCACTTGCCCGGGCTTAGATATCCAGTGCTGGGCAAGAGGGTTGTGTGTAGTATATGAGAGAAATGAGGCGGTGACAAAGGGGAAATTTAGTAGTGATGATGATTTCAGTTTGTTAGCCATCTTGCTAAGCAAAGAATTTTTTACTTCTATGAGAAGCTCGGGCTTTGCTCTCTTTCAATTCAATAACCTTCTCTCCAATTAAAACATCAATCAAGGATTCCTTTCAACAAACAACAAAACTTGTTCTAGAACAATATTCTTCAGCCTAAATCTCTAGTATACCATCCGCAGAAACCCATTTGGATGCAATTTAACCCTTTCTTCCATTAATTAATGATTTCCATATCATTTTCCTACTAGAAATTCCCATCATTTCAATCTGAAGTTCACAACTTCAAAATAAATTAATACATGTAAATTGACAAATTAGGCTCTTTTGGATAAACAACTCAATTAAATGTTTATAGCATAAGCACTTATCATGAAAGTGTTTATGTATAAGATATTTCTGTAAAAAAAATAGATAAAATAAAGTCTAATTGTTTTCATATAAGATGTCTTCATAAGCTGTCTTAGAGTGCTTATGAAAATATGCTTGAAACAACTTATAAACAAGTAGTAAGTTGTTTTAATAAGTTATCTTAAATAGTCTCACAAGTGTATGCATTAGTAGATAAATTCAAAAAAATCAATCTAAATAGACCCTTAATGTAAAATAAATCGCCCATGTAAGATTAAACAAAGGTAGATGCCACAATACACCACCTTCATAGGTGGTCCATCGATGACTAGTATTTAAAAAGCACCTGAAACTATAAGGAAATTTGATAACACTCCTCATAAGTTAAGTTAACGGCCTCTTGATCTTTACTGATGAGATAATGACTCTATCAGTTCAGTTCGATAAAAAATAAGAAAAGTCAAATGTATCCCTCAAAACTCAACTTATTGAAGCAACATCATATCACCATCTCAAACTTAACGACAAAAAAATCGTTGATTTATACTTTTGAGGAGAGTTTCGGGTCACTTTTAAACATTTGATTGATAGTGAACGATGTATTAAGTTGGTCCACGAATTTGCCTTAAACAAAACGGTATTGAGTAGAAAATAAATAAATAAAATGGTTAGCAAAAATGAATATGAAAAGAGAAGTTGAATAATTAGAATAAACCTGGAGTTTATAAATGTGAGGACCAGAGGCAACGTAGAGAAAACAAGAACGTTGGTCGTGTGTAACCTGAGAGGTTAACAAAGAAAATTAAAAATGAGTAATTAAGAGAGAGAGAGAGGAGAAAATAGTGATGATATACATGGAGAGCGAGGC
The DNA here is from genome assembly GCA_037974295.1 of Cicer cuneatum. Lineage (NCBI taxonomy): Eukaryota > Viridiplantae > Streptophyta > Magnoliopsida > Fabales > Fabaceae > Cicer > Cicer cuneatum. Next base: position 15,187,557 of record JBBPBO010000002.1, on the reverse strand, counting down.
GAGTGGATTGAATGGCTCCAGGAGATGGATTTTGAATGAGAGTCGAAGGAATCGCTGCTTTCATCAGACATTTCGCCTCCAACATCTTTCTCTCGTTTTGGAGGCGGTGGCGGGAAGGTGTTTCATGTAATAATGCGCCTCTGGCGCAATATCCTACTTAGCAAACACACTCTCGACTAGAGTGGGAATATGATAGAGCCCCCTAAACTTTGTTAGGCCTAAGTTTCGTTGTCAAAAAGTTAAGGTATAAGTCTGACATGTGGCATGAGACTTACTTTTTAGGTATGAGCGTGGACTTAATAGAAGTCTGGTGTGACATATTTTATTTTAACATTTTTAAATAAATAATCAAACATATTTTTAAATAGATTAATAGGTTAATATGTCAATTAAATTAAGTTCTCCTTTGATATTTAATATCACATTTTGAAGAATATGACTCTATATATATAGATTACTTAAATTATATTTTATAATAATACATTTAAATATGTCAAAAATTAAATGAAATTAATATGTGTATATTACTAAAAGTTGAATAAATAATAAAAAGATCAAAATTTAATATAATAATTATAGTAGTAAAAAATATTATTTATACGTATTTAAATAGGTCGGCCTAAAAGACTTATTATGTGGCTTGTAGTCTGAACTTTTTAACTAAATAAGTTTTCTTTAAAAGTCTTGAACTTATCTGTTTAAAAAAAAACCTAACCTAGTTTGGGTCTGTAAGTTAGGCCATAAGCCCCTGTCAAGTGACTAGCCTATTATCATCCCTACTCTCGCTTTGAGAGTAAAAAAATGTCATTTTAACACTCAAATTTATTTTTAAAACATAAAATTAAAAGTGTTATTTTTATAAACCACCGTTTATTTCATATAAGTTATAATTAGCTGTGACTCTGGTATCTAAGTTAGAAAAACTATAATTTAGTTTTAGAAAGATCAAATCTACTCCCAACTTAGTTGATTATTGATTTTATGAACTTGTTGATTTGGCACTGACATAATGCTCTTTTAGTATCACGTGTGCAGTTGATTTCGCAGGGATCATAGTTTGTATTGATTAAATATATTTTCATTTGTAAAATATCTTGAATCCATTTCATAGAATTAGAATTTATTTGATTCAATTGCAATTTAAACAAATAAAATCAACAATCATTTGAAATATAGTTAACACACTATTGTCCAACAAAATAATTGAAATAGAAAAATTAAATCTAAGTTTTCAAAACAAAACGATAATAAATAGTTATGCAAGTTTAAAACAAGAAAAAATTAAAACAATTAATAAAAAATACAAATAGTTTTTTATTTCAATTATTTTGTTGGAATTGCAAGACACAATAGTGCACTAATTATATTTCAAACGATTGTTGGTTGTATTTGTTTAAAATGCAATTGAATCAAATTAATTATGTATAAAATGAATTCAAGGTATATTGTGTTGGACCTTTTGTTTAGGATATGCTGCAAATCTTGAACAATAAGAAGATAATACTAATGATGATGAAGGTTGCACAAATAAATTTCAAAGTGTATATTAAGCTTTAAGTTCGATTTGCCCACATCAATCTATATATATATGATGCAAACGGGTTAACTGGTGAATCCTCTTCATGATACTTTAGAATCATTGAAGTGAATTGCACATTCAGATCAAGTATATCGATCAATGATAGTTTACAAAATAAATGTCTTTCATTTACTCTCGTGCACTAGAGAAAACAATAAATGACTCAGAAATATTTTTGACATAAATTTGACTCATGTAACATAAAAATCATGTTCTTATTTCTGCATTTGAAGTGTCTATATTTACAGAGAAATTCATATCAATGGTGAAAGAAACACAACTATTGAAAATGTTTGTAACCCTTGATAATATAACAGATGCATTGGTTTGATTGCTAACAGATGCATTAAACTCAAGTATTGCAACTAGTTGACCAAGTGATACATTAAGTTTTTTAATTTTGTTACATTAATATAGCTATTGAAGAATTTCAAATATATTTTAGAAATTCTCCTCACAATCCCCCACCATTTTCAAACTATATCTAAATCCATTTATTCCGGGGATCTCATGGTTTCAAATAAAGGTATCTTCTGATTTGAACCATTACTTAGTAAATTATGTTTTCACTCATCCCCAAATAGATTGGTAGACAAACTTTGAACCAATCATTCATTAGAACAAGTATGCATAACTCACACATGAAATATCGGTAACATTGATCGAATTATAAAGACGATACATTTGATAAAGTCTTCTGTCCCATATCCTTTTCATGATAATTTAATAGTCAACTCATTGAACTCTACGAAGCGGTCCACTCCATTCTCATATAAGTAGACTATATCAGAAATACACCCAAAATTATGTATGTAAGCAAATATATGTTATACGTCCATTAATGGGAAACATCACCCTACCACATTAATTCTTATGGTCCAATTTTATCCTTTGGGATGTATCTATTGTCAAGTACTTTAATCACTATAATATTGTACTTTCATCATTGAACTAAAGACTTGATGTTACTCAAATGTGAATTGATTGTTTCCACCATTAGTGATATTTTATATATGAGCCTGTATCTCATCTCTAACAATGTATTCAATGGTTTCAACATCATATCCGAAGACATCATATCCTTGTCAACTCTTTCGTCAAAAAATTGCAACATTTCTTTCAACTTTAATAAACTTTGAATATGCATTCATCCACATAGCTACATCTTTTATATATTTTTGATAGTTTTGACCCAACTATTACCAAATCATGACAATTAACAAGCATATCAATTATGACATACACAAACTTTTATGTCATTCTATCTTTTACTATATTTATAAGCATCTCAATTTAAAATTCTAATTCTTTTTTCCATATATCCAAGTTCAAGATATAATACGGTGAATGCATTAAATATATATTGTCACAAGCTAACAAAGTATAATCATAAAAATTTCTCATAATCAAATATCATCAGGTGGGTCCAAACATGTAAATCATCTACTCCTTAACAAATAAAAATGTATTTCATTTCTATTAAAGAAGTCATTTCTTCATAGTTATATTATAACTAATACATGCATCATGAATTCTATCTGTTAATTCAAGTTTCATATTTAAATATATTCTATTATTTTATTCCATGAACATTTGTCAACTTATAATAATTTTAAAATATATACCCAAATCATTTTTAATATCAAAATAAGCAAAACATTGACGGATTATTTCATACTATCATGCACATATAATATGAGTTAATCAATTATAAATTTAAGACTTATTGCATGAAACAACAATATCATTAAAACATGAAATTAATATTTATAACAATTTATATGCGCATTCCTTTTAAAATAATACAACATATGAGTCGACATTATAAATCAAACATATTTATATTTATCAAAATACACATGTCAAGATTTTGAAAGGTACAATTTTTTTTAAGCCTGGAAACTAACTAACTCAGTTTCAAAAACTTTAGTTTCATAGTATTATACCATTTGAAACAGAATTACCATAAAACCTTAGTACCAACAATTTTTTCCACCCATGACTTAGAGTTCCAAGTGCAGGATTACTTTATGTTAAAAAATTGAAACTAACAATTTTTATGCATAAACAAAAATGAAAACTGTATCAACACATTCTTTTTATATTTTCAAGTGTCTAATTGGTACTAGAACATATTATTTAGTATTGATACTATATTTAACCAGATTTCAATATTGTATGAATTACAACATCAAATAAATAATATATATATATATATATATATTTATTAAAATAATTGTGCACCTTTCACCATAGTCATGAATATGCATATGGTTATTTTTTTTAAAGTTGTAGTCATAAATAAATAAATAAGACGATTGAAATTGAACTTAAAGATTGTTGGATCTTTTTTTGGGAGTATGTTGCAAATATTGAACAAGAAGAAGATGAAACTAACGATGATGAAAGTTGCATAAATAAATTCCAAAGCGTGTGTATCACACTAAGTTTTATGTTCGATTCGTCTCCACCAATCTATATATATTATATGCAAACGGGTTAACGGTAAATCCTCTTCAGGATACTTTAGAATCCTTGAAGCAAATTGCATATTCACATCAAGCCTGTCAATCAATGATAGTTTACATAAAAAAATTCATTCATTTACTCTCGTGTACTAGAGAAAAGAAGAAATGACTCAAATATTTTTGACTGAAATTTTACTCATGTAACATGAAAATCGCGTTCTTATTTCTGCATCTAAAGTGTCTCTATTATAGAGAAAATCATACCAATTGGCGAAAGAAAATAACTCTTTAAAAAATTTGTAAACCTTGGTAACTTAACATATGTATTAGTTTGATGGCTAACAGATGCATTAAACCCAAACATTGCAACCACTTGACCAAGTGATACATTAAGTTGTTTAATTTTGCTACATTAATATAGCTATTAGAGAATTCCAAATATATTTTGAAAATTCCTCTCACATATTGCAAATAACAACATGTTGAATCAATATAAGTTATGATGCAAACTTTGATTTTGAATAAATTTAGGGACCAAATTGACATTATGTTATATCCGTAAGAGACTATTTCGATAGTAAGTTGTATCTTTCAAGGATCAAATTGACATGATATTATGTTTTTATTTCAACTTTACTATCATTTAAAAAAGAAATTTTTTTTGTCATTTTAGTCTTTGTCAAATGTTGCACACATGACAATAAGAGAGTGACACACTATTGCCTTGTCAGCATGTTCTCAAAGTTAATAGTTAATTTAATGTTATAGACTAAACTAATAGTAGTTTTGATTATTTTCAAGCACTAATTTGGAGATTTTGAATTAGAGATGATAATGAGTTACATTTTTATCTTCTTCTTTTTTAATTCATTTTCGTTATTTATCTTCTATAAATGATGAATGTTAGTATTTTTCATCATAAATCTTTTAAACCGTTGTATGATTATTGTCATGAACTATTGGTGTTTAATATTGGATCAACTGTAAAATTAAGTGTACAACCTTAATAAAAACGGGATGAAAATACAGAGAGAACTCTGATTAATGTTTTTTATTTCAAAAAATTTACATATGTTTAATAGCATGAAAGTATAATTTTTTTCAAGTGCCGACCTATTATTGGATTCAATAGATGTTGTTTTGAAATGATATTATAGTGGACCTGCACATATTACAATTGTTAGAAGAGATCCAAATATTGTTATAGTTTTTGTTGTAATTTTGAAAAAGATTAAAGTTCATCACTTAGAAAAGTTAAAAAATGAAAATTAATTAAAAAAAATAAAGAAGCAAAATGAATATTAAATAATAGATGAAAAGTATATTTAACTCAAGGAAATACTAACAAGTTTTTTTAAGTTAAATTTATTTAAAATAAAAGAAAAAAATCGGGGAACATAAACCTAATCCTGAAAAAGAAAAAAGAAGTGCCAAAAAATTCATCAAATTATGCAAGTTTTTTGGTCCTTAAACATAAATTATATAATATTGTTTCTGTTTGCATATTCTTTTTCCTTATTTTGTTAAATCATATAATAATGCTAAGTGACTTTGTAATAATCCAAACAATATTGAGTCGTGTGTAAAATCATTCATACACTCCAAATTGGGGGAGGAAAATTGGAGGATACGAGGGATGAGGTGAAATGGAATGGATTCCATCATGTTTTATGTCACTCCATTCAATTTTTACAAATCCAAACAATGGAATATAATTCCATACCACTTCATTTAATTTCATCAATCCAAACAAAACTTAAAGGTTTGTCAATTTAATTACTCAAATTTGCAAGATAGTAATTTAGTCCCTCAAATTAAAAAAATATCAACCAGTTTTGTCTTTTTTGAGGTTTTGCACCATAACTTTAAAGATGATTTGTATGTATAAACGTAGAAAAAGACTATTTAATTAACTATTTATTGGTTTTGATTGATGTTTACTAAATACATATTTTAATGAGAAATTAAATTAATTGATATTCTTTAACTTAAGAGACTAATTTGCTATATTGTACATTTAAAGGATTAAATTGAGGACTTATATGCTTCATAAAAGTGCATCTAATAGTTATGAAGAGAGTGTGTGCAAATATTTTCGAAGAAGAATTAGATATGGCAACGGGGCGGGGGAGGATTTTGTCTTCCCCGCCCTTGCACCCGACTAATTGAGAAAAATCTGTATCCGCCTCCATTTTTAGTGGGTGCAAAATTTAGACCCCCATCCCCGCCCGTAACGGGTTTCGAGTTTCCCCGCTCACACCCGCACCCATTCATATATATAAAATTATAAAATTAAAAATCATATATAATATAATTAGTATAATAAAAGAATTATTATTAGACAATAATAAAATTAAAAAAATATTTTTTATAGAGATGAGATTTAATTTTTAATATTCAAAAAAATATTAAGTATATTCAATATGTGCATGTATATAAAATTTAAAAATTATAATAATATTACTAGCAGAACGAGTTCGGGTGCGGGGTGGATATCAACACACCCGCACCCGAATTTTAATTATGGGGAAAATCTTCACCCGCATCCAATCAAAGCGGACTTTTCCCGCAAAATCAAGACGATTTCAAGTGGGTATCCACGGGTGCGGGTTATGTTGTCATCCCTAAAAAGAATGCATCTAGTAACACCTTCAAAGATGATCATCTTGAAGATTTAGTATTGTCCGTACAAGAATTGAAGATACCACCGTCTAATGAGTAGCATCGTCTAGTTAAATTTATAAAACTATATTTGTGAGACCTCTCAAAAATAAGAGTATTTTCACATCTTTTAGACTTAATTATGCAAATCAATAAATGATACGTAACTTGTTGGTTTCAGGATAATTTAGGTATTTGAAGTCATTTTTACTAGATTAGGATGTTTTATGTTGGAATTATGTTGGTTGTTGTTGATATTGTGCAATAGTCGTAATTGTAAGATTCATTGCGATAGACTTAATATATTGATAGATGTCAAAACTAGGTTTATTGAGTTAGATAAGTGTATGCCTTTGTTGATTCTCTTCTCTCAAACATTCACAAATGCATTTGAATCAGAAAAAGTGACATGAAAATCATAATTTATCACCCATAACTTTGGTTGCATGATATGTGAAGTAGCAATTTACAAGAAATGAGGTTTGAATTGTAAATTAACTTTTTAAAATTTCCTAAAAAATTAACTCAAGATTGATCTTGGTTGTAAATCAGAAAAACAGAGAACGTTCTTCGTTCTGATTCAGATACAGAGAACGTTCTTGGTTAGTTGAAAATGACAATTTTAGTTTATCTATTGAACTTGATATTTAAAGACTTGAAAGTAAATAGATAAGGGAAGGAATACAACACATAGATATATCTTGGTTCACCCAACTTGGGCTACGTCCAGTCCTCACAACTGTGAGATTTTCAATTAAGTGTTCCAAGGCAAGAACTCTCTTGACTTTTACATAAACTTTCTGTAGATCAATCTTGATCTATTACAACCAATACCTTTCAATCCAGAAATGAGTTTTTCACTGATCTACCCTTCAATCATTACAAGGATTAATCACACTACCTTCTCTATAACATAGAAGGATTTTTACAACTTCTCAAGACTAGTTTTTACTTATTTTGTCTTGAGATTACAATGGAATGACAAAGTGTTTGATAGAATCTAAATATCCTCAACTCGTGTTTGAGTATTGATTCTGATCTTTGGAACTCAGAGAGATCTTAGAGCACAATAGTAACTGGATGATGCGGTTTCTAAGTATTTGATAGAACTTGAGAAAATGTGTGTAAAAAGGGTGGAAGCTCTTGAATATGATTATGAATGGTGAAGTAATTGCTTTCGTGAGTTCTGGTATTTGCCTTCACCTTAGGTCTCTTTTATAGACTCAAAAAGAGCTTACGACAGCTCATTTGCCCATTGGGAGCAGACTGGATGTCCTTTGTTAGTGATTAGGTGAGAGCAGGCCAAAAAGCAAGAATGTTCTTCATCCTTGCTTCTGAAGTTCAAGAACAAACTTGGTTTTTTCTCTGTGTGGCAACTGAGTCTTGATCTTAGTGATGCGTATTCTTGGCCTTTGACTTTGTAGAGGGATCTTCCAATAATGATTTGCTCTTATCGTGATTGAGAGAGCATGATTGAATTGGAACTACACAAATTGAATCTGGAACTGCATTTGCGTTTTTGCATTTCTGGAGCACCTCAAGAACGTTCTTCGTTTTCTTCAAAATTTTCCAGAATGTTCTTGGTTTTACTGACTTAACTTGTTTCTTCTTTGATATGATCTGTTTAAGTTTCTTGGTGCCTATCTTGATTAATACACTCAAGCACACTTATTAGATACAAAACATGCTTTAGAATCATAATTATAATTCTTAATTAATCTTTGTTTATCATCAAAATATTTAAATTGGGGTTTTGTCTCAACAATCCCCCGTTTTTTGATGATGACAAGCATATTAATTTAGATTTTAATTTTGATTCTAAAAGGATCAGATATGGGTTTTTAGATAAAACTCCCCCTCAACATGTGATGTTCTTTTTTTTTTAAACATCATAAAACAGTGCTCATAAACATTGGTTGTTTGAAACATATTTTAGCACATTGATTCAAGATAACATATGATAACATGGATTTCTTTAGATCACAACAGACTAGAGGATTTATCAGAGTATCACATAAAGTATAATTCATCAGATCAAACAAAATATTACAAAAAGTAGTTCATGTGTTAACAGACGTGCAAGAATTAGCAAAATATTACACAAAGAACTTCTATGTTTGAAACTTGAAACTTAAAATGTATAAAAATTACTTATCCCCCTTTGTCACAACAAAAAGGGGATAAAAGGCACTAAAATAGCTAAGCGGAGAGAGATGGCAAGGAGCCTTCGAAGGATGATGAGAGAGGCAATTATGGGATATGCGGAAACACAGGGGGCATATTTGGCATGGGTGGCTTGAGACCAAGTTTTGGAGCCAACTGAGTTGTCATCCATTCTTTGAGAATAGCTTGCTCTTTGTCCTGATAAATTTGCCGCGCTAGGATTTTCTGAAGAGAGTCAAAGATGGCTTTGTTGGTTTTAGAGCTGTGAGAATCTATCTTTGACTTTTTCAGCGGAGGCTTAGCACTTTTTGGAGTTGATTGTGGAGGAGCAGTAGTAGTACAAAAAGTGGAAATGGTAGCAAAGGAGGAAGAAACATGTGGTAGAGATTTTGGAGTATTGATGTTTGAAGGTACAGGTGAGCCATCTTCTAGAAAAGCCAATAATTGGCTAATGCCAAAGATTGAAGAACAGGTTTTTTATGGGGAAACAAACATGGGTGATGTGGTGGATGATTGTGGCTTAGGCAGAGGAGAACATACATTATGAGGAGATGATGCTGGAATGGTGGTTGGTGCAGTAGTAGTGGAGTTTGGATCAGGAATTGGTGATGGTTCCGTAGAAACAGGAGAGGCTGATTTTTGTGGGGAGTAAGAAGTGTTCCTTTTCCTTTTTCATGTGAGCAATATTTTTAAGGTAAAATTTTGATAGTTTGATGTTGGAAATTTCAGAGTCCAAAGCAACAGAAAAGAACCTAAAGATTTGAGAGAAAACCATACCATATGGAATGGTGTTGCGCTTATAATCTTTGCAGATTGCAGAGATCATATGATGAATGATCAAATGGGGCAAATTGAGCTTTTTCTTGCGAAGAAGGTGATAAATGACCATAGCGTCATTATTAGTTGCATATTCGTGGCTGCCACATCTAGGTAGCACAGAATGTTGGCTAATATTGTTGAGGTTTTTTGGGAACCGACTTCAAGTTAGTAGACATAAAACTCGTGGAATTAGCAACAAACAGCTCTTGAAATACATCATCTTTTGAAACTTCGAGGGTAGAATACCAGTCTTGACCAAAGAGTACAAGCCCTTCAGTAGGTAATTTGAGAATATCAACAAAGATGGATGGGGTCAGTTGTATTTCAGTTCCCTAGATTTTGGATACAATGAGGGATTTATCAGGAAAACATTCAGCCTTGCAGCAAATTGCCCTTATTACCTCAGGGTAATAACAATCAGATATTTTGAGGAAATTGATCCAACCTAAAGCATCAGTGTGATGCTGAATATATGTTTCATCAATTTTCAGATTTTTGAACACGAACACTCGGCCAATGCCAATGGGTGCTGAGCCCATTTGTTTGATGGAGATGGTTTGTTTTTAGGATTTGTGGTTCTCTTCGAAGATCGTTCTGGGTTTGTGTCTTTTTGTGGAGAACATTCTGGAAGATTTAGGGTTTTTCAATTGTTTGGATGTCAGAAAGTTAGATAATGTAGATGAAGGTTTGATTGTTTGCTTTGGTTTTGTTTTGATGGATTTAGGTTTTTTGTTGGGCTTAGGGTTTGGTGGCACATATTTGGAAGGGGTTTTTTGAGGTGTTTTTGTGATTGAAGGTGGTGGTGATTTCGTTTCTGGGGTTTCTTTGGAGGAGGTATTTTGGAGTGGTTTTGTTGGAGTTTATGTTGTTTGAGTTGTTGGTGTTTGAGTTTGTGGTGTTGGTTCGGAGATGATATGTTCTAGTACGGGTGTGGAGTCAAAATCAATATCAAAGATGATGTGTATTGTGTTGTCTATTTTCTTTGTTTTAGAGGTACCAATGCCAACAAGAACACGCATTGATCTTCGTTTGGATGATGGTGGTTTTGGTCGTCGTTTGTACGTATTCTTGAGATGTGGTGGAGTTTGAGTAATGGAGGGAAGTTCACATTGATACAACGGTGAAAGAACAGTTGCGAGAGGTTTGAGAGGCAGAATGAGTGGAGATGATTCACGGGATGATGACATTAAATTAGAAAAGGTCTTTTCTAATGAGGAATGAGGAGGTGTTGGTCTGGGTGGTGGTGATGGTGAACAAGTTGAAAATGGTGAAGGAGATGGTGAAGGAGACGGTGATGATGATCTGGGATTTTTTCTTGCAGAGCTTTTTGTTCTAGCCATTTTTTATTGTGAATGAGAGAGCGTGAGACAGAGTTAGAACGATGAGGGAATTTTCAAAAAGGTGAAAATTTGTTGGATAGTGAGAGATCAAGAGGTGACTGTTGGTTTACTCTATGGTTGAGTATTTCCTTGTTGCCATGCGTGATAATGGTGGATGGGATGGACGTGCATTGGGAAGGAGGAGGTTGCATTGATGTGGCAGAGGAGGTTGCATTGATGTGGCAGAGTAGGTTGCAGTAGTCGTTACCCTTTTGATGAGTGACAATTGCACGTGTGCAGAAGTTAACTTTTGAGATTTTTTATTTTTCCTAAAGTACGAAGAACGTTCTGGAGCTATTTTGCAGAGAGCCATTCCAAACGGAGAACGTTCTCTGTTTTGTCCAGAATGCTTCTGCCTTCAGTTTTGAACAGGATTTTTGATGACTTTTAGCTATTCTTTGATAGAAATGAAATTTTCTTCAACTAGAGGCTTAGTAAAAATATCAGCAAGCTGATTCTTTGTATCAACAAAAATTAGTTCTATTTATTTTTTATTTACATGATCTCTAATAAAGTGATGTTTTATTTCAATGTGCTTTGATCTTGAATGTTGAATGTGATTTTTTGAGAGATTTATGGCACTTGTGTTATCACAGTAAATAGTGATTTTAGAATAATTTACTGAAAAATCTTCAAGTTTATTTTTGATCCACAAAACTTGTGCATCACAGTAAGCTGCAAGATCAAAGTGAGAACTTTTGATATACCAAAGGCCAAGATCGGTAGTACCAACAAGATATCGAAAGATTCTTTTTACAGCAGTAAGATGAGATTCTTTTGGTGCAGATTAAAATTTTGCACACAATCCTACTGCAAATGCAATGTCTGGTCTACTTGCAGTTAAATAAAGTAATGAACCAATCATTCCCCTATATTCTTTTTTAGAAATTGATTTTCCTGTTTCATCTTTGTCTAGTGAGCATGATGATGGGAGTAGTCATAATTTTAGCTTCAGACATCTTATATTTTTTCAAAAGTTCCTTTGTGTATTTTTCTTGACAAATGAATATTCCATCTTTGTGTTGTTTGATTTGTAGTCCAAGAAAGTATCTTAACTCACCCATCATACTCATCTCAAACTCACTTTGCATAAGATTTTAAAATTCATCACACATTTTTTTATTTGTTGAACCAAAAATGATATCATCAACATAAACTTGTACAATGAACAAATCATTTTTGTTTGTTTTCTTAAAAAGTGTTGTGTCAATTTTTCCACGTGAAAATCCATTTTTGATCAAGAATGAGCTTAATCGTTCATACCAAGCTCGGGGAGCTTGTTTTAAACCATATAAGGCTTTAGTGAGTTTAAAAACATGGTTTGGTTTATTTTGATCTTCAAACCCGGGGGGTTGATGGACATACACTTGTTCATTTAAATAACCATTTAAAAAGGCACTTTTTACATCCATTTGAAAGAGTTTAATGAGTTTGTAAGATGCATACGCAAGAAGGATTCGAATTGCTTCTAACCTTGCTACGGGTGCAAAGGTTTCATCATAATCTATTCCATCTTGTTGATTATAGCCTTGAGCTACTAACCTTGTTTTGTTTCTAATTACCTTTCCTTCTTCATCAAGTTTATTTATGAACACCCACCTTGTGCCAATGATAGATTGATCTTAAGGATCTGGAACAAGAGTCCAAACTTTATTCTTTTCGAATTGAAGAAGTTCTTCCTTCATTGCTTTTATCCAAGATTGATCAATTTTGGCTTCTTTGATATTTTTGGTTCTAATTGGCATAACATTGCCATGTTGCTGTGAACATCATCCTTGAATGAAAGCCTTGTTCTAATGCTATCAGCTGTGTCACCAATTATCTGATTCTGAGGATGATCACCTACCAGTTTCCAACTTCTATGAGGAGTTTGAAACGGAGATTGTTTATCAATCTCGTTTTCCTGGAGAACAATCTGTTGTGACTGTCCAGATTGTTCTTCTTCCTTATCATCCTTTTTTCTTAGATCAAACTCATCAAATAACACATGCATACTTATTTCAACAATTTTATTTTTTAAATTAAACACACGATAACCTTTAGATTCTGTTGCATATCCTAAGAATATTGCCTTGTCAGATTTGGCATCAAATTTTCCCAAATTTTCTTTGTCATTTAAAATGTAACAGTAGCAGCCAAAGATGTGGAAATATGAGATATTGAGTTTTCTATTTTTCCAGATTTCATAGGATGTCTTGTTAAAGATTTTTCTTATTGACACTTTATTCAAAATGTAGCATGAAGTGTTTGTGGCTTCATACCAAAAATACCTTTCAACGTTGGATTCTTCTAACACTGTTCTTGCCATCTCTTGCAATGTTCTATTTTTTCATTCAACGACTCCGTTTTGTTGAGGAGTCCTTGCACATGATAGATTGTGCGAGATGCCAAGTTCGTCAAAAAATGTTTTGAAAGATGCGTTTATGTGTGAGTGAATATATATATATATAAATATTTATTTTGGAGGATGAATAAAAATTATTGGATGAAGATTAAATTAATTTAATTACGGGTAATTAAATTAATCGGGCTGTTAATTGATGATTAGTGGCTAATTACAAGCAATTAAGTGCTGAAGGACTCAGCATTATTTTAACATTATTTTTGGGTGGGGTGGCACCACAAAAGCCTATAAATAGGAGTGAGAAGGATGGTGAAATCAGAACACTATCCCTCCTTCCTCACTGCCCATACTGCATGTAACAGTACCCCATTTTCCCTCCCATTCTGTCTGCTGTTTCTGCCTTCCCCATTTCCAGTCACGATTACAAAGAAGAAAAGAGGGAACTCTTCAAAACACCATTACTTGAAAATCCAAGCACTGAAACACTAAAACCCCAGTACAAAAGTTAATCCCCATACCATTACGGAGCTAGAGAACTCAGTTTTGTAGCAGCAAACGCAGGTGGGAGTTTTCGCCGTTTTTGACGCATACACTTTAGCAGAAACAGAACACGCTACAAGGGTAAGGGCACCTTCCACTTTTTAGTTGCATTAGGGCTGTAAGTGCACAACTTTCATGGCATTACTAGTGTTTTCATTACTGTTTTGAAACTGGTTTGCCTAATGCTTGAAAGAAATGAAAAATGCATTTTTTTGATGTTTTAAAAGCTCTGTGATTATTGCTATTTGGGCTGAATGCACTAAAGTTGTGTTGTTTATGTGGGAAAGTGGAAAATGTCTTGAATGTTATTTCAAACATGATTTAAAAATGCATGTTCATAAAACTGTTTTGAAAATGGTTTTGAAATGCAAAAATGCATTCTGTTTGTGTTTTGCTGCTCTGTGGTGCTGCATGTTATTCTGATGTGTTGTGAAAGTTGAAATGCTTGCATATTAGTCTGGTGTGTTGTGAAAACTGAAATGCTTGCATGTTATTTTGATGTGTTGTGAAAGCTGAAATGCTTGCATGTTATTCTGATGTGTTGTGAAAGCTAAAATGCTTGCATATTATTCTGGTGTGTTGTGAAAACTGAAATGCTTGCATGTTATTTTGATGTGTTGTGAAAGCTGAAATGCTTGCATGTTATTCTGATGTGTGGTGAAAGCTGAAATACTGTATGATGTTCTGATGGTTTGAAAGTCTGGATGATTTGTTGTGGATGATCCTGATTTTATTTCTGTTTTGAGTGATTCTGATGATGTTGATGATTTAAAAAGAAAAGGGATTTTTTAATGAGGAAAGTATTGTCTGGAAAAAGTGCTAAATCTGTTTTAATGTTGGTTGTTTGTTTTTAAAAGAAAACAGTTTGAAAAGGGTTGAAATCTCAGGAAAATTTCACTGGTTTTCGAAGGTGTATTCGAATATAACATGTGTGTATTCGACTACAACCTGTCAAGTTTCTGTTTTACTTAAGTTTTCAAACTTGTATTCGAATACAAAGGAAAGATTTTTGCTTCTGACTTAGCATCTGTATTCGACTACGACCATGTCGTATTCGAATACAGAAATGGGATTTTAACACTGTATTCGCATTTGTATTCGACTACAGAATGTTAAAATTGCAGTTTCATGCTTCTCTATTCGAATATAAGGGGTCTGTATTCGAATACAGATTCGAGTTTCCAGAAATTCCATGTTTTTAAGAGTGTTTTGTAAACCCTGAGTGTTTGGGAATGTTGGGATTGTTGTGGTGAATTAAAATGGAACTTTTGGTGATATTTTGAAGTTGTGAATGATGATAATCTTGATTGTGCTGAGATTTTTTAAACATGATGGAAAGCATGAATTTTCTGATTTTGCATACTGTTTCTAGCGAAGTGAAACATTGCATATTCATGCATTGCATAGTCAAGTGGTACCCGCGATGGGCCACAGAGTAATGCGCAACCACATGCTGATCTGTTGAGCGATTGCACGAGTGCTGGACTGTTGAGCATCTGCACTAGGTACTGATCTGTTGAGCAATTGTACCTTGGTATATAAGTGCTGGTCTGTTGAGCGACTGCACTGGTACTGGACTGTTGAGCGTCTGTACCTTGAAATGCGCAGCCACGTGCTGATCTGTTGAGCGACTGCACTAGGTACTGATCTGTTGAGCGATTGTACCTTGGTTTATGTCAAACGTGTTGGTCTGTTGAGCGACTGCACGAGTGCTAGACTGTTGAGCGTCTGCACTGGTGCTGATCTGTTGAGCGATTGCACCCTGGTTTTGAGGGCCGTTAAAGTCAAACATATTGTGCTGGTCTGTTGAGCGACTGCACCTTGGTGATTCCAAGAAAATTGTATACATGAGCATATACATTTTGCATTAAGGGATTGACCGGTGGGTCACGTTTGATTATATGATGAATGGTTGGAAATTGAATGTGTGTGAGTACTGTGCAGAATCTGAATTTCTGATTTCATGATTGTGATTTGCTGAGATTTTGTTTGTACTTATCACATATTTCATAATAATTGGTTGCTGTTTTTGAAAAAGCATATATGTCATTAAATTTCAAATGAGCATTATTCTTTTCCTCATCATCATATGTTATATCATGGATACATTTGTTGCTGTGAAATATATGCTATGTGATTATTTGTTAATTTCGGTCGATGACCCTTGCTATTATATTGTGGACTTTGGGCTTTGCCCTCATATGCCCCCCAAACCCATGCCACCCGTGGGGACCCGAACGACGGAAACGTCATTAGACTTCCTTGATCGCAATTCGCGCACTGCTTGGGAATTCGACCCCATCTCAAGCAGAGCGACTTACACGAGGTGGTTGGAGAGGACGAGTAGGATAAACGGCGTAGCGGATTTCGTGGAGCACACACATGCGAGTATAGATTTTCCCGTGCCTTCCCGTCTAGTATTGGAGGCGCACGGAATTTTCGACGATGCTGAGGAGTCCGCTAGAGGAGTTGAGACGGAGGCCACCGTAGGTGTGGTGACTCCCAACCTGGTGGTTGGACGAGATGTACATGAGTCTGAGGCAGAAGGGAAGAATGATGAGCCGAGGCCAGTAGCAGCTGAGATTTCGGACCCGTCCATGATCTCCGAGGATTGTTATGAGATTCCGGCGCCGCCGAAGCGACCGAGACTTGTTATTGATCTGACTTCTGAGGAGGCTGACCCCTCTCTGTATGATGAGGAGGAGGAGGTCACGTCGAGGCGAGCGGCAGATTCGGAGGAGACTTGCTTGGGATGCGGAGGAAATCCGTGCTACTGTAGCTTTAGCGCATAATCAGTTAGACTTGATGTATAGGATTTGAGCTGGAAATGTATTTTGTTTATTTTGGAAATATTTGTACTACTTATTTTGCACTCTGATATTGTATTTTGAGGATGTTATGACAATGATAACATTTTAAAAATGCCTTAATGTTTATTATTAAATTTCCATAAATTGAGTACTTATTGATTTACGGAAACTTTATTTTTAATTCCTTTCGAATTAAATCTGGAAAATCATTGAGTACTTATGATTTGGACAGTTTTGAAATAGTTTTTAAACTGATGTGTCCATCACGCTTATGCCATATCAATTTATCTTTATTGATGGACATGAAGCATGATTCAGCTGATAATTCTTCAATGTACAGGACATAAAGATTTTTCTTTCTGGATTTAGAAAATAAGATCTCTCTTGACTCTGCCATTTTGATTTCGCATGTGTTTGGTTTGAACACAACTTCAAAGCCATTATCACATAGCTGGCTGATGCCTAGAAGATTGTGTTTTAGCCCTTCAACATACTGAACATAATTTATTTTGGCAGAATTTTCCTTATCTATCGTTCCTTTACCTTTAATCTTGGCTTGGTCATTATTTCCAAATGTTACTGATCCTCCATCTCTTTTAGTGAAGGATAAAAAGCTTTGTTTATCTCCTGTCATATGCCTTGAACAACCACTGTCCAAGAACCATGGCTTTTTCTTGACACTTTGACACCTATCCTGCATATGATGTTATATTTTCTTTAGGCACCCTTTTTTCTTTGGGTCCTTGGAAGTCAGTTTTAAAGCTTGATTTTTTAAAATAACATTTTGACTCAAGATGGCCAAGTTTAGAGCAATGTGAACATTTAATTTTTGGTTTTAGAGAAAATTTGACATTCTGAGTGAGATTTCATAAATAGCTTGGAATGTGCCTCCAAAACGTTCTCCCCTTTTTTGCTTTCTAGAGAATGTTCTGCTTTTGCTTCAGAACTTTCTCTCTTTTGTAAAATACTTGGAGAACCTTCTCCCTTTTTAACATTCCTTCTGTTTTTGATTTTCTCATCCCTTTTTTTTAAAAATAACATGCAAATTCAAGATGTCCTATTTTGCTGCAATATGAACATCTAATTTTGCATTTTTCTTCTTTTCTTTCTGGCACAAAGAAGTTTTCATACATCTTTGTTTTTTGTGTTTTGTCAAAACCAATGCCAGCTTTATCAAAAATTCCCATTTGAGAACCCATGATTTTTTGAAAAGTTTATGTTGCTTTAATGAAATTAGACAAATCATTCTTAAGAAGTTCAACTTCAGATTTGAAAAGATCGTTCTCTTTTTGTATCGAAGAATGTTCTTGATTTTCTTGTATCTCATCATTTAAGTTTTTGGTTTGTGATTCTTTTAAGTTTTGAATGATTTTTTTGAGTTCATTATTCATCATTTGAGTTTTTTCCTTTTCTTTATGAAACTTTTCATTTAAAGAGCTGCATTTTTAGATAAGTAGGTTTGAATCATTAAGTAAGTTATCAAATTCAGTTCCCATTTGTTCACATAAAATGCAGTATTCATAATTTTTTACCTCTGTTTCTTCTATGCCTGCTATTATACATATGTTGGCCTCTTCTATTTCTTCTATATCTGAATCATCAGAGTCATCCCAAGTTACCATCATCGACTTTTTCTTGAAGGGAAATTTCTTTGGTGCTCTTTTGTTCACTGTGAAGGTGCAAACACAAGAAGGGGGTTGAATTGTGTTTGTAATACTTGAATTCTTTTTTTGTTTTTGATGATTATTTAAAATTTGATATATAAGCAAGCAGAATTAGCAGCGGATAAAGTAAAATAATCAACACAAAGATTTATCTTGGTTCACCATTAACTAGGCTACATCAAGTCCCTTCACATTGAAGGATTTTTCCACTAATTCAAAACCTTTGAATTACAACAACACTACTGACACTCCAAGTCAGTCTTCCCAAACAGTCTAACATCCTAGACTTTTTAGGAACATAGCACCTTGACTTCACAAGTCAAGTCTTCTCCTACCAATCTGACAATCCCAGATTGCATAAGGGATTTCAACACCTTGAATCTAATTGCTAAGTCACCTACTACTTCTTCTGACTCTTTAGATTGTAGACTCTACTTCAACAATATAGATCTGACACAAGGGAACGAAAAACAAGAGTACTTGCTTTTGGAAAACTGATACTCACAATTAACCTCACTGAAAACTCGAGTGTTTGCTTCTAGAAGTTTATGACTCTTTTACTAATTTTTGATGCAAAGTCTTCTGCCTTGAGCCTCCTTTTATAGATAAAAATTAAGGTTTCTTCCATGATCAAATTCAAGCTATATCTGTCTAGATTCTCTTGGAAAAATAACTTGGCCAATCGGATTTCACTTAAATAAAAATCGCATCTTTTTAGCTTCAGATTGCATTTGAAAATTTTGTTGACCAATCTTGTTTTTTTTAATTTCAAACCATATCTTTTTAAGCTTCATACTGCATTCGAATTTCTTCAAGTCTTCAGTGAATTTTTGAATCAAATCCCCTTAATACTTTGATCAAATTTCTATCAAAATTTAATCAAGTCTTCTTCGAATTTTAATCAAGTCCTCACTGATTTGCATCATGATTTAAATTCTGGACTGTATGATGTTCTGATCTCGACCAACTATGGACTATGTAATCTGATCTGCGCCAATTCTGTGATCTTCTGATCTCGGCCAACACTGGACCATGATACTTAAATCTGGACCATTGATCTGAACATTTACCCTCTGATCTGGACCAAGTCTGGACTGGGTCTGGATTGAATCTGAATTAAATATGGACTTATGATATTTTAATCTAGACCATTGATCTTTTAATCTGGACATTTATCCTCTGATCTGGGTCAAGTCTGGATTAAATCTGGACAATCATTTCTTCTGATTTGGACTGAGTTTTATGTTCTGGACCATGCTATCTTCTGGTCTGGACCAATCTAGACCAAGTCATTTGTTCTGGACCAGTTATCTGCTGGTCTGGACCAAGTCTGGACTAAGTCATTTGTTCTGGACCAGTTATCTTCTGTTTTGGACCAAGTCTGGATTAAGTATGGACTGATTCTTATATTCACGACCAAGTTATCTTCTGGTAAGGATTAAGTCTGGACCATGTCTGACTTATGATTCCTTTGTGTCTGAAACAAGTCTCCTTCTGACAAGCTTCCTTCTAGGCTGGACCAGGTCTCCTTCTGGACTCTGCTTCCTTCTGATCTGGGCCAAGAAAAATATCCTCTGATGATGTTATTTGACCTTTGATGACATCCTCTGGTGTCCTCTAGATGCATCCTCTGGTACCCTCTGGATGTATTCTCTGGCCGAACCTTCTGGTGACATTTCTATCTTCTGGTTGCTTCCTCTGGATGTATCTTCTAGTGGTGTCATCCTCTGATTTTGCACAGCTTCTGATTTGTTCTTCTAAGTCAAAATACTATTTACATAAAATACTTTTGTTAACATCAAAACTAAGTATAGAACCAACTTGGTTCCAACACAGTGGACATTCAGCTTTGTAATGCCCTTGCTTGTTGTAGCCAAAGCAAGTGATTTGGCTCTTATCTATTTCAGTTTTGAAGCTTTCTCTCTTGCTTGGAAATCCCTTCTTGATTTGCTCCCTTTTTCTCATCATTCTTTGGATTTTTCTTGTGAGGAGAGCTATTTCTTCATTTCCTTCTTCATGTCCTTCTTCTTCAATTTCTCCTTAAAATTGTGATGGCATGCTTTCTTGAGAGACTTTTAAGGCAACTGATTTACCTTTCTTTGTTGGTTTGTCTTCCATTAGCAACACTTCATGTGCTCGCAAGGTTCCAATTAATTTTTCTAGCCTAAGTGTTTCAAGATTTTTTGCTTGACTTATGGTTGTTATCATTGGCCTCCACATAGCTGGAAGACATCTCATGATTTTCCTTACTCGATCTTGCACAGAGTAGGCCTTGCCTAAGGATCGCATTTCATTAACAATAGTTGTAAATCTGGAGTACATTTTATCTATTATTTCTCCTTCATTCATTTCAAACAACTCAAACTTTCTTATGCCTATATCAATTCTTGTTTCCTTTACATGACTAGTTCCTTCATGATGAGTCTGCAATGTGTCCCATACCTTTTTTGCAGTGTCACATTCATCGACTCTCTCACTTTCTTCCCTGCTTAAGGCACGTGATAAAAATAATTGAGCTTTTGAGTTTAGTAGTACCTTAGATTTTTCTTCTAGTGTCCAATCAATTTATTTCTTTTCAACAAATGTTGGATCATTTTGATGAACCTTTGGTATGAAATCACCTTCTGTAATGATGCGCCACATTCCTGTGTCTTGGGACTTTAGGAACAGCTGCATTTTGTTTTTCCAGAAGTAGTAATCTGAGCCATCAAAGTAGGGTGGTCTATTTGATGACTCTCCTTCAGCAGTGTACTTTGCTTTTGACATTTTCTTCCTAGATCTTTTCTCTACACTATTTAAGTGTTTTTTTAAGAGATTGTGCTCTGATGCCAATTGAAGTAGCAATTTACAAGAAAAGGGGTTTGAATTGTAAATTAACCTTTTAAAATTTACTGAAAAAATTAACTCAAGATTGATGTTGCTTGTAAATCAGAAAAACGGATAACGTTCTTGGTTAGTTGAAAATGACAGTTTTAGTTTATCTATTGAACTTGATATTTAAAGACTTGAAAGTAAATAGATAAGGGAAGGAATACAACACACAGATATATCTTGGTTCACCCAACTTGAGCTACGTCTAGTCCTCATAATTGTGAGATTTTCAACTAAGTGCTCCAAGGCAAGAACTCTCTTGACTTTTACACAAACTTTATGCAGATCAATCTTGATCTGTTACAACCAATACCTTTCAATCCAAAAAGGAGTTTTTCACTGATCTACCATTCAATCTTTACAAGGATTAATCACACTACCTTCTCTATAACATAGAAGGATTTTTACAACTTCTCAAAACTAGTTTTTACTCACTTTGTCTTGATATTACAATGGAATGATAAAGTGTTTGATAGAATCTAAATATCCTCAACTCGTGTTTGAGTATTGATTCTGATCTTTGGAACTCAAAGTGATCTTAGAGCACAATAGTAATTGGATGATGAAGTTTCTAAGTACTTGACAAAACTTGAGAAAATGTGTGTAAAAAGGGTGAAAGCTCTTGAATATGATCATGAATGATGAAATAATTGCTTTCATGAGTTCTGGTATTTGCCTTCACCTTGAGGTCTCTTTTATAGACTCAAAAAGAGCTTATGACAGCTCATTTGCCCGTTTGGAGCAGACTGGATGTCCTTTGTCAGTGATTAGGTGAGAGCACACCAAAAAGCAAGAATGTTCTTCATCCTTGCTTCTGAAGTTCAAGAACAGACTTGGTTCTTTCTCTGTGTGGCAACTGAGTCTTGATCTTAGTGATGTGTATTCTTGGTCTTTGACTTTGTAGAAGGATCTTCCAATAATGATTTGCTCTTATCGTGATTGAGAGAGCATGATTGAATTGGAACTACACAAATTGAATCTGGAACTGCATTTGCGTTTTTGCATTTCTGGAGCACCTCAAGAACGTTCTTCGTTTTCTTCAAAATTTTCCAGAACGTTCTTGGTTTTATTGACTTAACTTGTTTCTTCTTTGATATGATCTGTTTAAGTTTCTTGGTGCCTATCTTGATTAATACACTCAAGCACACTTATTATATACAAAACGTGCTTTAGAATCATAATTATAATTCTTAATTAATCTTTGTTTATCATCAAAATATTTAAATTGGGGTTTTGTCTCAACAATATAAACATGCTGACAAAGAAAATATTATCATATTTTGTGTGATTTATCTCTCTTCAAATGAAAGTGTCCATTAAATGAAAAATATCTAAACTCATTCACTCTTATTAGTTGATATTGATACACACACAATTTCTACAAGTTTTAAAAGGACAACTTTGATGCATTTGATGTTGATCCTAACTTAAAATATTGACAACTATCCATTATTACTTCAAATTCACGATTATCTCAACAAAAAAAATATTAATTACAAAATAAGTATTTTAAGTTAAAAGTTACTCAAAACATATATAAAAATGCACTAAGAATGACAATAGACACTCTCTGAACAGAGTACCGTTAAACTCGTGTTCATATCTGTGTTTAAAAAAAAATAAGCTTATTCTGGCGTGGAACACATTTTTAGTAGTCCTCTCTATGTCTTATGAGCACCTAAGTGTTCATACTTGTGCCAATTACTTGCAATTTGACTATGAAATGACAATAAATAACAAAAATATATCAAAACTCAATTAAATTACGATCCAAAAATCTTTCAAACCAACAATAAAATATTATAAATGATAGTATTTAGCTAAATTAAAACACTCAATATAAAAAACACGGATATATTACTATAAACATAAAAAAAATCTTAAAAACCATAAAATTGTTTATATACATACATTTATTTGTCTAGGAAAGTGATAATTATTACAAAAAACTTAAAACACAAAACACATGAACAATTATAAAAAAGGAAATATCTATTCTTTCTAAAAGGAAAACATGTTGTCATTCCAGTAGTTTATGGGTAAATTGTTGTGTAAGATACAACAATTCTTTTATATTAATGTATAGGCGATGCTCTTCCAACCTTAAAAAAATCTTGGTGTTTTTTCTAGAATAAAAAAATGAGATTAATAATGTTACCGAAAATTCAAATGGAAATAGAAGAACAACCATCTTTATATATATACATGGGTGTGAGACGAGGTGCGAAAATAAAAAGTTATACACATATATCTATATCCATTCAAATTTCTGTATAATTATCCGAATCGAATCTATATTTAAGTTTTTACTCTAACTAATGCAAATATTTTTTATGGGTGCTATGACATAACATCTAGGTAGAGATAACAAAAAAATCCTTACAAATGAATACTCATTGCAATCCTCCCATTGTGCACATAAGTTTGTTCTTTTAAAAATCCCATAGAGTAATATAATAGGAACCCATTTTGAGTTGCAGCAAAAAAAGAAACACATTTTGAAATTAGTGGAATTCATTAAATTTCAGTCAAATAAAATAAATAATAATTTTATCGAAAATAGTGTGTATTGTATGATGACGGTACAATCAAAACGAAAATGTTTAAAGCTTCAAATCCCCCGTCTTTGCGAAACAGTGACATCAACCGCTGGTTTCACGACTCCCGACGCCGGACGTATCACCTCCAAGGTTTTCATTTCTCAAATCTCAAATCTCAAATCTCAATTTGTTCCAAGTTCAATAATTACTACTTGTTAATTTATCACATGCATTGTAATTAACTAATTCGTTTTGTCAAATTAAATGTTACTACATTTGTGGTTTTGTTCTATGCATGTTGATGAAAACTTTTGCATGTATCGGTTTCTCAAATTCTTTTGTCTGATTGTAATTGAACCTATTTTTTGGGAATTCTATCATGGAGTAGGATTTTTGTGGAAGCTATTTTATATATTTGAATTTTAATTGGTAATTTTACTGTTATTAGAATTAGATTTACAGGTTTATTTAAGGTTGTTGTAACCTATGTAAATCGACACTTCTTATCGAAAGTGTGTCCCGGTGTCCGATGTGTGTCGGTGTTCGACACCGATATGTTCATTACATTCAATTAATTCATTTTCTCAAATTATTACCTGACGTGTCAGTATTGTACCCGGTGTTCGTATCAGTATACGTGCTTCATAGGTTGTAACTGGTTTCGATGTTCAGTTCCCTGAGATATGGATTGATTGATGTTGTTGTGTGTTGTGTTAATTTGGATTAATGATTTTTGGTATTTGAATTTAGTGTTTTTTTGGTTCTACGGTGATGAAAAATGATTTTGAATTAAATGTAAATTGTTTTATGTTAAGATGCTTTGATGTAAAAGTAAGTTGAAAGATAAATTTGAGGATAAAATCATGTTTAGAGGTAAAAACTCCAAATCTTTATTAAGTTAGAATCTATTCTGGAGGTTAAAACAATTCTACTTGAGAACATGCAAACATGCCTAATTCAGTTTACAATTCTAGAATTACTTTTGTCTCTCACAAAAGTGAATCCAAACCGTGTTGTTAAATAGCGGCTATTGTTTCGCAATATACTATTTAGTACAAAGTATAATCAAATAGCGACTATAGCGGTGTTATAGCACTGTTGCATAGCGGAATTTGAACAAACCACTATTTTTGCGATTGACAACTCTGATCCAAACATATACTTACCATTAGCATGCCTTGAGATTTTTATTTTATTTCTGGGTTGTCCATGTTTTAATTGAATTGGAGATCGTGAGGCCTAGAATAATTTTGGTGTTTTCTTGATGCAGCAGTCGGGTCTTAAGTTTTGTTTGTTTGCTTTGTTATGATTGCTACTTGCAATTCCTGTGTGGAGTACAATTAAGTTTTTGCCTTCTAGATAGTGTTCCGTTCTTGTAAAGGTTGCTGCTATCTTGGGGTTGGATTTGCTAAGAGATTTGGAAGTCTCACTTCATACTTGGATTTTTAAGTTGTTTGTAATCTTTTCTGTTTTGCAGGATTTTTCATCTTCACATTAGTTGTGATTTAGTCTCTTTTATCTTTGATGCATTTTTTGTTCATGTTTCATATTTTATAATGATTTTTCTGTTTTGTCTCATCCCCGCACTACTCTCTAATAAACAAATAAAATGTTATAAAAAAATGTACACCAAATTCAGAATTTTTTTTGCTACCTAATCAGAATTAGTGCAACAGTATTTGACAGTATTTTTTCTGAGTGTCATAAATTAATTCTTGACCATTCATTTGAAATTAAGCATGACGGAAATTTCAACTATGCAGCAATGTCACCTCTAGGATTAGGGGTGTAGATGAATAATGAATGAATAACATTAATTTCAACTATGAAAGACGTTAATTTGATTATGTTTAACTTTTCGGCAGTAGATGAATGAATAAAGGTGAAAAACTATCACATCTTGTTTTAGAATATTATTTTGTAATGAAACAAATGAGTTATTTAGATGTATATATATATATATATGTGGATTCTCAATTTAGATCTTTCATTAATAATGTTCATATTTTATTAAATTATAATAAATAAATATATGTATTGCATTGTCGGTGTCCTATTTTTTGAACATTAGCAGTGTTGACTTGTCTGTGTCGGAGTCAGTGTATCATAGAATTTCAATATTTTAAGGATTAAGTTGTGTTGAAGTTGTGGGATTTTAGAGAAAAGGAGGAAATAAAATAACAAGGGTTTGAATATTATTGATAATAACTTTATGCCATCTTGATTACAATAGACTCAATACTAATCTCTATTTATAGAGAAACATAGCCTCAATCCTGAATCAGGAACAAATCGTAATAATGAGAGATATTCTAAGATATCTCTATGATTATAAATTGATCCATAGATTCTAGGAAATAACTCAAGATACTCTAATATAATATAAAAGATATTACAAAATATTTTCTAATATTCTAACACTCCCCCTTAAGCTAAAGCTTACTAAGCTTTAGCTTGTTACAAGAAAATAATGTTTTGTTCCACAAAATAATAAAAAATGGATGGAAAGGCAACTTAGGGATGCAAGTGAAGTCGGAGAGAATTGCTATGAATATAGTCTAGCCAGATAGCTAGAATAATCATCAACATGAAAGAAATTCATGGCAAGCAATTGAACAAAGCAAGGTCCGTTCTTCTAAGAAACTGCATTTGGAAGCTCCAAACCAATAATATTAGAGACTCAAAATATTTAAACTTGAATCTGCTTCAAGGAGAGAGAGGCGTGCTTCAAGGAGAGAAAGGCAAGGCCAGTGCATCTGAGACAAATTGCCACAATAAAGTGAGTCATGAAAATAAAAGACACCATCAGAATAACCATCAACGGAAGAAGAAGTCATCACTGATATGATTCATATGTGGGAAAAGGGACACCACCAGAATGATCGTTGGTGGGAATATAAGCCACTATTATAATCTATTAGGAATAACTAAATTGCATGACAAACACCGAAAAAGAAGCAGCGCGATTTTAACGAAACGAAGCCATGATCGATCAGCGAAATAAGAAGATGCATCCAAAACAGAAGTGATAACGGCTGTTTGAACAATGACACATATTTTCGTTGATCAAAATTGGAGAGTAAGGGCAGATCTGGAACCATCGAGGAGAGAATAATCGCGCACCAAGAAAGTAAAAAAGCCCAAAATGTTAACCACACCCAACAGAAGCAAATAATTTTTCACCCGAATACCTGCTGGGTACCATGCATCTACTTTACTCTTGTCCTTGTTTTGTGCCAAATACAAGAACCCAAATGCACCAACTATAGTCCCAAGTTTCCACGTTGCTGATGAAATTCCATAGCAAGTAGATCGGAATCTAGGAGGAACAATCTCTGCCGGCACAACAAATGTAGTAGCATTTGGCCCAAAATTTGCAAATAAGAAGGTCAATGAATACAATGCGACAAATCCTATACGATGATGCTTAATAGACCATACAATAGGAAACAACACAACACAACAACAAACAACATCAACAAGGAGGAAAATCTGTTTCCATGTTACCCAATCATGACCCATAAGGTCCACTCTCATCAATAACAACCTGAGCAATGTTAGCAACAATCTGTAATGGAATCACAATCATAAGAACCTTCTTTTCCTTATCCTAAAGGAAAGGATTGAGAAAAGACCAATCAGTATCAATCAATGCAATAAGAGTGAAAAGCGAAATTCCTTTAAGGAAACTAAACATGTAGAAAAGTATATCCCAACCATGTGCACTACCAGTGCTTTAATATACGATTTATCTTCCTCAAACAAAAGATTAATAGCTTTCAAAATTATAACAACAAGCATGAAGTAATGAATTCGAAAAGCTGTTAATCGTGTTTTTGTAAAGAACATTGATCCAAACAGCAGTGAGGGTAAAATAGACCAAAGAGAAGAGAAAGTAAACCCTAGGGAGAATGGTTCTACCAGTGGAGAGATGATCGCGAACGTTGTTCTTTCCGTCGAGATTATACATAGCGGATTCAACATCCATGGTGACTTTGAGTTGTTGAGGTTGCATCATGACGTATGGCTGTTGCGGCAGCGACTGCTGGTACTGCCGTGGTGGCTATTGCTCCATGCCAGGTCCAGGCAAACCAATAAGTCCATCACCACTCCTCTCAGTAGCACCTCTAATTTTTTTCATCAACCACCACCTTACTCTCTCTTTTCCTCATGTTAAAACCAGGAGTTATAGCAAAGATTGATTTACCCCTATTATCATCAGCAGCTCCATTTACTTTCCTCCTATCACCAATTCCAGAAGCTCCACCTTTTAGTCTCTGTGTAAACCTTCAATCCTCTTTTGATAACAAAGGAGGTGGAAGTCTAGGATTCAAATTCATATCGCTGTAATAATATGAAAGATAAGCTGGATCAGACCTAAGCTCTTCCTCAGAAGCAAAACCATTACACGAAAACTCCAAAACAGTAGCCGAAACCGTAGAACCACCACCAAATAACCCACCAACTGCACTCAGAGAACCCTCAATAGTTGGAGGAGTTGATCGACTCCTATACAAATTAAGTTTAGGTTCATGATGATCAACCTCATATCTTCTTTGATCACGAAGAAACATACCTATTTCCTTCTCAAATTCATCACCAAATGAACCGTTGTTACCACCAATCGCTGACCTCCTACCCAATTCAGACAACATTATTTTTTCTCTTTCAAAAACTCAAATTGATCATCGCAGTTTTTCACTAACTAAAACCTGATCACTACCCTTAACCCAAAATAAAACCATAAACCGTTAAACAACTCATAAACGCAAAGTTTTACCATGGAAGTGGTTGTGTCGGAAAATTTGCTGTAAAATTGTTTTCAACAGCAGCGTCCGGTAGCAGCAGACAACGGATCTTGGAGGTAGCAGGTGTAACTGTAGCCCAAAACTAGAATACGAGGGCAGATTCATAACCAGGAGGCCGAGGCAAGTTTAATGGAAGAGGTCGCGTCTTAAACGGCTGCCAGACATGCCGTCACGCACGGTGAAGAGCGGTGGCACGTGGATCTTACGCGTGGTGGACGATGAGGCGCATGCAATGGCTTTCAGTGACACGCTTTAAGGTGTGGGCCGGTCTGGAGAAGGCGAAGCTGATGGAGTGGTCTTTTGCCGGAAAAGTCGGCGGAGACGGTGACGGCGGCAGTAGTAAACTGAACGGAAAACAAGCGAAACCAATGTCGAAATGTATCACGACAGTGGTTTGAAAAAGGAATGATCACGTTGGAAAAGAGAAACTATGATTATATTCCCAAACTGTTGGGAACTGGGCAGCGGAATAGAGGTGTGATCGTTCAAGGAGGATCAAAATAGGCTCTAGATACCATGTTGAAGTTGTGGGATTTTAGAGAAAAGGAGGAGATAAAATAATAAGGTTTTGAATATTATTGATAATAACTTTATGCCATCTTGATTACAAAAGACTCAATACTAATCTCTATTTATAGAGAAACAGTCTCAATCCTAAATTAGGAACAAATCATAATAATAATGAGAGATATTCTAAGGTATCTCTATGACTATAAATTGATCCTAGGTAATAACTCAAGATACTCTAATATAATATAAAAGATATTACAAGATATTTTCTAATATTCTAACAAGTTGAACTAATTAATTTTTCAGTATCTATTGCTAAAGTGAAAATGGGTAAACTTTCAGGACCACAAGTCTTCTTTAATCTCACTTTTCCTTTTGAGAAATCACTGGAAGAAGTGATAGCATGACACTCATGGATAACAAAGGAACACTCAAGTCTTCAAGTTCGGAATTGGATCTTGATCGACCCAACGTTGAGGATTACCTACCATCAGGAGCCGCCATTGAACAAGAACCTCGTGGCAAGCTTCGCCTGTATACCGTCTTTCTTTTTCCATATTCTGTTTGTACTGTTCTTTGGATACTGAACTGGGAAATGATAAAGAAACAGTATTTTCTTTACTTTATCTTTTTGAACTTTGAAGTATGAAGTTTTAGTTGTGATTTTGATATTACTAATTTTCTCTGGATTTTTTATTCCAGGCATGATATACTCGATATTTCTCCTACTTTATCTGAGTCAGCTGGTGCAATTGTAGATGTAAGCTTTTCCATTAATCTTTTATTTAGCGTTTTACTGCTTTTGTGGTTTTGATATATCAGCGATTACTTTTCAGATAATCAGTTATATAATTAAATTATTATAGAGAGAACTTGAAGTTAAACATAATGAGCTGTCGATCTTTTATAATTATACACTTTCCTCCTGCCATAAATATCCTTATGTCTCTGTTTTTTTGTTACACTCACACTGTTTAGTAGGCTATTATTGATGATATTAAGCAAACATATATTTTAAAATCTCAATATCAATGATATATGTGTCCACACGCATATGTTTGTATGTATGTATGTAAATGGAATATAGTTATTTTCTTGTTTCATTATATATTTAAAACCTCTTTTTTTATATTAGCTAAGCTTTGATGGTTACTTACCCCTTCAAAATTTTATGCTCATCAGGACTCATTCACAAGATGTTTCAAGTCAAATTCTCCAGAACCATGGAATTGGAATATTTATTTGTTTCCTTTGTGGTGTTTTGGAGTATTGGTTCGATATTTGCTACTGTTCCCTACAAGGTTAGCTTATTCCAAACACTAACCGATATCCATTACACTGTAACTATAAAATATGGCTATAATAGGGTTTGCTTGACTGATTTTTGATTGTGTATAGACATATATCTTATATTGTAAATAGAAATAGTGTCTCCCATGTTTATTTGTATTTATTGCAAGTAGCCTATATAAAATAGTCTCCGTTGCGTAGTTGAGACATTACGGTTTCATCATTACATGCCTCTCTTTACTCTCTTTCAATATGGTATCTAGAACCTTACGAGTGTCAACACTAATCCGTGGAACCACTGTTCCTAGTGGCATTTTTCTCTCTCGATAAACCGTGTTCCTCTTCCAGTTCCAAACTACTTCTGTCTTCCCTTTTCCGGAACCACCAGCTGCAGCACTGTCAGAAAACTGTTAACCTAACATTGTTCATCAACAATTACTATTATACAGTATATACTGTTCATCAACAATTATTGTTCACCATGCATTGTTTGTGAAGTTACTATTCATCATGTGTTGCTGTTTATCAGTCTTTTTTTGTTACTGTTGTGACATTGAGTCTGTTTTCAGTGCTTATTTGTCTCTTTTCTGCTCACACATGGCTTCAAGAACCACCTTTGCCCCTTCTACTTACATGATCTGATGAACGTCAGCTCTCAAGTCTCTGAACCATTTTGGTTGTGAAACCCTAAAAAAGGAACAAAGGAAAGAGGGGTGTATTGGTGTCAAATCATGAAATTGTGGCTGACTTTCACTATCTAATTCACCTTTTGTATTTGGCCTTTTTGTCTCTCTTTGCCGCTTTTCATGTTAACGAGCTCTTTTTTACTTTCATATTTTCTGGCGAAGTGATGTTATCCTAATTAATCCTGCAGGGTTCTAGTGTTAACTATAGGATGGATAGTATTTCTTTCATCCTTCATTCCAGTGCACCTTCTATTGAAAGGACATGACAAGTTGAGGAGGAGTTTTGAGGTGCATATTTAACTTGTTCTTGCTTCTTTCTGTCTTTTCCTGTTTATTTTTTTTTAACATTGGTTTCTTTATATCTTTTCTTACAGAGTTCTACAACCACTGTTAATGACCTTTCAAACAGCATAAAATTGAAATGATTTTTTAGAATTTGATTTTTTTTTTATTCAGCTTATCTTGAATCATAATGAATTTCTGTGTTTCAGTTGTCTTGAATCCTTGATGATACTGATGTATAGGGTTCCGTGTGTGTGTGGTATGCTAATCTTGTTTTCTTAAAATAAGTTATATATACTTAGGGTCCGTTTGATCTGCAAAAGAGTAAGTACCGGACATAAAAGTACATGTTAAAATTTTTGTATTGTACGATATTTGATGCACAATGGATAACACAAACAAAAATAATGTGAAATTTACTACAATATCCTTTATGATATGTATAAATATTTATGACGATCAATATTAATAGAAGAGAGAGAGAGAGAGAAAGCGATTTAGGTAGGGGAAAGGGTAGATAAAGAGAGAGGAAACAACAACAAAGAGAAATGGGAGAGAGAAAGCAAGAGATGAGAGAGAGTGAGTGGATGGGAGAGATAGAGATATAAAAGGGAGAGAGATGAGATAGCAAGGAAGAGAAAAGAGAGGAGATAGAAGAGATAAATGAGACAAAAATGACAGCTTTTGTCTAGTTTCTTGTCCCCCAGTTTGTCCAGTCCAACAACCAATTTTTACATCAAACATGGTACAATATGAACTGTTCTGTCCTATTCCTCATTTTTCAGCCAATCAAACGCACCCTTTAGGTTATGTCCAAATTTTGGTATTTCCTTGTGTTCTACCATTTGAGTATTGTAATGAGTTTTAGATTCATTTGGTTTTAAGTATTTATTATCTGGTCTCAGGTCATTTTTCCTCACCTAGTAAGGAAAATGTAGCATTTGCCTTACTTTTTGTTTCTATTTTCACTGTCAAAGATGACCGATTTTCTCTTGGAATAAGAATATTATTATTATTATTAGTCAGGTTAGTTGTGGGATGAAAACATTGTGGAAAGGTTGCATTTAAAAATCACATGCTCAATTAAGAACAATCGGTAGAATATTGAATAACCAAAACAACCTCCGGAGAAGGTGCCTTTTTTAGTGACGAAATTCCATAGAACTGGATTTGGCCAATGGTCTGTTGAGCATTATTTAAATTTGTCCTCTATATAATGATTTTCCTAATTAATGGATGTTGTATGCAGTGGATTACACAGTAGAAGTTATTTTCCTATACTTGCAATGAATTGCGTAATGCCCTCTTTTTTCCCTTTGCTGGTATTAATTCCAATACATTGATCTTTTGTTCATCAAATTAAATGTATTTAAATTGTTCATTTCCTTCAGAGGTCTTTGGTAGAGATGATGTGCAGTTTCTTTGTTGCATCTTGGACTGGTGTTGTCAAGTACCATGGGCCAAAGCCCAGCAGGCGACCAAAACAGGTTTGTCTAACATTTATTAATGTTTTCATAATTACCTTATTTTCATATTCATGTAAGATAAATGTAATTAATCACTAATCAAGCTTTCCCTTCATTTTTTAACAGGTTTTTGTGGCCAACCACACTTCCATGATTGATTTCATTATCTTAGAACAGATGACTGCCTTTGCTGTTATTATGCAGAAGCATCCTGGATGGGTTGGTAAGTATATATAATATCATGTTTGAATTACAATACACAAAATATGTGCCTTCATCACGAATACGATGATTTATATTATAATTGTTGGTGTTGTTGAAGTTATAAGGTTTTAGATACAAATGTCAAAACACTAACCCTATTTATACTAATACTGAACTAATTCTGCGGAAAAACGATTGTTTATTCACTTGATACTCACAAACTTATTACATGAGGAGATATAAATAGGATAGGAAATTAATTTTGTACAATCAAATAGAGCTGAAAATCAGGAAACTGATTTTCCCTATAAATGCTATCACTAAATAGGAAATAAAATTAAAACAGAAATCCTAATTAATACATATTAATAATTGTACATCAGAATATGATTTTGATCTCTTAATCAACACTCCCCCTCAATCTGGGTGGTAGATGTCTATCATGCCCAGATTGGATCTGATATTCTCATATGTATTTCTTGGAAGAGCTTAGTCAGGATGTCAGCGGTTTGGTTGCACGATGGTACATGATCAATACTTATAATACCATGATCAATCTTCTCCTTTATAAAATGTTGGTCAATTTCCACATGTTTTGTTCTATCATGGTGAACGAGGTTCTTTGCAATGCTGATGGCAGCTTTGTTGTCACAAAAGATTCTCATGGTGTAATTGGTTTCTGTTCTGATTTCATCCAGTATTTTCTTTAGCCAGATTCCTTCACAAATGCCTTGTGCCATGGCTCTAAATTCAGCTTCTGCACTGCTTTTAGCTACCACGAGCTGTTTCTTGCTTCTCCAAGTAACCATATTTCCCCACACGAATGAGCAATAACCAGTAGTTGACTTTCTGTCTGATGTACATCCAGCCCAATCTGAGTCAGTGTATACTTCGATACCCCTATTTGTGT
Organism: Cicer cuneatum; assembly: GCA_037974295.1. Lineage (NCBI taxonomy): Eukaryota > Viridiplantae > Streptophyta > Magnoliopsida > Fabales > Fabaceae > Cicer > Cicer cuneatum. The sequence continues at coordinate 15,153,563 of JBBPBO010000002.1, read as the reverse complement.
TTTTTCTGAAATGAAGACCTCTACCTGGTGTACCTTTAAGGTACTGCAAGATTCTGTTCACAGCTTTCATGTGAACTTCGGTAGGGCTTGTCATGCTTACGGCAAATCCAATATCAGGCCGAGTATGAGTTAGGTAGATCAATTTCTCAACTAGACTTTGATACCTCTCTTTGTCAGCTAGTGGATCTTCTTCGCGGATGCTTCTGCTTACTGATTCCATAGGGGTATTGGCAGCCTTACACTCGAGCATTCCAATTTTTTGGAGTAAGTCTAGGGTGTATTTCCTTTGAGAGACATATATTCCCTCTTTTGTTCGAGCTACTTCCATCCCTAAGAAATACTTTAAGTTGTCCTAAGTCTTTGACTTCAAACTCCCTAGTCAAGAGTTCTTTCAGGTGTCTGGTTTGATTATGATCATCTCCTGTGATAATGATATCATCAACATACACAATGAATAAAGTTACCTTTCCTTCCAATGAGTGTTTGACAAACATAGTGTGATCAGATTGGCCTTGTATGAATCCATCATTTTTGACAACTCTAGTTAATCTATCAAACCATGCTCTAGGGGATTGCTTGAGGCCATACAAAGATTTTCGTAGCTTGCACACCTTGTTCGAAGTGCTGGATGATTCAAGTCCTGGGGGAATTTGCATGTAGACTTCCTCTTCTAACTCACCATTTAGGAAGGCATTTTTAATGTCTAGCTGGTGTAGTGGCCAATCCAAGTTTGCAGCCAAGGATAATATGACTCGTAATGAGTTAAATTTGGCCATTGGAGCAAATGTCTCTTCATAGTCTATGCCATATGATTGGGTGAATCCCTTTGCCACTAATCGCGCCTTGTACCGATTTATGCTCCCATCGGCATTGTATTTGATAGAGAATATCCACTTACAACCAACTTGCTTCTTCCCTTCTGGTAGAGCAGTAATTTTCCAAGTGTTATTTTTAATCAATGCATGAAGTTCTTCTGTTACAGCTGCTGCCCACTCAGGTTGTTGGAGGGTTCTTGAATATTCCTTGGAATATAGGTGCTGTCAAGTGCTGCTATAAATGCCTTGTATCCTTGTGATAATTTCCCATACGACACGTATCTTTCAATGGGGTGCTGAGTACAAGTTCTCGTCCCTTTTCTTAGTGCAATAGGAATATCACTGCCAGTTAAACTCATATTGACAGGTTCTGAGTTGGGAATAGTATTACCTGATGATATTCCATTTTCTAGAGTCTGGTTGGATTCATGGCTTTGCATTGGAGCTGCATTTGACTTTACCACCTGTTTGCTTTTCGTCTTCCTAGTGTAAACTTTCCAATCAGCTTCTTGTGCAGAAATTTCTACTAGTGCAGTTTCAAGGACTGGTTCTGCTGGTGTGGAATTTTCTGGTTCTGTTGGTATGAAATTTTCTGGTTCTGCTGTTGTAGAATTTACCCATTCGGCTGATTCTGTAGGTGCAGGATTTTCTGCTTCTGCTGCTGCAGTTTTGTTCGACCATCTCAAAATCAAAAAATTGGAATTCTGTTATTTCTTTCGGGATTATGGTATTCTCCCCCTGAATTCCAACTTTTGAGTAATAAGGTTGATTCTCAAAGAAGGTCACATCCATAGTGTGGTAAAATTTTCTGGTTGTTGGGGAATAACACCTATATCTTTTTTGGTGAGGTGAGTAGCCAAGAAAAATACTTTTGATAGATTTTGGGTCAAGTTTGTTGCGAGAGGGTTTAGGTTGTTAACAAAGGCTGAACATCTAAAGATTTTAAATGGGATTGAGGTGAGAACTCTACTGGTTGGAAAAATATTTTGGAGAGTGGAATATGGTGTGTCAAAATTGAGGATGCGGGAAGGCATTTATGAGATAGGTGGCCGAAAGGACAGCTTCTCCCCAAAAATGTTTTGGTACATTTGTGGCTAGCATGAGATCTTGTTACTTCCAGTAGATGCCTATTTTTCCTTTTTGCGACCCCATTTTGTTGGGGGTATCTACACATGAACTCTGGTGGATAATTCCATGGATCTTAAGGTAGGACTCTAGTGCTGAACTAAAATATTCACGACCATTGTCGGTTCTGAGCACCTTAATTTTTGTTTGGAATTGTGTTTGCACCATGGTGTGGAAAAACTCAAATAATTTTCCAACTTCTGATTTCTCTTTCATGAGAAATATTCATGTGACTCTTGTGTGATCATCGATGAATGTTGAAGTAGCAATGTCGATTTACAAGAAAGGGGAGTTTGAATTGTAAATTCGCCCTTTTAAAATTCCTGTTAAAAACTTAAGAAAATAACTCAAGATTAATCTTGGTTGTGAAAATAGAAAACGAAGAACGTTCTTGGTTTTCACCAGAAAACAGAGAACGTTCTTGGTTAGTTAAAATCAACAGTTTAGTTTATCTATTTAACTTGATAATTAAAAGACTGAAAGTAAATAGAGATAAGGGAAGAGAAATCACACACGGATATATCCTGGTTCACCCAACCCGGGCTACGTCCAGTCCTCACAACGGTGAAATTTTCACTAAGTGCTAAAACAGAGATCAATTTTGGTTTTACATACCCTGTTTTAGATCAACTTTGATCTGTTACAAAAACAAATCATTTCCACCTAGAAAGGAGTTCAATCAAATCACATATCAATCTTTAGATAGGATTTTACAGTTCACCTTTTAATTATAAAAGGATTTCCAACAAGTTTACTCAAAACTATATAGCCTTGAGTTTACAATGATATGATTTAAAGTGTTTTGTCAGAATCTGAGAAGGCTCAACACTTGTTTGAGTTCTGATTATTTGACAGAGAAATACACGAGAATGATTCTAGGAATCGAATAGGAAAAATCAGAACTGACTCAATGTATGTGAGTGAGCTAACTTCAAGTATGATTGAAGTGAGTAATGAATTGCTTAGTACTTGAAGCTCTGATTTTGGACAGAATCTGAGTATGCTCAACTCTTGTTTGAATTCTGATTCTTTGACAAAAGAATTCAGTAGAATGATTCTGATATGAAGAAGAAGAAGAACAAAACTGAATCTTTTGTTTTTGATTGAGAAGCTTTCAAGTATGTAAGTGATATATTGATTTGAACTTTAAGCACTTGAATCTGATTATGAATGATGAAAAATTGCTTTCGTGAGTTCTTTTTGTTGCCTATATCTTGAGTTCTCTTTTATAGACTCAAAAAGTACTTTTGACAGCTCATTTGCCCGTTGGGAATAGCTGGCTTATCCTCTGTCAGTAATTAGGTGAGAGCAGGTCAAAAAGCAAAAACGTTCTTCATTCTGTTTCTAATGTTCAAGAGTAGACTTGGTTCTTCCTTTGTGTTGCAAATGAGTCTTGATCATAGTGATGCGTATTCTTGACTTTTAAATTATAGGGATCCTCTGGTGATATCCTTTGGAGTTATTTTCGGGTATCCTTTGGAGGTATCTTCTGATGACGTCATTTGGAGGTATTCTATGGTGACGACTTCTGGAAGTATCCTCCGGAGGTATCCTCTGGATGTATCTTCTGGTATCCTCTGGTGACGTCATCTGGAGGTATCATCTGGTGACGACTTCTGGAGGTATCCTCTGGTGACGACTTCTGGAGGTATCCTCTGGTGACGTCATCTGGTGACGTCATCTGAAAGTTCATTAAGTTTTTTCTGAATAATGAGGGAAACAATTTCTTTAAGTACCTGAGACTTAGGTGACCTAATCGATAGTGCCACAACATTATAGACTCGTCATTATTTGGAGAAACCACTGCACAAAAATTGGCTTTGAGTTCTTTGGAGGAATCTTCAACTTGCAAGTAGTAAAGTCTAGCACACTCTTTAGCACTACCGATTGTCTTTCCCGACTCCAAAATTTGAAATTCACACATATTGGAAAAAAATTTAGTGACACATCTCAAGTCTCTGGTCAGTTTGCTAATAGACAATAGGTTGCAATCAAGTTTGGAAACATACAGTATAGAATTCAGGGTAATATTTTTTGAAATAGTAACAGAACCTGTACCAGTAACCTTTGACAAGGTACCATCAGCAATCCGAATAGAGGAGTTATCATCACAGGGAGAATAATTGTCAAATATTGTTATATCTCCAGTCATGTGATCCGAGGCTCCTGAATCTATGATCCATGATTTTGGTTTTCCTTTGCTAGTATGTAAAGCATGTAGGAAATTACCTTTTTGTGCTACTGAAGCTGTACCACATTTTTCTGCAATAAGAACAATCTACCAGAGCATTTTCTGCAAAGCCTCTATTTGTTCTTTGCTGAATGGAGATGGATCCTGTTTCTCTTCCATTTCTTGTGGGTTGTGTGTTGCCTTGCCTTTGATGTTCGTGTTGCAGAATGGTTTTAACCTATCCCATTGAAGGTGGTTTTGGTCATTCAACTTGTGGCCAGTGATGAGAAGTTCAATCCCTTTGATTGAGCCGACAAGATTTATGCCAGTCTCTGTGGGTGAGACTTTTGATTTGTCTTCTTCCATGGCTTGGTCGATGAAAGAGACTAGGGATGGTTCAAATCTGACTCTGATACCATGCGGAAAAGCGATTGTTTATTCACTTGATACTCAAAAACTGATTACATGAGGAGATATAAATAGGATAGGAAATTAATTTTGTACAATCAAATACAGCTGAAAATCAGGAAACTGATTTTCCCTATAAATGCTATCACTAAATAGGAAATAAAATTAAAACAAAAATCTTAATTAATACATATTAATAATTGTACATCAGAATATGATTTTGATCTCTTAATCAACAAATTCTAAACAAACAGGAAACAAATACTGATCGAGGGAGAACGTGTGAGCTGAGGAATGCTTTGTTATTTACTACGTTGTAGTTAAGAATTTAAGATAAGAATGAGATGAAGGAATAAGGGATTTGAATTATTATGATTATGGTATGATATATTGATGATACAAAAGACAAAGCACTAACCCTTATTTATACTAATGTAAGACTCCTTATTTGTCATCAAACATGGTAAATCATGATAATATCTAAGAAATATGAAAAGCAATCCTAAGAGATATTCTAAGATACTTTAAGTTTAAGATAATATCCAGATGCTAAAACATATTTCCTATCATCTAGCAAGTGTTTATATGATTGATCTTAGATTTTAACCAACAGATTTTGAATTGTTCATCCAATATATTGAAGGGAAAAGTCATTGCCGTTTGTTCTTAGGCACTTATTCTTTTGCTATTAGGTGGTCAAAATGGCTGTTAGGAGAGTGAGATATATGATGAATAATTACGGACGTTTTAGAGAAACTTATAACTTCATTATGTTAATCATTGTCATAGTTATCTTAATTAAACTAATTTATGAAATTTATTTAAAATTTTAGACTCTCTGCAGGATTGTTGCAAAGCACCATTTTGGAGAGTGTAGGATGTATCTGGTTCAATCGAACAGAGGCAAAGGATCGAGAAATTGTGGCAAGAAAGTTAGTATAACTAAAAACTTTAGAAGATATATCTCATTTCAAATTCCTCTTTTCTTACATGATTATTAATGTTTCAGATTGAGGGACCATGTCCAGGGAGCTGACAACAATCCTCTACTCATATTTCCTGAGGGAACTTGTGTAAATAATCACTATACAGTCATGTTTAAGAAGGTATATGAATCATTTGCAATCGCAGTCAATGTAAAATCCAGTTATGTTACCATATTCATGGAATAGCTTTTTTCTTCTTCTTGTTATGTTATTTTGAATCCATTGACTTCTATTCGTGTTCCTACTCTCTGGAGACTTTTGTTGAAGTCTTCTAACTTTTTATGGTGTTTAGGGTGCATTCGAGCTTGGCTGCACAGTTTGTCCAGTTGCAATCAAGTACAACAAAATTTTTGTCGATGCTTTTTGGAATAGTCGAAAGTAAGATTTTCATCACGCTAATTTTTTCCATTGCTTCACTGTTTTATGGCTGTAATAGAGATTTTAATTTCATGTATTTGCAGGCAATCATTCACAACACATCTGTTGCAGTTAATGACATCTTGGGCTGTTGTTTGTGATGTTTGGTACTTGGAGCCACAAAATCTGAAGCCAGGAGAGACACCCATTGAATTTGCAGAGCGGTAAAAAATCTTTGGCGCCAAATGCACGCAGAGAGTTTTATGTTTGGCTTTCTCGAAATGTTGTATCCATTTTATTTTAATTTTGCAGGGTCAGAGACATAATCTCACATCGCGCTGGCCTTAAAATGGTTCCATGGGATGGATATCTGAAGTATTCTCGTCCCAGCCCAAAGCATAGAGAAAGAAAGTAAGTTTAAGTTCCTAATTGTTACAATATTAGAAAATATGTTAAAATATCTTTATATAATATTAGAATATCTTATTTTCCCTCATAGTATTAATTTGTAATCTTAGATTATTTTAGATTGTCTGGGAATTAGTAGTAAGTAACTGTTTTGATTTGTTTCCTGAATTTCCTATTTGTTTAAAATTAGAAGTCTTGTATTTAGTCTTTAGAGTTTAGGGTTTCATGTATATAGTCTTGTGTATATTATTAAGTGGGCTTCAAGTTATTATCAATCATATTGCACCATTATTATATTCAAAGTCCTTATTATTTCTTCCATCCTTTTATCTGAAACTCATAACTTCACTAAATTTTCTGGGTGTCCACTGTGCTTTCATGTATTGCCTGTGACATAAGTGTTATAATTGGGAATATCAATGTTTTTGACTCTACATAGTAGTGTGATATGGTGAGTTATATTATATTCAACTGAGTATTATTTGCTGAAGATTTAAGAATTTGGTCACTACAGGAACAGCTACTTAGCTGTGTCAAATGTGTTGCATGAACCTTCCAGTTATTGTCCAAATATAGTGTTAGCATTTAACAATACTTAATGTTTGTACATTGCAAATAAAATTGATTAAAAGTACTACAGTAGATTTAATAAATATTTATTTATGTAATGCTGTTATAAACTTACATGGATCTGTCATGTGTTCTAGATTTCCTTTAATTTTACTGTGTCATGTTAATTAATGTGTTGGTGTGTCATGGCATTTGTAGGCAACAGAACTTCGCTGAGTCGGTGTTGCGGCGCTTGGAAGAAAAATGACTTCTACCTTTTGTATATTATTCTTATTATTATTTATGCCATTCTCCAACACTTTTTTTTTTGTCAAAGTAGCCTAGTAGCTAGACTCATACACATTAAGTGTAGAGAGATAGAGCATCTCACGTCCTACATATCAATATCTTCGCAGTTTACCAACTGAGTTGTATATACGGAAAATACCATATTTTTTTCCATTTTAAATTTTATCCCACTATTTACATTCAGTTATGCATACTTCAATAATGAAGTTACCTGATAAATTTTTGCCTGGATGATTGGTTTTTCTAGGACAAATAAGTAGGAGTTATTCAAAAGGATTGAAATTATTTGATCCCTTTACATGACTTCATCTTCGTTTCATGTCATTTTTATATAAAGTAAGGGAACTAGGATAGTTATAAAGTTTACTTCTATTATTAGGCAATAATAATACAATATTGGATTTGGATACTGCAATACAGAGTTCAAACACATCATAAAAAAAAAAAAAAAAAGAGTTGATTTCAAACTTAGTTATAAACCCTTGGAAGTAGGGGTTTTCATGGGTTCCTTCTGAATTGTATCGTAGTTTGGGTCAAACTCGTATTAATATGTGAAATCATAACATAGATTGTTTTGTTGTTTCTTCTCTCCATTTCAATATTCTCAAAAGCTCCTGAATTGTGTTTGTATTGACCAATTCCGATGTTTAAAACATACATTCGAATTGACGACATGCTTTTGTTTTGGCAACACTTTTCAATTTTGAACCCATGAACTTGTCTACGGCTCATTCTAATGTCGGCCATATTCATTTAATGGGCCTTTCTTCTTTTGGGCGCAACAATTGATTTCTCCCACCTTCCCCTACATTGTGTCCTCCAACTTTAGAGTGATGTAGATGAACATTGGCTCTTCTTCCTTCAATTCGTTCATGAACTTGACGAATAATACCTCGTCTTAGCATGTTTCAACTGTGAAAACACCAATAAAACATCTCAAAAAGAAAACATCAAAGAGGAGAAAGGATATCGAAAGAAATGGTCAAAGTGAAGTCTTGGATAATCACAAATTCTTAATCATATAATGTGAGAAGAAAGAGTTAACTATGCTCTGGGGTCTTTGAGAGATATAGAGATATAGGATTGTTATGCTTTAGTTTCATCACAACATCATGTCTGTATGAAAATCTATTGAATTATTCAATGAGTCAGTTGTCAATGTTGTTGGAATTTTGATACAAAGTACTTTATACAAGAATGTCCTTAAAAGTACCACTGAATTAAGAATAAATAAGGGCATAAATGAAAAACTAATAGAAAAATAATATTTCTCTTCTATTTCTTCTCTAATATGAAGATATTCGTAAAAAACGGTATGCATTAGTTTTTTTTCTCTCTTCTATACATCTCTTTTCAAATCAATCGAGTGAAATTTACACTTTTTCTCTACTTCCCTCTAACATCAGTCTCTCTTTTTGATTTGACTTATCTAAAGTGAAAAGTTAACAAAATAAACAAATCAAATATTTAAATTATAATTATTCATGATTGATTATGCATATACATATAATGTCAACTATTGATTTATTTATCAATAATTAATATTACTTATTTTATTATCTAAAGTTAGTTATTCATTTTAGAAGAGGCTAATCCCTCCCTTTCCTACTTCTCTAAACCCAATTACACCGTAAAATTCATAAATGTCTCATCATTTGAACACCCTTTCTTTTATTGAATAAAATATATATAGGTCTCATTATTTTGAAAATGACTCAAACTGTGGATCAACTCACGCTGTAATCAAGATCCTCGTTCATACTAACTATGAAGTGTTACATTCAACTCACAAAATCAATTTATTCAAAATGATCAATCCATTTTCTACACTGAATATGTTTATGGATTCAAACTCTCAGTCCCTTAATAGAAGAAAAGATCTGATAGGGTCACATCTTCACAGGTATGTTTGTTACAGTTTTTTTTTTAAAAAATAGTTTAGTTTCTTTATGTTACAATTTTTAAAAAAAAATTATAAATAGTTTCAATTAAAAACTTAATTTTAAAAAATCATTTTATATATTTCATCTATTTTCTATAATTTTTTTAGATAATAAAATTTTAAAATAAAAATTATTTTTAAAAGCTCTTTATAAAAATCATTTTTCACAAATTTCTTTTTTAAAAAAGAAATTATTTTTGTCATATAAAAATCTCTAATAATATATTTAAATAATTAAATGTCAGTTACTTTTTTTAATTAATAAAAAAGAATCCGAAATAACTTTCAACATTTTTATGTAAATTATCACAAAAGTTATTTTTAAAATATAATATTAAAATCACTTTTCAAAATCTAAAATAAACGGGCCTTTAATGTCTAGGTATCAGAAGGATATAATAAACAACAATTAATTCTACTGAGTTTTATTTGTGTAGTGGACAATGAAATCTAAATATTACAACCCGACAATTAACGTTTTTATGTTTCTATAGTATTTCAATTGGATTCCTCATTTGCGTTCAGTGGGGTCTACAGCATTTTCATTTCTTTCCTGGACTGCATACAAAGACGGAGAAATGAAATTTTCTATTTTGAGTTGACCGCAATAGCCTTGTAACTTAGTTCGATATTCATTTGTGCAACATATTTATAAAAACGGCATGGTTTAATAAAAAGAAAAAACATTGAGAATTGTTATTTTTATAGTAGATAATAACCAATGTTTTTTTTTCCCAAGGCCTTTTCCAGAAGTGTTCAAACAAAAGCATAACTTGATTTGAATTATTTTAATTAATAAATATAAGTAAATTAAAAGTAATTCATTATTATATAGAATCATCTAACTCTAAATTAATAAAATTTGAGTAGAAATTAAAAACAGTATTTATTTTGATTTAATGATATATTTTTAATATAGGGGCCTAATTATACTTTCAGAAGTTTCTTCCATATTTCTCTTATCTATCTCTCTTCTCACACTCATCTATTTCTCTCGTTACTTTCTCTTATTGTCATGAAATATTTCCAACCGCCATTTAACATCATTATGTTTTGTAATAAATCATTATGCTTGCTGCTCTATATACAAGAGACTAGTATGAATCATCGAGGACCAGTAAATAATAATTTAATACGTTGCTGACCAATGTGGAATATCTGGTGACCTACACCACTGTCTGATTTTTGTAAGACATCTCCACGGTATACAAATCTACAACTGGTTGAATCATCTGTCTGTGTGAATAATGTTTCCACACTTCAAATCTAAGTCTTCAAACATATTGCCCATGTTATCTTTGGATTCCTGTTTTCTTGCACCTTGCATCAAAATGAGCCACACATCGTCTATGATACATGTTTTCACAGTTGATCAACAAATTTACAAGAATTGTTATTATGTAGAAGTATCAGACCAGTTTTATCAACATCCTTCATGGTTTTGCCAACAACGGCAAACATTTTTCCTCAAACCAAGAGTGTCATCTAATCAAGAACAATCACGAGTTAAACAGTACGAAAAAATGGTGGGAGGCTAATGAAATTAAAAAATAAAATCTATTTCTAAGTAAAAAAAGTATCATAAGGGAATTAAGAGAGCAAAACAGTGTTACCACATTGAAATGCAACAATTAGATAATCACAAAATCAGATTTCAAAGCAACCAGCCATAAAGCAAATGTCATTGCAAAAACAAAGGAAATTATGATCAAAACTATTTGTAACATTTAGTCCTGCTAGTAGAAACATAATCAGAGGCAAGCTAATGCAAGATACAGAGCCCTCAGATCTCATAGCAAAGTATAAATCATCTGCAGTTTACAACACTGGTTTCGTTTACATCCTTCGTACACCATCTATATATATTTTATATATATATGAATGAATAAATGAGCGAAGGATGGATGGATAGATAGATAGAGAGAGATAGAGAGAGTGACCGAGTGAGAAAAAGAAGAAAAGAATGTGAGAGACGATGGCGCCCGGCAGGTTATAAAAAAAACAATGTAGTGGCTCAAAATTCTATTTGTCCATCATTGGGCAGCAACACATAGTAGCATATATTTTGCTCTAACTCACAGTATAGTTCAATGAGCAAAAAACTGTGACCAGTTAAGGTCATTGAGCAATAAACTGTGACCAGAGGCAAAGAATGTTATTTAATCTGGCATATCTGGTAAACTAAAGTGTTCTAAAGTGTTGAACAGTGAAGAAATCATTAGATCAACTGAAATTTTAAATTGTTTAAGCAATCTGCAAAAAGTCAAACAAACAAAACAGCTACAATTGGCATAAAAGACATGCCAATGTCAATACACACAATTACATAAAAGAAAACCATACGTCATGAAGATTATGTCATAGTCAACAATTGAAATTACAATAACAGCTATTTAAAACATTTAGACAGATGTTGGTGGAAATATACTTGGAGGCAAAAAATGGGAGTGCAAAAAAATACAGAACCCTCAGATCTCATAGCTAAGAATAAATCATCTGCAGCTTAGGTCATTAGCATTATTTACAGCTTTTGTGCACCATAGAATATTTATTTATTTATATATGTAGAATGGGGGGGATAGAGAGAGAGAGAGAATAAGAGACCGAGGAAGAAAGAGACCAAAGAATGTGAGAAGCAATGGTGCACATGACTATAAACAAACCAATGTAGCCACTCAATAATCTATTTTTCCATCATTGGGGCAGCAAAACATGGCACCAAAGATATTTGGCTTTAACTATCAGTATTTCAAATTCATTGGTTCAAGACTATTCATTTGAAGTTTTAAAACAGAAAAAAGATTATATAACCCCACTGTAAAAATTCAAATGGATCGAACATATGTAAACTACTTTTCAGAAAAGAAAACATGGAAGTTAAAAAATCCAAGAAATTCAACCACAATTTAAAAAAGTTCTGAAACAGCAACTTAAAAAGGAATATTAATGAAAAATATATAAATTGGATCAGACAAAGCTTTCAAGGCTACGCATTTCCATCAATAGTGCAGTAGTTAACTGCTCAGAGCCCAGTGCATGTCATCACATCTTTCACACCCATGGAACACTTACAAGAAATTCCACCACAATTTAAAAAAGTTCTGAAACAGCAACTTAAAAAGGAAGATTAATGAAAAATATATGAATTGCATCAGACAAAGCTTTCAAGGCTATGCATTTCCATCAATAGTGCAGTATTAAACTGCTCAGAGCCCAGTGCATGTCATCACATCTTTCACACCCATGGAACATTTACATCTTAATAAACCAACACAATTCAACTTAAAATAAAATTTCTTCAAATTCACGAGGAACAAAAATTTGAAATTTGCAAGGTCATTCAATGAAGAAACAAAGAGAATCAGGGAGGGATCTTGATTCAAAGGCATCAAAGAACTTACTAAAAATTATGAGGTTAGGAAAATGGGTCAGATAAAGCTTTCTAGGCTACACATTTCCATCAAAAAAGTACAGTAATAAACTGCTCAGGGCACAGTGCATGTATCATCATTCACTAAAACTAAACAATCAACAAAACATAGAAATGGAACACAAACTTAAAATGAGCAAACAATGAAATGTGACAGTGCATTAGGATCACATCAAAAACACCAAATTGAAAATTCAAAGACAAACAAAGAAAAGTAAATACGGTGCTATACAGGTATAAGAAAAAAAATTAATCCTTAACCATGGATATGAAAATTGAAGACAGAATTCTCGAAATGCTAATTTCCAAGTAAAAATTTAGAATTTAGAAAAACAGTAAAGGGTTATTAGAAAAACAATTCATCGCCAGTTCAACTAACTATTAGTAAAATCTGAAAAAGATAGTGTCCAAAGCCCTCAGATCTCATAGCTTAACAAATCATCACAACCTTCCGGTTTTCTTCACTGGTTTCATTCACAACCTTCTTGCAATAATTCCATTCCATTCACAAACATACACTTACACACACACACACAAACACACACAGAAAGAGAGATAGTAACATAGGAAGAGAGAGAGAGAGAGAGAGAGAGAGAGAGAGAGATGCATATCAGGCTGCGAACAAAACCGTGTAACCGTTCAATGCTTTTATTGATACATCATTGGGCAGGACAACAAACAATTAACAAAATTATGGTTATCAATGTTAAATAACATATTTTTTCAGTTTTGATTTTGAGTTACTATTAATTTAATGTTGAAAAACCTAAATTTTCAGTTCTAATTGGACTTAATTTAATGTTAAAAACCTATTTTTTTCAGTTCTGATTCTGAGTTACTAATAAAACTAGCACAATTTAACTAAAAAATCCACCTTATTTAAGATAAACAAAAACTTCATGTTTGCACAAAAGAAATAACATCACTACACATTAAACAAGTTCATAAAATTTTATGACAGTTTGTTTACGAGATATCAATTTAAATTTAATGGTAAGAACAAAGGATATACAAATTAGAATGGAAGAAAGAAATAGAAAAAAAGCTTCCAATTCATATAAAATTAAGCATATTCCCGAGAAATAAAAACTAGCATTTTTCAAAATTACCTAGAAAAATTTACACCAGCACAATCAGACGTAAAATTTCATCATAATCATGAGTTTCAAAAACTTGCATCATGCAAAATAACCTTAAAAAAGTAACCTTATTACACAATATACAAGTTCAACTACATTTCTTCAGATCTGATTCTGATATATCATATTAAAGTTATAAAACAACGGAAACACAAAAAAATAGAAAGAAAAAAAGCTTACAATTACTTCATTTACAGTAACGATCTGCTTTCTTCTTAACACGATCATCAAGCGCATCTTCGACAGATTTAACATCCTTTTTAGGTTCATAACCGAATTTCTTAGCTTCAACAGGAAAAAGTTGATCGTACTTCATTCGTTTCGCCGCGTCAATCGTGAACAATTCCGATGGTTCCGATTTATCGACGAGTTTTTCATTTTGTTCCTCTAGGGTTTCGTCTTCGATATTAGGGTTTTGGTTATTGTTGTTGATTTTCTTTTTCTTTTTTTTCTTGTCAATTGTTTTGGATCGAGTTGCTAGGGTTCCTCCTTTGAATGCTAATCTACCGAGTTTTACACGTTCGTATGGATCTGACATTGAAAATTGGGGAAGAAATGAACGATGCTAGGGTTTGGTGTGAAAATAGTGAGGGTTGGTGAGGTTATATATACTGGGAACCAATGAGTTTAGCTATTGTTTGGATGGACTTTTTATCTTGTGGGCCGGGCTCGTTGCATATATCTAGGATTCTATTTGTAGTCCATTTTTTCTTAATACACCACCATACTTATATTGGTCTCTACGTTATCTTGAGTAGTGCTTACACCTCTTTCTTTAACACTCTTTTTCAACGTTCACTTTTTTATTACATAAAATTTATATTAGTAGACGTCTTCGTAACCATGTATACCTTCTTCCTCTCTTGATTTAGGTCACTCATTGATGAATATCATCATAGGTATGAGTTGGATATTCATAATTTCACAATAATATTTATGGTATGCTTTTCTCATATGTTTCATAAAAATGCACAACACATTTATTCATAATCACACCATTATAATATTTCATTATTCTGAGCATGTTCAATAATACATTTATTCACATTTACATCATTACATCATTCCACTATTCTCAACAATTTCAATAACACATTTATTCACCGTCGTACCATTCAATGATTCACAGTCACACAATTCATATTCAACAAGGAAGAATGATGATTAGAAAAGTGGCATCAACCATAATTTATTCATACTTTTATTTACTTATGTTTGCATGTTGATTTTGTTAATAAAGTGTATCAAAGGACATAGACTTATACATATTTTAGTTAATTTATATTTAGGAGTTTTAAAGCTTATGCTAAAGTGAGAAAAATTGGTATCATAAATGATAAATTGATAAAATGGCAGCCCAAATGTAATTTCAAATGATTTTTTTTGGAAATAAATCTTCCTATGTTTTATACACAAATAAAATAAGACAATGACTTATAATATAGTACTTGTATTATGACATTGAGATAATTTAATGTCGTTTTGTGTGATACTCTTTTTTTTATTCAACAAATTTTGAACTATCTTAAGATACTGTGTAAACTTTTGTAAAATTAATTTTATTTTAATTCTAAAACTACTAAATTTAAATACACATTTCTTTTGATCTCAAATATAAACACGTGAAGGATTTTGTATATATATATCTCTTTTTTTTAATTTTTTCTCAATAAACCCCACTTTGAAAAAAAAATTTCAGGTTGCCCTACTTTTTGGGCTCAGTTGCTCGTCGCAACCTGGGCCTGCGATGAACTGAAGGGAAATTTTTTAAAGCCTGTTGATCTTCGCACTCCCAGGGGGCGATGATCTGAAGGCGTTTTTTTTTTTGCTCATCGCACCCTTTTTTTTTTTTGCTCATCGCACCCCCATGGTGCGATGATCTACACCCCCATTTTTTTTGTTTTTTTAATTTTAATAAACCCTAAACCCCAAATCCTAAACCCCAAATAAATTATAAATATTTAAAATAATTAATAAACCCCAAATCCCAAACCCTAAACCCTAAATTTTTTTTTAATTTAATAATTAAAAATAATTATAATAAATTATAAATATTTAAAATAATTCATAAACCTTAAACCCTAACCCATAAACCCCAAACCCTAAACCCTAATTTTTTTATTAATTGAATAAGTAAAAATAATTATAATAAATTATAAATATTTAAAAAACCCTAAACCCTAAAATGAAATAAAAAAAATAAAAAAACTTTCATAAATAATAATAATAATATTAATAATTTTAATAATAATAATAATTACATATTATATAATAATAAATAAATAAAGAAAATTATTATAATAATAAACATAATAAAAAAAATTAAAATAAATTAATATTTATTTAGGATAAAAAAATTTAATAATAATAAAATAACAACAAAATAAAATTATAAATATAATTAATTATTTCCATCTAAATTATAATAATAATTTATATTAATGAATTTAAAAAAAATACATTAAATTGAAATGAAAAAAATACATCAAATTGAAAGAAAAAAACTACATGAATTTGCAATTAATTATTTTCATCTAAATGTCCTCCGGTTCCACATCTACGCGGTCGGCGAACTCGTCTAGCCCTTTGTACGAGTTCAGGTTGTTGTGGTTGATCCTCATTTTGATCATTATCTTCGTTATAAGTTGTATGTGGATTAGAACCACTACCACCTGCCTCTGTATAATTTTGAGATGAAAATAGCATAAGCCGACTCAGGTGTTGTGCAATGAGTACCAAACAAATTATAGAAAATTCTGCTATCTATCGGATTAACAGGTGTTGGCAATGTTGGCACTGAAGGAACGTATTCCTGAGTCAGTATATATGTAGATTCGTGTAGATGTGTTGGTGACGATAAAGATGGTATTTGGTGCATGGTATGTTGTTGTGGCATTGATTGAGGGTTTGAGTGAACATCAGAATACATTGAAGGTTGCGAACGTGGATCACGCAGATATCTTTCCATAGATATATATAATTTGGTGTGATTTCTGAACCAATTCATATATTCGTTACTGTGGCATAAAAAACCTTCTATGAATTGACCGTGTAGTACGTAATTCTGACGTTCATTTCAATGTTGAATCTCATCTTTCCAAACCACCCTCCAATTTTCATCAATGCCACGCCTCATGTCGAGCTCATGGTACATTTTCATGTCCTCTGGTGGTTGCGGAATTGGTTGATGGAAGCCGAACTGAAGTGCGACTCTATCTACATGATGTTTTTCAACAATATGATAACAATGTAGATAGGTACATGTCATCCAAGTGTTCATCTCTTGTTCGGGTACCTCGTGTTGGAACCCGAGATACGGCCTCCACCGCAATTGATATGTTAAAAAAATGCTAAGTAAATATTAAGATATATAAAAATATATAATTAAAAAAGTTTAACTAAATGTGAATGAATATTAATATTACTTCCTGAACCATCATGTGATTGATTGTATTTCGGTAGCCTTCTATGTCGTTATGAGGAACACTACTAAATTTTAGACCACCGGAATTAAATCTGTGGAATATATCAAACATAAAAAATATAATAATATTAGTAATATGGTAAGTGGTTAGTTTTAAAAAAAGAAAAATATATAAAAATTAATTTCAATAGTTACCTTTGTGCAAGTGGAAATACCCATGCACTGTGTGATTCTGGAGCGACACAAGACAAACGATACCATGCCAAATTTTGTAACAACAGAGCACATCCTCCAATAGACTTGACATCCGGTTTTGTAGCAACGCATAATTCTCTATACAGCGTAGCTAAAACTGCCGAACACAACTATATTGGGATGCTTTATTTAAATCCCCTATTAAGGAAAGATATTTTAAATGTACACGGTTGTTGGATTTGTCTGGCATCAACAGTTCACCAATCATACGTAGAATGTATGCCCGACACGATGCTTGTTTTTGTACTTCGGATGCATCTTCACCAACACCGTCAAATGTATCTTTAAGCCATTTTAATTTAATAAAATTACCTGTGGTTGCCCCCTCAGGTGGGATAACTCCTAAATATTCTTCACATACAGTTCTAATATTTACAAAATTTGAACCAGAAACTGGAATATCAGACACATTTCATCCTAAAAGGTAATACACGTCTTTTAAAGTTATCGTGCACTCACCTATTGGGAGATGAAATGTATGAGTTTCTGGTCTCCATCTTTCAACCATCGCGGTAATTAGGCCGACATCTATTTTATAGTTTCCAAGTTTGATGACTTCACCAAATCCCGCCTGTTGCAAATATGGTAATATTGCCGCATTTGGTTTTTTGTTTACGTGACCATGACATTTCAACTTGTCCGTTGATGGTATCTGTAAATAAAAAAAATGAAAATAATATTATGAATATAATAAAAATAATATTATGAAGTTAATGAAAATAATATTAATAATATATTATTATCATTCTATAAAGAAATTAATAATAATAATAATAATAAATAAACTTACAAATGCATTAATGTATCGAAATTCAGCCCGATGATTAGTAGATAATTCCATGTGTGAAAATTTGGATTGATAATGTTAAAAAATTTGTTTGAGAAGGTTGAAAAAAATTTGAGTTTGAGAATGAGAATGAGATTGAGAAAATTGAGTTTGAGAAAGTTGAAGGTGGGTGCACCATTATATAATCGCATCCCCACCGTACGATGACCTTGATCATCGCATCCCCAGGACGCGTTGTCCTTCTGACCATTCATATCATCGCATCCCCAGGATGCGCAGGCCATCTGATCATTCAGATCATCGCATCCCCAGGATGCGCAGGCCTGCTGGCCCTCTGATCATCGCATCCTCACGATGCGCGCCATCCATCTCTGCTGTTTTAATCTCAGCCTTCCATTTTTTTTATCAACGGCTGTGGATGATGGATCCAAGTTATTTGATTTGGACCAATCAAATTGGTCCAACTTGTATTAAATCTTGGCCTTCCAAATTTTTTTATCAACGGCTGTGGATGATGAATCCAAGATATTTGATTTCAACCAATCAAATTGGTCCAAGTTGTATTAAATCTTGGCCTTCCAATTTTTTTTATCAACGGTTGTGATGATGGATCCAAGTTATTGGATTTAGACCAATCAAATTGGTCTAATTCGTATTTAATCTTGGTCGTACAATTTTTATATCAACGGTTGTGGATAATCTAGATGAAAAATATTAATCATATTTAATCTTGGCCTTTCAATTATTTTTATCAACGGTTGTGGATGATCTAGATGATAAATAAATCTCAATACATTTTACAAATAGAACAATAAATCTCACTATCTTACCACACCTTCTATCTCAATATACCTTGTAGCATTTCATACTTACTAAAAAAAAAATTATCATGGATTCTCAACAAGTAATTTGTATTGTTTATTACAATGGTACAATAGTCGACGGAGTTGAAGGTAAAACATTTGTAAGTGATTACAAAAAGGCGTTCAAAATACATTCTCGAAGCAATCTTGCTCGTCTAAAGAATGTTATTAAAAAAAAGTTAAAACTTGATGACAAAGTGACGATAACTGATATAGTTTATCGATACCTTGTTTTCTTTGGTGAAAATATAACAAGGTTTGAACTTCTTAAGGTTTGCGACGACGAAGATGTTCAGCTAATGTTTGATGTTTATGCACAGTGGTCACAACTTGGCACCATTGAGTTATATGTTAACTTTGAAGATGGTCCTCAAACATACTCAATCATTGATCAACCATCATCCTCAAACATACCAAATCCCGACAACATCCCATCTTTTGATCAAACCAACCCTTCTCAACCCAACTTATATTCTTCATCACAACACTATGAACCATCACAACAGTATGAACCATCACAGTGTGAACCATCACAACATTATGAACCATTCTCTAGCCAACTAGAACAAACTCATCCAGAAAGTTTTCAACTCCATCAGGAATCTCTTCCAGTAAGTCCCCAATGTGATCTTCCCCTTAGTGTCTTATATGATATCAACGAGGAAGAATTGAGTGATTATAGTGAAGATGATGAGACATACTTCGATGAATCATCTGGTGATTCTGACGATGACAATGTTGTTGATGAAGATATGGAAGCAGAATTCAATCCACCCTCATACATGAAGAATATCAATTTGGATAATGGAGAGCAATCAAGTGAATTTGATGCCATGTTCATTAACGAAGACCCAACAAAATATGGAACTCTTGCCGTTGGAATGAAGTTTCAAAACAAGGATGAATGCGTACATGCAATCAAACGGTACCATTTAAAACAATCGTTGAATTTTGTGGTACAGAAATCAGATTTAGAAAGGTACATTATTTGTTGTTCATCTCCAAATTGTTTGTTTAGATGTAGAGCTTCAAAACGCAAAAAAAGTAATTTGTGAGTGATTGGTAAATTGAATTTGCCTCATACATGCACAAATTCGGCATTGTCACAAGATCATACGAAGCTCGATTCTAATATGATATGTGCAAGCATAATGCAAGTTTTGAAAGTGGATCCTTCAATCAAAGTGAAGGTCATTATTGCTCAGATTCAAGTCTTACACAACTACACAATTAGTTATAAAAAGGCTTGGATGGGAAAAAATAAAGCCATTGAAAAAATTTATGGCAATTGGGAAGAGTCTTACAATCAACTCCCACAATGGTTATTGGTTATGCAAACTTTTGCTCGAGGAACCAAAATTGAAATGGAAACGATCCCAGCTTATCATGAGAATAGTTTGATAAGTGGGATAACGATATTTCATATACTATTTTGGGCTTACCTTCCGTGCATATCTGCGTTCAAATTTTGCAAACCAATTGTACAAGTTGATGGGACTTGGTTGTACGGCAAGTACAAGGGAACTCTATTAGTAGCAGTTGCCCAAGATGGGAACGACCATGTAATTCCTATTGCCTATGCTCTTGTGGAAGGTGAGACAAAAGAGGGTTGGAGTTTCTTTTTGAGAAATTTAAGAAAACATGTCACTCCACAACCCAACATTTGTTTGATTTCGGATAGACACGAATCCATTAAGAGTGCTTACAACAATCCAAATAATGGATGGCAAGATCCTCCGTCAAAGCATGTGTTCTGCGTCCGACATATTGCACAAAATTTCGCAAGGGAATTTAAGGATAATGCTTTGAAGAAAAAAGTTGTTTGCATGGGTAATAATTTCATTCTTATTTCTTATAATTAGTGTAATTTTTAATAATTTAATTGTTAATTTTTATAATTAGTTAACAATGAATTGTCTACTATTCAATACAGATTACTCAATTAATGAACCTACATATCGACACTACCGCAGAGAAATCGGCATATTAAACCCGGAGGCTTTGAAATGGTTAGATAACATACCGCGACAAGATTGGATTCAAGTATTTGACGAAGGTAACCGTTGGGGTCAGATGACCACCAACCTTGTGGAGTCAATCAACGGAGTGTTAAAAGCACCGCGGAACCTTCCTATCACTGCTTTGGTCCAATCAACATATTATAAAACAGGGACACTATTTCCATCAATGGGAAAACTATATGCATCAATTTTAGCTTCTGGTCAGGTATTCACAGAAACATGCTTCAATTTTATGAAATCTAAAATAACTAAATCTAATAGTCATAGAGTTGATAGTTTTGATCGAAGCAACCATACTTTCATGGTCCACGAGATGGTAAATCCAATAGAAGGACGACCAATTGGTCATTACAGTGTAAACCTTTCTAACAATTGGTGCGACTGTGGGAAATATCAAGCTAAACACATGCCTTGTTCACATGTGATAGGAGCATGTTCTAGTATCAAATATGATTATTGGAGGCTTATACCTGATGTGTACAAGGTGGAAACGTTACTAAAAGTGTACGACGAAACGTTCAGACCTATACCAAACAAAGGATATTGGCCAGAATATCAAGGTGTTAAGGTATGTCACAATCCTCTCATGTGGAGAGTCAAGAAAGGTCGCCCAAAAACCAAACGCATTAGAATAGAAATGGACAATAGAGAAAGGGTGTCAAGAAAATGCGGATTATGTCGGGTCTCTGGTCATACTAGAAAACATTGTCCAAACGCTGCTGCCGGCACATCTGCTCAAATTTGATGTATTTTTTTCATTTCAATTTAATGTATTTTTTTTTTAAATTCATTAATATAAATTATTATTATAATTTACATGGAAATAATTAATTATATTTATAATTTTATTTTGTTGTTATTTTATTATTATTACAAAGTTTTTTATCCTAAATAAATATTAATTTATTTTAATTTTTTTATTATGTTTATTATTATAATAATTTTATTTATTTATTTATTATTATTATTTAATATGTAATTATTATTATTATTAAAATTATTAATATTATTATTATTATTTATGAAAGTTTTTTATTTTTTTTATTTCATTTTAGGGTTTTTTAAATATTTATAATTTATTATAATTATTTTTACTTATTCAATTAATACAAAAAAAATTAGGGTTTAGGGTTTGGAGTTTATGGGTTAGGGTTTAGGGTTTATGAATTATTTTAAATATTTATAATTTATTATAATTATTTTTAATTATTAAATTAAAAAAAAATTTAGGGTTTAGGGTTTGGGATTTGGGGTTTGGGGTTTAGGGTTTGGGGTTTATTAATTATTTTAAATATTTATAATTTATTATAATTATTTTAAATATTTAAAATTAAAAAAACAAAAAAAAAGGGGGCGGGTGTAGATCATCGCACCCTGGAGGTGCGATGAGCAAAAAAAAAAAACGCCTTCAGATCATCGTCCCCTGGGGGTGTGAAGATCAACAGACTTCAAAAATTTTCCCTTCAGTTCATCGCAGGCCCAGGTTGCGACGAGCAACTGGGCCCAAAAAATAGGGCAACCTGGGAATTTTTTTTCAAAGTGAGGTGTATTGAAAAAAAACTAAAAAAAAGGAGATATATATATACAAAATCCACACGTGAACCAATTTTTAAAATCTTAATATGTTTGGATTCCGTAAATTTAGAGAAACTAGAAATCTTAACGAATGTGAAATAAAATATGCAGTAGAAATTTATTCTCCTCCAAATTTAGAGGTGTGTTAGAGTAGTCCATCTACTTGGTAATTCATGGTCTTTGAAATTATTTCTAATGGAGAGGTTGAAATTAATTCTATTTATGGCCATTATAGAATTGGGGACCTTTGAAAATGTTTTTATTTTATATTTAATTGCGAAATTCCAACCTTGTTTTCAATAAATTTTTTGTTTTTAAATGTTTTTACCATTGCTAACACAAAACCTTTTAAAACAGAAAATATAATAAATGACAATTTCATAATTACAAATAAATAATATCAAAAACGTTACCTTATCCAAGAGACCTTAATCCTAACATCCACCAAGATTTTTCAACTTCAGCAAGAATCTTATTACAAGTTACCTAGGATTAGGTACTCAACTCTTCTAAAAACCAAATTACCTCAACTTGAGTATCAAAGAGTTTATTTGAACACATCTAACACTAATAATAATTTGAAATAATAAATTAATTATATTTAATTAAAATATCAGTATTGTCTTGGTGTTGAACACTCACACTCACACTAAAGTATGCCATAAAAAGAGATCTATCTATTATTAAAAATTTCGAGAAGGTTTATACTATATATCTATGTTTTTACTTTAGATAGAAAAAAAAAGGTAATTCAGATAGACAATCGTTTTCATTTATAAAACAAATATCTTTTACATTGAACTGTAGCAATGAAAAAACTATTCTAGTTAAATGGCAGTTCCAAAAAAGCGCACTTCTATATAAAAAAAAAATCAAAAGAAAAACATATTAACATAACAACTAATATGCTAACATTTTTATATAAAAAAACATATATTACAAGTTTAGAAAAATAAAAATATATTACAAGTTCCCCAAAAGCAGTCAACATTGATATCACTAAGTAAACACATTCTAAAGGCTACCAAATTTCCATTACATCTTAACATAAATCCTATTGAAGTCCACCTTTCCCCAAGAAGCATATGAGCAACAAATAAGTTCAACAGAAACAAAAAATAGGAAAACAAAAAACATTGAGCACAGGTTGTTGTTTTGTACTTTACAGTTAAATTATGAGGTGTGCAATGACTCCACGCAGCTTCACCATCCTGTCAATACATAAAAAAACTGAATCCTATATTTTTAATAATGTCACTTGTCATCATGGTTTTAAATTGTGGTTCTCAACCGCACTGCAGTTTTGGATTTCTCCACAATGGCATCTTAGCTACAATTTAGGCCATATTGGCCACATTTTCCTGTTTGTTGATTATTCACATGCAAGTTTTGTGTCAAAGCTAGTCAAGCAAATAGCAAAAGCTTGAAATGCAGATAAAGGATATCTATAGTCCATAGTGAACATATCCTTGCCAACTTTGCCAAACTGAAGAATAATTTTATCATTATCAGAATGTGTAGATGGTGCAGGAGCAGCCGATGGTGGCTGCGTTGAAGCAATCAGCTGAAAATTCTTGACCGATGCGACGGTCACCCTTCCCCTGAAGTTTAGACACCAACATTGCAGTTGCTCATGCCATCTTGGTGATTTGTTCTTGAGAATTATGGGTCTGTCCTTTGGTTCGTCGTAGTTGCTGGTTGCGAGTATGTCCGAGAACCTAGAGCTGCCAAACTCGGATGAGTAGTCAATTGATCTTGAAAACAATATGCTGCGGAAGGAATCCTCAAGGGTGCGGGGAAGGAGCTCTGGCTGGCCGGGGACGGTGCCACCATGCTCGAGGGCTGACGTAGGGATTGAGGACATCGTGCAGTTCATCTTACGTGGGCCTCGAGTACCGAGGACATTCAACTCATAGGTGATTTGGGCAATATTGTAGCTACCGCTAGGAACTTTGGGAGAAACTTTTTTTGAGTTAAACCTACGGCTCCGGCCCGGTGGAGACAACTGAGCGTTGTTATAGGGAGGTTGTGTATCGTAAATTATAAATTTAGTGCCGAGAAAGTTTGACCTGAAATAAGGGTAAATCGACACAGTATAAGTTATAATGCTAGAAAGTTACAAAACACATCAGGACACATCACATCCAGACAAAAATCAAAATTAATAACTTTGCTGGAACAACTCGGCAATTAACTGATGATGCTAACACTATTAATCGACCCTCTTACAGGATCTATTCGAATGCAGAAGAAACAACTGCTGCTATCAAACAAAGATGAGATATACAAAAAGAGGAACATGTAAATGAATTTCCAAATATGCATATTGCTTGTCTTTGGAATAATGCATTGACAAAGGATGAAGCAGTCATAGTTCACCAAACCCTTCCTAGGTAAAAAATTACTCGTGACATGCAAATTTTAGAGTTTTTTGAACAAAGATGGTGGCAAGGGGCTCCTTGTTATAAATCGAAGTTTTGTTGAAGTTTTTTCAAAAACAAAAAAGAAAACATCTAGAGCGTTTAGGTTCTCAGAACACAATTTAGTGTAGCTTTTCTTTTGCTTTTGCTCTTTTCCATTTTTCTTCCCTTTTTCTGAATAAGGCCTTTGCCCCTCAAGTTCTTGTTTTTATCTTTTTATTTAATCTAAGAACATAGGAGACCGACAATGATAACATATCTTAATTGAGAATCAAAATATATATGCATGCTAAATTGAGCAATTTGTTTCATTACAAAAAACAAATAAAATATACCTTAATTTTCCAATGTAAGTGCTGCTAGACCTTGATATGTTATCTGCATTCATTGATATAATGTACTCTGTGCAAGTTGTTCTTCTTGTACGTTTTGCAGAAAGAAGAAACTTTCCATTTTCAACAAGCAAGGCTGTAGGAATAATTATGAATTCAAAACATGTCCGGAAGAAAATGATAACCAAGTTCATAAAATTTCCAATACATATTTATAGGCTATAGCTTATAAGATATAATGATAACAATGAAATTGTCTGTTCAAAATATGGCACAACTTATGCTGTTTGAGTAGCCAGCATATCAGACAATTGAATCAATATACTAAATGTGTTAGATTCTGCGATGACGAAAATTGTTTTTAATGAATAGATTTTGTTTAAAAGTGAGTTGAATGTAAAATGATTTTTGTTTGGATATATTCGGGTAAAAGTGAGTCGAAGCACATCCAAACATGTTAAAATCAATTCTACATCTCTAGAATCAATTTTACCTTACTCAAAAAGGAATTAACTAATTCTTTTTCTGTTAAAGAAACATATAAAGATAGAGCACAAATTATTTGTTCATGAGTTTCGGCTTCCAGCCAACGTTGGCAGCAGAGAGCTGAATCAAGCATAACACAACTTTAGAGGTGTAGAATTGATTCACATGTTTGAGTGTTATCGAGTAAAATTGATTTTGCCTCCAAAATTGATTCTAACTGGATGTTAGGATTTATAGCTTTTGAGTCTAAACTTAACTTTAACACTGAAATTTGTTGTTCAATTGACTTTTACTTGAATATATCCAAACATAAAAAATCACTTTATACTCAGCTCACTTTTAACCAAAATCAATTCATTCAAAATCAATCTTTGTCAGTGCAAAACCAAACACACACTAAATCATCTCCAAACATAGTATGCAAATACAACTACTCAAAGTCTCAAACATATAGATACTATGCATTTTCATTTATCATTTTCATTTGTAGACATTTATATTATCAACCTAATAATCCAGTGATCCTACTATATTTTAGAATGATGTCGCCAAAGTTTGAAGAATGTGCCAATCATGGATTGAAAACTATTAAAGTTTTCCAAAATAAGATAATACTATTGATATTGAGACATCCATCTTTCCAAAAAGTACATGAAGGTCATATGCAATTCAGCAAAAGATTTCAAATCAAGGCAACATAAAGACTACCACATTAAATAATGAACATGATTGGGTTCTTATGGAAAGATGTAAATTTGTTTTGAAAAAAATTGAGGAAGAGAAAATTATTATTAATAACGGTGAAACTAATGACCATTTAAGAACTGTCTCAAATGAGATTTGAACTCCGTCTCTGAGGTTACAAAGTCAAACTTTTACTACTGAACTGACACCTCATGCAAATATGTAAATCAGATCATAAATCAAATCACATAAAAACTAAAATATTGACAAATTCATCTATATGGATATAAAACAGTCAAGATGAACTTACCAGGACTAAGACAAAGGAATAGACGGTAAGTTAACTTAGATTTGTCTCTCTTGATGAAACACTGGATGGGTCCATCCCTATAGCCAGGCTGTAAAACAAGAGTCCACCAAAAATCAAAAATCAAAATAATGTCATGTACTTCTGTACAAAAATTATTTATATTTTTTATGCATTATGCAGTTCTTTTAGGGTATGTTTGGGGCGAGGGTTTGGGACGACTAACTTTATATATTGATGTATATCTGCAATTGTTTTAAAAAAAGTAGTATACATGATCATATAACATTTCAATTACACTTAATTTATTTTCATAAACATTTCACAGCTTCCTTAATTTAGAGCAGAAAAATAAGTTCTCTGCTCCAAAATCCTCCATCCAAATACACCCTTAAAATATCTCAAAACAACGTAGAAGATTATGAAAATGTCACCTGCTTCAACGAAACGGGGAAAGTAATCATCCCAGTGGAGTCAAGATTGCTAACAACTTCTTTGCACATATCTCTCCAAGATTTGCACACACCAGCACAAGCAACCACGTGCTTACGAGCCGGCCATGTACTCTCACTTTCTTCCAATCTTTTAATAACATCGCGGAGAAGCTCGGGTGGAAGGCTAGCCCACCGGCTGTTCTGTATTACACGTGGTTGCTCATTCGACTCGTGGACCGAATTACTCGACTTGCCCCTATCATGGCCAGGAAGCCTTACCTCAAATCCCCTCCTTGATAAGCTTCCAAATCCGTCCCTTACATCACGAACAATACTTCGAAATGACATTTGCTACAATACACTTAGCAGCTCCAGAAATTAATTTGTGGTCAAAACCACAAAGACAGAATTGGATTCTCTGCTGTAACTGCTTCACGTAGTTGCAGCTCTCAGCCGTCTGATTTAGATCAACTGAGATCGTTTAGTGTGATCTGAAATATTCGATTTGAAATCAACAGCTGAGATGAAGTACAACGCGAAACTGCATGGTCCTAAATTGCAACAAGTCGCGATCGGATAATGCTACACCAATCTACTACTCATAAGAGTGTGCAAAGCTGCAAAATCAACCAAACTTGTAATTTTAAATTCCAAATTCAATTCTTAGTTGCCAAGAAAGAAAAAGAAAAGTAAATAACACATATAAGGAAAAGCACAAAGAAAAAAAAAGATTCTCAAAAAAGGAAACTTCACATGAACATAAAGATTAAAGCAACAAAAAAACTATAAACTTTTGTTAGAAATATATTTCTGTAATTTTTGTAACACCCTAAATCTAACTTCTCAAAACAGGCAAACAAGAATCTTACCAAAAAATTAAGCTTGTAACAACAAACAAACCTTTCCATAATAAATAAAGAAATATTAAAAAAATGCAAAAAGGAAAACTAGAGCATCATCTAATACATCTACTTTACATAAAAGCAAAAATAAACAAATTGTGGTGCTTATCTAGTAATGCCACTCACATGCACAGGACCACATAAAAGGTAAAAAAAAAATTATTTATATTAAAGATGCAACTGAGATAGAAATAAAAAAAAAAACCTAAAATATTGAACTTAATTGAGAAATTAAGCTCCTTAATCCACCCCCCAAAAAAATTTTCAAGATGTATAAGTTATAACCACTCCAATCCTCAAAATATCAGAATTTCCTGAAAAAGTGAAGCAAAAATTTTCCTAGAACCATAAAAAAGTATGTAAAAAAAGCAGTTTTTTTCCTTTCTCTTTATTCATATACCCCAAATGTGATAAATGAAAATAAACCAATAATTGCAGTGTGTAAGGAGAAAAAAAAATCTAACAAAACTTACATGAAATTAAACCCAAATGAAAATTCACAAAAAAAAATTGAAGCTTCCAGAAGCTCCAAAGAGAACCCAACTTCAGAAAAATTGTAACATGAAAGAAAAAAGAGGAAGCAGCAAAGAGTTGAAAGTTCCACAATAAAGAAAAAGGTGGAATTTTAGATGAGAAATACTAGAAATTTAGTCAAAGTAGCATTCAAGATAATGAAGAAGAAGAAGCTAACCGTATTGTTGTTCTAGGAAGCAACGTTGAATTTTATGTTTATGTTTATGATTTTGTTATTGTTTTTGTTTTGTGTCTTTATTTGTGAGTGTCCGTGACACAGTGTATTGACTCTGAAAAACGCGTACCGTTTATTAAATCGTACACCGAAAGTAACTGTTCGCTCGGTCGCTTACTCCAAATAGTAATTATATTTAAAAAAAAAAAGAGATGAACAATTTCCAATACAGACATTTTATATATAAATACTAAATGCACCTAGAGGACTTCCAAAGAAAAACTCAATAATAGATTTTTGAAGTTGAACGTCGTTTTGAAGTAATCTTTCTATTATTTCGATGGTTTAACTCTTATGTATTATATTGAGTCTTATTATTTTAATTTATATATTAATATTTTATTTATATTTAATTTTATTATAATTTAAAATATTAATTTTAATATTTTAATTAATTCAACTTAAATTTTTATAACAATAATAAAAACTAAATGTTAAATACATGACATAAATAATTAAAAATGATCAATTTAAGTAATAAATTTAAATTTTTCATCTTTTAAGATGTTGATAATTTAAATGATAAAAGTAAAATTAAGATGTTGATATAGATCTATTTGCCACAAATTTTTTTTTTAAATAATAAGATGAAAAAATAAGTAAAAAATATTGTTTATAAAAACTTAAAGAGAAAAAATTATGAAAGAAAAATTAAGAGTAAGAAAAATAAATTGTTCCAATTAATAAGAAAATAAATTTTATATACAAATTAAGAGTAAAAAAAAATTAACAGTTATAAATTTATTATTATTAAATTGTGAAAGTACTGTTCCTCTAGTTTGATTCAACTCTAACAGCGAACTTGCTAAAAACTTAATTTGGCGTGACTACACGCTGGCAGATGAAGAAAGTTTAAAAGTTTAAATTTTTCTTTTTTTCAAAGAAAAATTCTTAGTTTTGATTAAATGTATTTGTTAGTATGATTCTTTAAAAAATTCTACAACATAATTTCATCGTGGACACCAAAACTGTAATAAATGTGATATTTGAAAGATGTAAATATTTAATTTTAAAAAATGGAAATTATTTTAGTGAAAGAGATAAAATAGAGGGACATATATACAATTAAGTTAAAGATAAATAATGAGTTGTTTGTTTAAGATTTTTAAAAAATAATTTTTTATAGTATTTTATTTGTTTTTATAAAATTTTTAAAAATTAATTTTAAAAATAAAGTTTGAAATGAAAATTTGATTTAAATAGTTTATCTTAAAATATCATTTTAAATATTTCATCTATTTTCTACAAGTTTTTTGGATAATGAAATTTCAAAAAATAAATAAAATGAAAAGCTATTTTGAGAAATTCTTCATAAAAATCATTTTTGAAATATACCATTTTTTAATCAAACATAAACACAAAGGGGATTAGGTCTTCTTGATTTCCCAAAGAAATATAAACTAAAGTAGAAATTGCATTTACCTTCTCTGAAGTTACTTGAATGACACTAACACCCCTTCTAATTTTGAAAAACCACTCACTTCCCTTATACTTACTAAATTTTTTTTGCATAACATTTGTTTTTTTAATTATTTTTTCAATTTTATCTGTCATTTATTAAAAAGACACTCGAATACACACTTTGGTTGTATCAGTAAGAACATAACCATACATTTCAAAATTGCAAATACCATATATATAGTCGTACTTTTATAAATTAAACCTAAAATTTTAATTATGTCATAAAGTAAATGACATGAATATATCTAAGTGTGACAAAAAATGTTTGATGTAGTTTTTTTTAGTAAGTATAAGAAAGGTGAGCGTTTTTCAAAACTAGATGGAATGTTAGTGTCATTCAAGGAAACCTTAGGGGAGGTAAATGCAATTTTCTCTAGGTATATGAAAAAATTGACGTATCAGGTATTTTATAAAAGAAAAAATTAGACTGCAAAACTATCATATGATAGATGTGATATTCCAACTAGGTCGACACCTTAATTCTCTCTATCATTTGCAGTACCTGATATTATGTATATTAAAATAAATACATAAATAAATAAATAAATAAATAAATAAATAAATAAAAGAATAAAAGAGTTTGTGGGGACTAGATTAAAACACAAGGTAACAAGATAACTTCAACAAATAAGTGTCTCATTAAAAACCTTGTTAGGAAAACTCTATCGGATAAAGCCAAAATGAAGGTAAAATATGTTCACTTTAATACTGATAAGTAAATAAAAATAAACCCATAAAGACTATAAAGTTTTAAAACAATGAAGACCTAGTCTATTATGGTTAAAATCATCCCAAATTGTAGTAGGATTAGTCCCACCAAGTAAAATAAGGATAGAAAAGTCTTATAGTAACTAATTTATCAGCACAATGATTTCCTTCTTTGTAAATGTAAGTAATATTAAAATGCATATTCCTCAAAAACTCTAAATAGTTGGCTTATCTGTTCTTGATTTGCCAAAGGATCATAGAAGAAGACCTAAAGGGTAGAATAACAAGTTGAGAGTCACTTTGATCCAAAGATTTAACCACCCTTTACTTTAAGCAATCTCAATAGCCAACATAACTCCATGAAATTCAACAAGGAAAATAGTTTTTTTTACAAATTTTAGAAGAGAAACCTCCCAAAAAAAGAGCATAATGTTCTCTAAAAGTTCCTCTACAAGTTGTAGAGTATAGACAACCAATAACAACTCCATCAATATTGCACTTCACTCAAGATACAATTGGAGGATGTCCAAGGATTTCTTTAATGACATAAGCCTTAGTAGGGTGAATTTCAGTGTTGAATTTCTTGAGAGCTAACCATCATCAACATATCATCAAATATCTCAAATAATCAATTATCACACAATGAAGAGCTTAATACAGGAAGAGATACCCAATCCTACAAATATTATATGCAAGAAAATGTCATCCCACCACATCTGATTAATCCAACAGTGTCACAAACAATCTTATGGATAAAAGATTCCTACTTTGATTCCAAAACTCCAAGGAATATATATTAAAAATGATAATCAATATGAAAAGATAAGTTATCCATTCGAGAAGGAGAAATCAAGTTCAAGGTTCATAATACTTATTAGTTGATTGAACACCTAAGTTGTGCCTCCAATAGGTTTAGGTCAACTAAATAAGTTGAACATCAGTTGATCTAATAGTTGAATGCTTTTAGATTTCAGACAAAAAACTCAAATTAATATGATAGTTGTAGCTTGACAAAACAAAATTCGCTTAGTATTACGGTACCATACGCAAATTAGGTGTTATACATAGTCCAAGAACATGATGTGATTTTGAGTCTTGATTCACTTCCATGCAAGATTTTTGTTTGCATTTTTTTTAATGCTAATTTGACCAGAAAGAATAAAGTGGAAACTTCATTGTACACGCACAACCCTCTTCTTCTTCCTTTTTTTTTTTTTTTTATCTTAGAAACAACTTTGCTCAATTTTTTATTGGAAGACTGAAATGAAATTTTTTTGTTCTTTCAGATTGAGACGATGTTTCTTCTTCCGACTGCTTTATTTCTTCTTCTTGAAAATTTGACATGTCTTTTGCTTCTTCTTCTGAATCCAATGTTTCTTCTTCATGTGGAGAGTAGAAAAAAAAAGAAAATTTTGAATGAAATATGCAAAATTATTTTGAACTTAGCACAATAATTATTTCTTTTCTCATATTATATAAAATATGCAAAATATTGATATGAAACATGAAAGGGAGAAAAGTAAAAATAAATTGGTATTGATAAAATGAAGAAAAATTGTTAATTACAATAGGGTGAGATATTATTTATATATAGATGTCAAAGTGACTATTACAACCAACTTAAAACTAATTTATAACTAATTCTAACGGTTCATAAAAATTTAAAATGTACTTTATATATTTTTTTTTATTTTTATATCGGTTTGATTTATTTACTGTGTCTTCCTTATTATAATCAACTCGATTTTACTATTTTTTTTTTACTAAATCAACTTTTTTTTTATAAATTAATGCAATGAGAAATTATAATCACTCTTAATTTTTTTCACTTTAAAAACCCTTTCAATTTTTATATTTAATAGTTTTTTTGTTTACAGAAAAACCATTCGTTAACCTTAATTAGATTGGGACAAATCTTATCAGATTTAAGTGGTTGATATTATCAAATATATCAATGGAGATAATGAGTGCGTCTGTTTTAGATTTTTCTGTAAAAAATAATTAGTTTTTTAAATTAAAAATTATTTTTTATTGTTTGAATGGTGTTTGTTTCAAATTTTTGAAAAATCATTTTGTTAAAAAATATTATTTTTTGGCTAACAATGAAAACTAAAAATAGTAACTTCTCACATTCGCTTCTGCCATATATAAGAAAAAAGATGTCACATATTTTAAAAACACGAAACTTAACTTAAGAGAAAATAATGTAATTATCCTTACTTTTTTAAAATCCAAAATTGCCCTCCATCAATTTTTACTAGGTTTTCTCTGTCCTGCATTAGTGAATCACTCAATTGTGGCATTTTTACTCCTTTCATTTATTTTTTTAAACTAAAAATCATTTTTTATTTTTGAACAGTGTTTGTTTCATATTTTTGAAAAATCATTTTGTTAAAAAAAAATTATTTTTTGGCTAAAAATGAAAAGCTAAAAATAGTAGCTTCTCACAATCGCTTATGCCATAGATAAGAAAAAAGAGGCCACATATTTTAAAAACACGGAACTTAACTTAAGAGAAAATGATGTAATTATCCTTACTTTTTTTCTTAAATTCAAAATTGTCATTCATCAATTTTTACTAGGTTTTCTCCATATTGCATCAGTTTCACACACTCAATTATGACAGTTTTTCTCTTTTCTTGAGACTCATATGTTTTCATCAAGTAAGATTCCTTGTGCTTTTCAATTTTTCCACATCGTTTTTTTGTTGTTTCTATGTCTTTTATTAGAATCATTTTATTAATGAATATAGGAAAGAGAGGTAGAAGAGCCACAGGGAGGAGAATAGTAGATAAAAGGGAGAGGTAAAGAGATATGACGTAGAGAAAAAGAAATTAATGTATTTAGAAAAGTAAGTATTTTAGGGTAATTTTGTAGTTTCAAAAATTACTTTTATAAAATTGTATACAAACAGATTAAAAATCATTTTAAAAAAATCATTTTTATAATAGTAAATAAACAAAAATTAAAAAATTATTTTTAAACAAATCTTTATAAAATAATCTCTAAATTTTCTAAACTAAAAATCATTTTTATTTAAATTCAAACAAACACACCCACTATATTCCTTAAAATCCAAAAGAAATTATATGTTAGATATTAGGGAAAGATTTATAGGTAGATATTTCATGAAATATAGGATTCAATAATTTTAAATTATAGCCTCATTTTTTTTTAAATTATTAAAACCACCTCGTTAAGATATCAAATCTGAAAAATTAGCTCCATCAATTTTTACTAGGTTTTCTCTGTCCTGCATTAGTGAATCACTCAATTGTGGCATTTTTACTCCTTTCATTTATTTTTTTAAACTAAAAATCATTTTTTATTTTTGAACAGTGTTTGTTTCATATTTTTGAAAAATCATTTTGTTAAAAAAAAATTATTTTTTGGCTAAAAATGAAAAGCTAAAAATAGTAGCTTCTCACAATCGCTTATGCCATAGATAAGAAAAAAGAGGCCACATATTTTAAAAACACGGAACTTAACTTAAGAGAAAATGATGTAATTATCCTTACTTTTTTTCTTAAATTCAAAATTGTCATTCATCAATTTTTACTAGGTTTTCTCCATATTGCATCAGTTTCACACACTCAATTATGACAGTTTTTCTCTTTTCTTGAGACTCATATGTTTTCATCAAGTAAGATTCCTTGTGCTTTTCAATTTTTCCACATCGTTTTTTTGTTGTTTCTATGTCTTTTATTAGAATCATTTTATTAATGAATATAGGAAAGAGAGGTAGAAGAGCCACAGGGAGGAGAATAGTAGATAAAAGGGAGAGGTAAAGAGATATGACGTAGAGAAAAAGAAATTAATGTATTTAGAAAAGTAAGTATTTTAGGGTAATTTTGTAGTTTCAAAAATTACTTTTATAAAATTGTATACAAACAGATTAAAAATCATTTTAAAAAAATCATTTTTATAATAGTAAATAAACAAAAATTAAAAAATTATTTTTAAACAAATCTTTATAAAATAATCTCTAAATTTTCTAAACTAAAAATCATTTTTATTTAAATTCAAACAAACACACCCACTATATTCCTTAAAATCCAAAAGAAATTATATGTTAGATATTAGGGAAAGATTTATAGGTAGATATTTCATGAAATATAGGATTCAATAATTTTAAATTATAGCCTCATTTTTTTTTAAATTATTAAAACCACCTCGTTAAGATATCAAATCTGAAAAATTAGTTTGTAAATTGATGATGCGATAAATATGGGATGCTGAACGAAAATAAGTTAAAAATATTCATTAATTGATTTTTATTTAAATCTTCCCCTTATCAAATATTTACAAAATCTAGAAAACAAACCCTATTAGCATCGATACCGACATTCGGCTGAGGAAATTCATCTGAAACAATATGTCTTCTTCATTATTTGCACATTCAGGTATGCTTTTATGAGAATTATTAGCATCGATACCCACAATTAACCTATTTAACTCTTGTTATTAGAATTTTGTGACGATTTATTGGTTTTAGAAATTCATTAGAATTTAATTTGATGTTAGAGTTTATATTTAAAAACTCATGGTTGACGTTGTGACTTGACGTTAGAGTGGTTAATTCAACTCTTTTGATATTAGAGTTTTGTGATATACTAATTTTAGAAATTTAATTTGTTTGAAATTATTGATTTTAAAAATTCATTAGAGTTTAATTTGATGTTAGAGTTTAGATTTTAAAAACTCATTGTTTATGAATTGATGTTAGGGTGATTAATTCAACTCTTAATATTAGGGTTTTGTAATTTACTGATTTTAGAAATTCAATTTGTTTGAAATGATGTATAGATTGATTTTAGAAATTCATCAAACTTTAAATTTGATGTTAGGGGTTAGATTTTTAAAAATCAGTGCTGATTTTGTGACTTTAGTGCTTATTTTTTCTTGTTTTTTATCGAACAAACATCAATCAAGTTACTTTCTCAATTTTAATAAAGAAGACTATAAAAATATACTTCCATGTATCCAAAGGTGCATGCACTCCTACCGTCAATATTTTTTTAATTATCCGATCAAGATTGAGCGGTTCAAATTTAATGTAAATTTTATATTTTTAAAATCTGAACTATGAATTTGAATCGTCTAATTTTAATCAGAATGATCAGAAAAACACTTACAGTAAAATGTAGTTTTTACTACACGATATTCCAATACTTAGAACAGTTAGAATTTACCTACTCATATATCTTATGTTTTGTTTTATTCACAATTTTCAGAACCAGCACGGTACCATTATGACTTGTTGGCACAATACAAAGAGCAATATGAATATCTTGGAAGCATGAATTACAATCTAGAGATGCACCGCCCCAAACTCAAACCCACTGATCAATTAAATTTCCGAATTCGTATTCTTTCACATTCAATTGATTCAAACTCAACTAGACGCCTTGATACATTAGTACACAATTCTCAACAAGTGGAATGTAGAAGGTTTTATGAAGAGGGTCAAGATTGGCTTCGGTCTATATTGTTCCATACACACTTTCCCTCTCAATCAATTGACCAATTAGTGGAGAGACTCGTCCATCAAGTTCATGAATTGTTTGATTTTGACGACAAATTATTTGCTTCTAATCTTGCTAATGGAGTTGGACCTTCCGATTCTTATAAATTCACTTTACTTCTAAAGATTGTCGTCGAAATATAATTTTAGATGTTAGATATTAAATAGATTTATAGTAGTATTATTAAGAAATATTATATTCTTATAAAAAAAAGATATTAGTAGTATATGTTTTACTTTTTTATTGTTTCAATAATGTTATTTACTTCGTAATTAGGAAACACCTTAAAATTTATTCTTATAATTGTACTCTTTTTTTTCTTGTTGGATTTTCATGATTTCTTTTATTTATTAAAGTTGGATGCACCCTTAATTATTGGATTGTTAATGGTACTTTTAGTTGTTTTTATTGCTAGGAAATTGCAACAATATGATTAAAGGTATTATAGAAAAAGTATTTGTAAAAACAAAAAATAACAATTAAAAAAGAATATAGGGAGTAGGGATATACTTCACTATTTTAATTAAAAATAAAAAATTAATTAACAAACAAATCTCTCTTTAATGCCGCACAATCGTAAAATATTAATCAAACTAGTGTGCCGTCTCCGTCAAGCGCATGTTATGTTATTGCTTAAATAAACTTATTCATCTTTTTAATTGTTTTGAAAACATTTGATTGATGTGGTATATTATGTCAAGCATGAGTTACACTATTGTGTTAATAAATTTTTCCATGGAAATTTTTTAGAATTGATTTTTGAATAAATTTGACATACACAACATTTTTGCGATGATATTATAACATAACCTTTGACATTATATTTTATTTGGATGTTACATGTATAATGTGTTAAATAATGGCCTGCAGTTTAATACTTTGATAATTTTACACATAATAAAAAATCTGACCAAAATCCAAAACACTGTTTGAAACTGGTTTTGTTTCAATTTCGGCTATATTAATTAATTAATACTGATATATTTATTGATCAATCTTATTTTTTTATAAATTAATCGACTAAGTGTTTAAAACAATCAATTAATTGACTATATCAAGTCAAAATTTTAGTTAAAATGAAGAAAAATTTTAATTTAAAAAATGAAAATAAATTTGTATCGATAAAATGAAGAAAAATTGTTAATTACACTACGTGAGATATTATTTATATATAAATGTAAAAGTGACTGCTACAACTAATTTGCAACTAATTTAATTAATTTATAATTAATATAAATTAATTCTAACACTTCATAAAAATAAAAATTTAAAATGTAATTTATATATTTTTATTTTGTATTAATTAATTTGATTTACTTTTTTTGTGTCTTCCTTGTTATGTAAACTGATTTTTTATTTATAAATTAATGAAAGTTCCTATTTTCTCGCTTTATTAACCCCTTCAATTTTTATATTATAGAAAACCTATTCAATAACCTTAATAATAATATTGGAACAAATACATCGACATTTAAGCGGTCTAATCTAATTCTTTAAATTTATTCTTCTTATATTTTCTTCTTCTTCTATTCCTCCCTCCTCCGCGTGTAATTTGTGAGAGAGGTCATTAATTTTATTTGAGTCTTATAATTTTGTATATGTCTGCTACAAAAATTCGTATCTAATTTTTAAACTGTCTTTATCAAGAGAGCAATATAATTTTTAAGTTTAAATATTATTTATTTAAATGTCATATTTTGTTATAGTTTTACACAAAAAGAAGGTATATTATATGATTTGAATTGTGATTGTTGGGTTATTATTGTCTAAATGTATGTTTGAGTCTAATATGTGAAGTCGACATGCTATCTATACATCTTTTTTTGTTATATGAATTAATCTCACCAAATGATATGCATCATGTAGATTATTACATGTAGATTCTCGTTAGATTGATATGTGTATATGGACTAAAATTTATTTTACCAATTTTTTTTAATTATTAAAATTGCACTTTTTTTTATTAAGCTCAATTTTTAAGATTATAATAGAGCCTCCAAAATCTTAAGACGATCATGAATTAAATAGATTAATTTTTGTAGACCAAATTATAATCTAGAAGTATGTTATTAAAAAATTAGAGGAAATAATTTATAAAAAAAAATTACAAAAACAACTACTATACTTAGAAAATAAAATAAATTTTTCAACCTAAATTCCAACTAATTTTTAATTATTAAAAATGTCAACCAAAATTTGATTTACTACATCTCTTCAATATAATTTTGTAAATTTACAACTTCTTATATACAATACAATATTATATTTTTTATTTATTTATTAAAATTTTAAAAATTTAGCCACTCCAATGTTTTAGTTCAAAATCCGCCACAATTGCTTAGTAAACTAAAATGGTTAATGAGTTGTGTGTAATGATGAAAATAATGTATTTGAAGATTGTTGAATTTACCGTTGGCTTTACCAATAAATAAAATTTGATTTACTACATCTCTTCAATATAATTTTGTAAATTTACAACTTCTTATATACAATACAATATTATACTTTTTATTTATTTATTAAAATTTTAAAAATTTAGCCACCCCAATGTTTTAGTTCAAGATCCGCCACAATTGCTTAGTAAACTAAAATGGTTAGTGAGTTGTGTATAATGATGAAAATAATGTATTTGAAGATCGTTGAATTTACCGTTGGCTTTACCAATGTATTTTGAAGCTTGTTGAGTTTATTTATGTATTTGAAGATTATTGTATTTATTTTTGTGCGTGAGAGGTTGTTGGCTTTTTTAAAGATTTGAATGATGTGAATAAAATTTTATAGTGTTTGAGACATTCAAGTATTAAATATATTTTCATTCAATTAAATTGTTATCGTTGTTAATTATGTTTCTCCCGTAAAATAAAAAACAAGTTACTATTTAAGTATTTATGTATAATCCACCAACCCAACCCCCGTTCTTGATCGGATCGGTTCGGTAGAGTTAAATGAACAAATACAGATTTAAAACTCAACTCAACCCAAAGATAATCGATCTGTTCAGATATCGAATTTTGTCAAAACCGGCCCAAACCAACCTACGTACACGAGTACCGATAATCCAAAGGAAATTTTATATTTTAGATATTAGGGAAAAATTTATACGTACAAATTTCATGAAATATAGGATTCATTTTAAAATTATAGCCTCAGATTTTTTATTTTTTTAAATTATTAAAACCACCCAATATCAAATCTGAAGAATTAGTTTGTACATTGATGATGCGATAAATATGGGATGCTAAACATAAATAAGATAACAATGATTATTTATAATTTAAAAATAAATCTTGATGCAGTTCTTTATTACTAATTCCATCTTATTAAAAATAAAAATCTTGGGTTGATCTTATCAAATATTTAAAAAATCTAAAAAAACAAACCCTCTCCTTATCTATATATAGAGAGCAGCAGTCATATTAAAACTGCACACATCACCTAAATTAAGGAGATACGGAAGTTCATCCGAAACAACTATGTCTTATTCATTCTTTACACATACAGGTATGTTTTGGTGAAAATTATTACGATCAATACCGACAATTAACCTATTCAACTAGACTATGAGCACATGTCCCTAACTTATTGAATCTTAATAATAGGGTTGTGGGGTTGTATGATTTACTAATTTTAAAAATTTAATTTGTTTAATGGGTGTGTGAAAATTAAAACTGTTATGTCTTTAGAGAAATTTTTACATATAAATATAATTGAAGGTATGAAAATAATTAAATTTTATAAAAAAAAGTATTTATGTTAAACAAATTTAAAAATGAATAATTATTAATTGTGATAAGTTTCTGAAAATCAAATTGTATAGGTACGTACGATAAAGTGTAGTTTGTGTGGTTTGATAGATGCTAATCGGTTGTGATGAATTCCTTGACAGAGATATTAATAGATATGTTAACTAATATAAATATTTTGATGTATGTGGTTGTAATTTTGGATTCAATAATCGATGTATTTTAAGAGTAAAATTGTTTGTGAGTAGAATTATGGTTGTTGTATTATCGTTGTCGAAATGTATATTTGAGTCTAATATGTAAATGCAACATATTATCTGTACATTTTTCTTGTTACATGAATTAACCTAATTAAATAACACGCATCACGTAAATTGATATGTGTAAACGTATCATATAGATAGATATGTTTATAGAGAGTAAAATTTATTTTACCAATTTTTTAATTATTAAAATTTTATTTTTTTATTATTAGAGATTCAATTTTTAAGAATAGAATAAATTATACAAAATTTTTAAGACGACACTAATTACAATTTTAAGAAAAGGTCAAAATGCTTAATGACTTGCAATGTGCATTTAAGGCATTAGAACCCTTATTTTGATTTGTAGAGTTGTGAATAATGTTATTTTTACGCATTATATTTAAGCATAAGACGAATACTTTGGTGTGCAAAAAATTTGGTTGAGTTTATTTACTGTGTATCAATACTTAAAGTTGCATAAAACTCTGATGCATGGTCCGCGCAGCTTATTGAAAATAAAAGTTCATTATCCTTATCGGTTTTAATTAAAGTTGAAACAATAACATGGTTGGTGTCGGTTTAATAATTCAGTTTTTATTAACACATAATTATTTTCTCTTGTTTTTTTACCGAACAATAGTAATAAAGAAGATCATAAAAATTTACTTCCATATATCCAAAACTGCTTGCACTCCTATTGTTAATATTTTTTTAATCGTTTTATCAAAATTAAATAGTTTAAATTTAATATAAATTTTGAATGTGAATCGTTTGATCAGAAGACCAGAAAAATACTGACTATGAGAGTGCATGGAGTTGTTACTCCACGTGAATCCAACACTTAGAATAATTAGAATTTACCTTCACATATATCTTATGTTTTGTTTTATTCACAATTTTCAGAACCAACACGTTACCATTATGACTTGTTGGCACAATACAAAGAGGAAGATGAATGTCTTGAAAACATGAATTACAATCTAGAGATGCACCGCCCCAAACTCAAACCCACTGATCAATTAGATTTCCAAATTCGTATTATTTCACATTCAATTGATTCATACTCAATTGCTAGCCTTAATACATTACTACACAGTTCTCAACAAGTGGAATGTAGAAGGTTCTATGATGAGGGTCAAGATTGGCTTCAATCTATATTGTTCCATTCAGGGATTCCCCCTCAATCAATTGACGAATTAGTGGAGAGGATCGAGCATCAAGTTCATGAGTTGTTTGATTTTGATGACAAATTATTTCCTTCTAATC
Source organism: Cicer cuneatum (assembly GCA_037974295.1). Classification (NCBI taxonomy): domain Eukaryota; kingdom Viridiplantae; phylum Streptophyta; class Magnoliopsida; order Fabales; family Fabaceae; genus Cicer; species Cicer cuneatum. The sequence goes on along the minus strand of JBBPBO010000002.1, from coordinate 15,111,739 downwards.
TTGCTTATGGAGTTGGACCTTCGAATTTTCGTACATTCACTTTGTTTTTAAATATCTTCAAAATATAATTTTAGATGAGATATTATATTTTTATAGAAAAAAGATATGACTAATGTATGTTTTTCTTTTTTATTGTCATATCATTTATTTAGTTCTGGATTAAAAACATATTTAATTTTATATTTATTTCTTTTATTGTCTTCTTTGTTCTATTTTTGTTTCGTTGATATTAAAAAAATTCCAAAGTATACTTTTTTGCAGATCGAGGTAAGAAATTTATAAAACATAAAATAGTGAATTCCAGTTTTTAGGAAAAATGTTGCGGAGACGGGATTTGAACCCGTGACCTCAAGGTTATGAGCCTTGCGAGCTACCAAGTTGCTCTACTCCGCGAAAAAGAGAAGAATTGACAATTAATGGATTCAAAAATTGAATGTGTCCCAAGTTTATTTTTATAATTGTTTCTCATATAGTTTCTATTTTAATATTTAGATGTTCATGATTGTTTATCGTGATTTATCCTTAATTATTGGATTGTTAATAATAGTATTGATTTATTGAATAGAAAAAATAGATACAATAAATACTAAATAGTTAAAGATGTTATAAAAAAAAAAAAGATAAATAGCAGTTTTCAAAGTAAAAACTTTATCAATTCTTTTTAATATATGTAAAAACAAATAAACCAACAAACAAATCTAAAAAAATAAATTAATTAACAAACAAATATCTGTCTAAATTATTAAATATTATTCAAATTAATGTGTCGCCTATAACAAACACGTGATAGGTCATCACTTAAATAAATTTCCATAATGAAAAACCTTACAAAAATTCAAAACGCTTCTGATTATGTTTCTATTTCAGCCATATTAATCGATAAATCTCATTTTTATGATAAATTAATCAATTAGGTGTTTGAAATAATGAATTAATCAACTATATCAAGTCAAAATTTTAATTCAAAAAAAAATCTTGCTGACAGCCTTGGACTTTTGTAATAACCTAAGTGATTAAACGAGTGAGTTAATGGATAGTAGTTGAGAGTTTACTTCATGTTAACCGAAAATTCTTGTAACATTCATATTCGAAATACTTAACCTTTTAAGCATCAACCATTCATTCAACCTTCTTAATCCTCACACATCATGCTTGGAGCTTCAAGATCAAAGTATGATTCTCGGTTTGTGAAAACAGAGAAATGTAGAATTGTGTTTAAGTAAGAATCAACATAGAAACACTCTTATATATGAGAGACTTAGAGAAGAGAGTTAAAAAAGTAGTTATTTAGTTACTAAGAGTGAAGAATTATTAAAATGTATAACTAGCTATATACATGTTTACTATTGTTGACTATCTCTATTGAGAATTGGGTTGTGGGAAAGCAACAAAATACTCATATTGTCTCAAAGTAGAACTGGTGTTTGAATAAAGACCTTAAATTCAGACAAAAGAGACTAGAACCACAATAAATCAGAGTCAACATGAGTCATACTCCTACACTCAACTTTAGTTGTTGATCTAGCTACAAGAGGTTATTTCTTGGAACTCCATGACACCAAATTTGGACCAAGAAAAATTCAAGGCTGGTTGGAGCAAAAAACCAAAGTGTGAAGTGCCTTGTGAAGATGCGTTTAACAGTTTTCCAATGGGCATCAAGTGGACAGGCCAAAAATCGACATATCTTGTTTACAGAAAAAGAAAATTTAGTTTTTGTTAAAGGCACATATTGTAATGCTCAAACTATAAACTTGTATAAGGTAGGTTCCATCAACAGATTTGAACCATGTTTTCTCAAACCAAGAGGGCTAACCATGTGAGTAGGCATTGTAGAAGCTTCAATCATATTGGCTCTATGAAGTAAGTCTTTGATATACTTTAATTGAGTAATGAGCAAACATCAATTCTTCAAGAATTTGACCTTTATGCCAAGTATTCAAGTCTCCTAGGATAATGATTATCTTAGAAGAGGAGCCAATGAGTAGGATATCATCAACATACACAAAGGCATAGAGAGTGACACCCCCACGAGCATAAATGAACAAAGAAGAGTAACATTTACTAGAATAGAACCGAAACTTTAGGAAAACTTGTGTTAATATTTCGTATCGGGCCTTTGAGCCTGATTGAGGCCATGTAAGACCTTATGCAGTCTACACACCAGACTTTTGTTAGGACCTTCAAAACCTCGAGGTTGAGACTAAACATGGCAAGAGGGCGGGGATGAATTTTGCCTTCCCTGCCCCTGACTAATCGGATAAAACTTAACCTGCTCCCCGTTTTTAGTGGGTGTGAAATTAAGACTCCATCACTATCTTCAACGGATTTCGGATTTCTCCGCCCACACCTGCATCCATTCATATATATAAAAATTATAAATTTAAAAATCATATATATTATAATTAATATAATAAAATAATTATTATTAGACAATAATAAAAATAAAAAAGTATTTTTTATAGAGATCAAATTATAATTTGTAATATTTTAAAAAATATTAATTATATTTAATATGTGCATGTATACAAAATTTAAAAATTACAATAATATTACTAGCGGGGCAGTTCGGGTGTGAGAGCGGGGTGGATATCCGCCTCAGAATTTTAGTTATGGAAAAAAAACCTGCACCAAATCAAAACGGGTTTCCTCTGCTTAAATGAAGACGTTTTCGGGTGGGTACCTATAAGTGCAAATTATGTTGCCATCCCTAATTGAGACATATAAACCTCCACACAAAGCACTCGGTTAAGAATTGCATTATCGGCAACAATTTGTTGAATATCCCATTTGTGGGTAAGGCTAGAGTAAGGAGGACACAATTGTAGTAGGCTTAATAATAAGAGAGAAGGTCTCAATGAAGTAGTTAGACCTTGGTTCTTGGCTAATTCCTATTAGCAATAAGCCTAGCTTTGTATTTTTTGACTAAAGCAGTATTTAAGGTTCTCTGTACTTGCAACCTATTACAAATTTATGAGGATGTAGTTGAACAAGGGACCAAGTACCATTACTAATAAGAGCATTATACTTTTCTTCCATAGATTTAAGCAATAGTGGTTGAGTCAAAGCCTACCTACGTGTACGAGGCTCAATGTTGGAAATGAAAACCTTTGGTATTAATTTGGCCCTAATGACCATTGGATGATCATTCTTAGTTAGAGGGATACTAGGAGGAACATTGAGAAGGTGACGGGTCAGTAGCTGTAGGTGATTGTGGGGTAGTGTGAATAGAAGCAGGACTAGAGTTAAATAAAATGAACCTTGAGAGGGTACAAAAGGAGAAACATTTGAGATAGGTGCAGTTGTACTAGGTACAAGTAAAAAGGATAGGCAATGGATAACAATAAGGTAATGCAAGGTTGTTTTAGAAACATAAGGCGAGGAAGGAAAATCTCAATGTAGGGATATCAATACTCATTAAAGAGGACATCTTTTGAAATGTAAAGTCTACCATCAACCGCTATACCTTATGTACCCTTTGTGTTGTGGAGAGGACCCAAGTAAACACATTCTTGACTTCTAAACTAGTTTATGTTGATTATAGAGTCTTAGGAGAAGGAAACCTGTGAATTAGGTGAATGATAACGAGGGTGAGCTGAGCTTAGGAGCTTATTTATGATGTGCAATACAGTAGTAAAACTGTGATCCCAAAAATATAAAGAAATAGAAGCATGATGAGACGACTCATGTCCTTTATGCTGAAAGTTCTATCTAACAAGTGCTTAATTGAATTGAATTTTGTTTCATTGTCTACTAAATTGCTTGCGGCCACGTAAAAACCTTTTTAATCTACAAATGTATTTGTTATTAGGAACTCTTAATTCTGGTGGGATAACCATATAAACTTCCTTGTCTAGATCTCCACGGAGAAAAGCAATATTAATGTCTAATTGAAAAAGTTAACGGTTCTTAGAAGCTGCAATTTGATACTCATGAAATGACTTGCAACAAATTCTAGAAGGGATAAAAGGTTGAATAGAGTTTGAACTTTTTAAAATATTTTGAAAACTTTTAAAGTCCTACCGTGGAAAAACATATTTTGAAATGTGTTAGACTCATGTACAAATGCGTATTGGAATTCATATCCAAAAGTTAGATAGTATTGAAATCAACTAACATAAAAATAGACAAGAAAACTAAATTTGATTAAAAGTTTTAAAAGCTTTTAGACTTCAATCAAATTTGTAAAGATCTCTTAAACAACACTTAATGAATCACAATCAATAAAAACACATAGAAATCAAATTTTTTAGTATGAATCAAATCCAAGATGTTGAGAACAATGTAAAATAAAATTTTCATTCAACAATTGAAATTAAGATATGATTCAAAAACATCATTTTATAAAAATACAATTTTTCTATCAATTTCAACACAATATAGAAAATTTATATTGGTTCATCTACTTCGTCCTCACAAGTAGAGTATATCCGGTCTTTATTAAGTCAAATGAGAGTTTCTTATTTTAATTTTCTATTTTGAATGTTTTATAAGATCTGTCAACAATTTTTACATACACATGCACACCAATCACTTCTTCCTAAACGCTCTTGAATCAGAATCTTGGAAAAATCTACCAAAAATTTTGAACCACTATTTTCAAGATGAATATCGCACTTCAAAACTTGTAACATATACACAAGAGACAATAACTTTTTGAAACCATGAAAATCTACTATTTCCATTCTTTCAATGCGAAATCCACTGATATTCTCTTGACAATCTGTGTCTGCATTAGATACCCCAACAAACGATATACCCTTGATGTTATTTTTCACGTTAAATCTCGATTGCACACACTACAAGAAAACTAGCATTTTGTGACGACAAAAAACCCTCACAAAGCTGCAAATGCAGCAACAGATCATCAGCTTGTGGCAGCCAAAAAGCCCTCACATTTGAGTTGGTCACGAAGTTTGTGGCGGTCTAGACCATCACAAATTAATGAGTTTTTTTGGTTTGGTAAATAATTTGTGCTCACAAAGTCTTTATCATATTTAAAAAATAAAAAAGTGGTTATTTTGTGATGGTTTAAACTGCCACTAATGACCATATTTTTTTAAAATAAATATGTAACGGTTAAAACCGCCACGAATTACCAATTTTTTCTAAAAATACAATTTTAAAAAAACGTAAAAAAATTATAAAAAACATAAAAAAAATATTTTAAAATAAAAAACAATCTAAATATATTTTAAAAAAATGTAAATAATTTTAAAAAAACAAAGGAAATTCAAATAGAAAAAATTTATTTCAAAAAAATAAAAAGTAGATAATGTGGGAAGAAAATAATAGTAGAGAGAAAAGATAAATAAAACGTTTAGAAAGAAGATAGAAGGAATAAATGAAGGGAGAAAATGAGAAGTGAATTTTTTTAGAGAGAAGGTAGAATAATTAAGTGTGATATATATAGGAAATTAGAGAAGATTTTGTGACGGTTTAAGCAGCCATAAATTTTTGGTGACCAAAGCCCTCACAAAACCAACAACAGATTTTGTGGCGGAAAAAATCCTCACAAAGTTTCTGATAGTTTTTTCAGCTAATAATAACAACAAATTTGGGTTTCATAATTTGTGAGAGATTTTTTTGCCAAAAATTTGTGATGAGAGAAGATAGAAATAAAGAACAATGAGAAGAATGAAGTGTTATATATATATATATATATATATATATAAAATAAGATGAGATTTTGTCACAGCCTAAACAACCACAAATTTGTGGTGACCAAAGCCCTCACAAAATCCAACAACATAATTTGTGGCGAAAAAAATCATCACAAAGTTTCTGATGGCTTTTTCAGCCAGTAATAACAACAAATTTGAATTTTATAATTTGTGAGAGATTTTTTTGCTAGTAATTTGTGATAGTCTTTTGATACCCACCAATCTTTTTGAATTTGGCCACAAATTAAGCTTTTCTTGTAGTGACATGACTTGAACAAGAAATACTTTTCAATCTATGTTATGAAATTGAATGCACGAGTTTGTGGAATGGGTGAAATTATTCTTGGGTTCTAAGATATTTTGGAATGCTTATATATGATGCACGAAAAAGATTGACTAAAATAAAACGTTTCTCGACTAAAATAACAACTTTGTAATTGTCAAAACTAACTCTGTAGGTCGTGTAAGTTTAAGATTTCATCTTTAAACTCTGAAGGTTTTCTTACACAAGTGTAAGTCTATTCGCAGAAACTCATGGAATGTTGTGAGTCTACTCATAAGTTTTCTAAGTTGATTCGCAAGGTCTGAAACTCCAAAAATGAGTTTTGGACCTCCGTAAATCGATTAACAAACCTATAAGTCGATTTACATAGTTAAAAAATAACAGAAAATGTTTTTAATGTATTTCCAAGTATGACAATGAAATATGAACATGGTATAAAGTTTATGCATGTTAAAACAACATGCAACAAAGTTTTATGCATGCTAAACATTTTTTTCATGAACTCTTTCTAATTTAAGTAGCATCTACAAGTGATTGAGAATGAGAATCAACAAAGGCATAGAATAATCATCTAATATAGACTCAACTAGTTTTGACATCACTCAAAACACTAAGTCTAAACTAACTAGGAAATTCTTACAGTTACTATTTTTCCTTTTTGACGATGACAAAAATTGCAAAACTTTGTGAGATTTTGTTGATGAAACTATTCAAATTGTTGCAAGAAAAACGATGCATGATAATGCTTCACTTGAATTTGTGTCATTAGTGCAAATGCATGAACTCCAAAACTTTTGAAATGTCATATACAAATTTTACAACTTCTTTCTCCCCTTTTGACATTATCAAAAAGAAAGTAGAAACCACAAAATTACAATATCGAATTATTCTTATGCAAAACAAATAACCAACACTTGATTAAGCTACTGTACTATTCAAACTACGCAAAAAATAGCAACACATAAAACATAAAAAGGAAAATGACGAAATCAACAAGATTTAATATAACATCAAATTCAAATAACTAACCAGGAGCAAAATATCAATAATGAAATACTACAAATCCATATTGATAAGATTATAAATACGAATCTAGATATAATATCAAAGGAAGATAAAACAATAGACAAAAGTAATGATTCAACCAAAACACAAACAAATCTTGAAGTTCTTTCCATACCTATGATGTCGATTACATCTACATAACACTTTATGAGATTTTGGGGTTCGAAGACTCATTCAACCAAGACATTACCATGGTGTAACAACAATTCCATGCAATAGAATTATGACCTTCTTCGTTTGGATGAATTAGGGTTCTTCCAACTTAAAAGATTACTAAGACTAACAATGGTTAAAACTATATATATATATATATATATATATATATATATATATATATATATATATATATATATTTTAAAGGTTAAATCACTGAATAACTTAAATGTTAAAACTAAATAAGATAAAAGTTTTGTCGCATAATTTTTCTATTAATTAGTATATTGGTACATTTAAGATAAACAATAAATATAGAGAGTTGTATTTAGAGGCTAGTTAATAGATATCCAAAATATATTTACCCATAGACTCGAGGGCCACTGCTATATATCTTTACCAATATATTTTCTCTAATCATAATACATTTAGACTCTTATTTATATTTGTGATCAGAGAAAATATATTTACATTCTATAAGAAAATAGAAAGACAAAAATGCCATAAAGCTCAATAAATTAAAGTTGACAAGATATACATGATAATGTAGAATGACATTCAACATAGTTGAACATCTTTTGTTGAATTTTGTCATGTCAATCAGGACTGTATAACGCACTCCAATCTGGGATCTACTTTTGCTTGTCCAGCTTCAAGGTTTTCCTTTTTTATACCCCCCTCCTTATTCTTACCCCACAACACACTATAGAGTCCAACAACCAGCAAAACAGTGCCACCAATCCTGCCATGATGAAAAAAATTAATGATTAATTAATAATTAAACTCTTAATATTTGTATCATGTCATATACTAGTTATTACACAAAAACCGTTATTTTCTATTATATATGAGTTTTTAAAGTCTTAATTATATTTTTAGTGGGGGCAAAAAACTGTCTATAACATTTTTACAAAGGAAAAATATTATTAATTATAAACTTTAGAAAATTATATAATTAATATTAGGACAAAAAATATAGAATACATAATTAAAATTAAGTTTTTACAAATTAATTATAATTTTCTTGTACAGTACATTGTCATATTTGAAAATAATTTTATGACTTTTTTACTGTCCTCTATACTATAAAAAACTAGTGTGTATAGTAACGTATAACATGCATCTGATTATATATGTTAATATTTTTATAAAATTAAATAGGTCTCTGCGTATGAGTGTTTTTAGAGTTGAAAAATTAATGACTAAAAAAATAAGAGTTGAAAAATTAATTAATAGTGTAAATTAGAAAAACTAATTTATTGGACAAGACCTAATATGTCTATTTAGATAGTTTTTACAAACATATCATTCTTCATTAGGGGCTATTTTAACTACATATGAAAATTTTGAGGATAAAATGGATGTTTTTATTTTATTTTTTAAAGACCAAATATATTTTACATATGTTTTCATATTTTTTTCTCAAAGACCAACTTAAATCTTTATACAAAATATTAAAAGCTATTATAATATGAATCCACGATGTAATTGTTCCAATATAACCTTTGATTATCATGTAAAGTTATATGGAGCTGTCTAATTATTATGGACAAGACTTAAAAGAGAATTTCGTTATTTTTAATAAGTTTAAATTTTAATAAAATATTATATATGTTTTCTATTTTTTTAATTATAAATTTTATATTTAACTAAAAATAGCAAGGGTCTATCTTAAGACTTTTTTTAGGTTTATAGTAGACAAACCCAAATTATACAATTCCTACGTTTTTTATTACAAGTATTTATTATTATTTTCACTCTTATTAAAAAATGTTTATAGATAGCTAATGTGTTAATTTCCTAAAATAATTTTTGTATTTTAAATTTAATTTTTTCATATTTTAAAATAAATTTATGGTATTAATACGGAGTATGTTTAGAAAAAAAATTTAAATATAACTAATAAATTGAAAAGACACTTATATTTAAAAATAATTGTTTTTTTTCCAAGGTGCTTATAGTTAGAGAGAGAAGTAATATATAATTGCATTATTGCTTAAAAAAAAAAAACAAGAATAAAATACTAACCTTCCCCAGAAGAGTGTTTCTTTCCACCATATTACTGAAAAAATTGCTGTGATTACAAGAGCTAGAGGGGTGAACATGGCAGTGAAAACTGGACCTTTAATCTCAATAGTGCATACTTGCAGCCAATAACAAATGCCAGTTACAATTACACCCTGCCAATAACAATAAAATGTAATTAATGCAATAAATAATTAATAATTTCCTTTGCAACTAGTAAAAATTAATAAGACCTTTCTAATGTCCCACATTCAAAACAAATAAGACATAAAAAAGAGTATTTTAAAAAGTACCACACTCAAGCCGATTTTCTGACAATATGTATAATTCAATATAAAAAAAAATCAAAAAAATCTTAATATAGTATCATATAGTATATCGATGTAAATTATCTATTAAATTATCTACGCACCAGGATTTAATCGTGTTAGGTGTGAGGGATTTATTGGAAAAATTGAAGTTAAACATGAATTAATTGAAAATAAAAAAATTATTTATAAACACCAAAATCATTTTGTTAAAAAGTGATTTTTACGCAGAAAATAAAAAACTAAATAACACTCGTGGTCCCTTAAATTAATTTCAGTTAACGTTTTAGTCATTTATTTTTTTCTTTTTTTTTTCCGATTTGGTGCTTTATTTTAATTTTAAGTGACAATTTAATCTTTTATGTTTTAAAATGTTAACAATATTATCCTTTTTTTTTACAAAAATTCATCAAAATTTTCAACCAAAACCCATAAAATTAATTATATTCTTTAATATAATACAAATTTCATCAAATTCGTAACTCAAATATTCAAATAAACTCATATTTTTATTCTTTATTTGATTTTTAAAATTCCATCTCTAACAACATAAAATAAAAAATGAAAAAATGAGTTTATTTGAAGATTTGAGTTACGAATTTGATAAAATTTGTATTATATTAAAGAATATAATTAATTTTATGGGTTTTGGTTGAAAATTTTGATGAATTTTTTAATTTATTGTAAAAAAAGGATAATATTGTTGACATTTTAAAACATAAAAGATCAAATTGTCACTTAAAATTAAAATAATTTCGCTCTCATATATTAAAAATGATATCTTCAGTTTTGACTGAAACTAGAATTCGTTTCTTCAAAAGCTAATAAAAATAGTAATTTTATTTTGACTAAATAGCATCTGTGGTCCCTTAACTTAAAAGACCAAATCGGGAAAAAAAAAGATAAAGGACTAAAACGTTAACTGAAATTAAGTTAAGGGACCACAGATGCTATTTAGTCAAAATAAAATTACTATTTTTATTAGCTTTTGAAGAAACGAATTCTAGTTTCAGTCAAAACTGAAGATATCATTTTTAATATATGAGAGCGAAATTTAAAATCCATTTTTTTCGAAAGTTGAATGTTTAAAATATCTATTCTTATCAGTTTTATTCAATAATTATAGTTGAAGATATCTCAAAAAATGAATAAATGATAAAATATCTCTATTTATAATTATTGAATATCAAAATAATTTTTGATAACTCATTTTAAAGATGCTCATGATATGATATTATACATGATGTAAAATTTAAAATGTTTATGAAATATTTCCTCCAATTTTAAATAAAAGTAAAAATAAATCAAAAAAAAATAAATGTTCGTAGTCCAATTTATATTTTATATATCATAATTTAAATTTTAAATCAAATATATCAATTTTTTACTTTATTTTTACTTGCATTTTATATCAGAATAATAAAAAGAGAAGTCCAGTAGTTTAGGACATATAATAAAATTATATGATAATAAGCTAATCATTACTGTATTTTTGTTGAGATACATTTTAATCCTAGAGAATTGGTTGTATCTTTTGCATGATGGATTGTGACGTTTGTGCTATAACAATAATTGGCTCTATATATAGGAATCGTGGTCCATTAAGATCTTATATGTCGACAGTGTTGTGATATGGTATGATGTGAGAGTGGAATCATTATGACTATAAGAACGTTAACCTAAGTTGGCTAAGATTATGACATTCGACCATCTTGTAGAAGAGAAATGCAACCACATTACGTCTTGTAAGACTTCCACTAACTAAAGACCATTTCAAAAAAGCATGTAACTTGGCAACTAGGGATCAATATCACTTCATATTAGAATTGTAAAATGGGTCGAATTTACTAGGACAATTCGTTTAATTAATCATTTTGGATGATTTGTGTTTTAAAATTGAAATTGACCATTTAAGTGTGTATATCCCATCTAATCTATTAAAAAAATTAGACAGTGATAGAATTCAGAATAAAATAATACTTTTAATTTGACTACTTGAATTGATCTGTTATACTTGTCCTGAATCAGTCCATTTTAACCACATCTTTATATATATATATATATATATATATATATATATATATATATATATATATATATATAATCTTCACAAAATACTAATTATACACTCAAAATATATTTAATTCACACAAGTGTTTCTAATTAAAGACAACACTAATATATATTTTGTGAATATTACAATCCAACTCATAATATGTGGTTTAAATAGTTAATAATGAGTTAAAAAATATCAAATACATTTTAATGGTTTAAATAGTTAATAATGAGTTAAAAAAATATCAAATACATTTTAAGAATGAGGTCTAGAGTTTACACCCGAAAAAATTACTCAACCACTAATTTATTAATATTTTTGCCTATAAAAAGGCTTCAACAATTTGATATATTGTTATTGATTTAAGTGCTAAAAATCTATTATAAAAGTCTGTTTTCAACGTATTATAAAAAAAATAATTTTTACATTTTATAATTTAAATATTATTTTTTAGAGATTTAAAGAAACAAAAGCTATTTTGTTTTGTTTATTGTAATGAAAATTATGATTTGTTAAATAATTAATTACACAATAATTTTTATGATAAATTACTCAAAATAACATGAAACGATTTTAAATTATTTTCAAATTTTAATTTTTTTTTTAAAACTATAACAAACAGAGAAAAACTCCTTAGAGGAGTTTTTTTATCCTTAAATTAATTTTTTATTAAACAATAATTTTTTTAAAAAAATATAAACTTTATCAATGAGATAAAATAAAACTAAACACTTATAATCTACATCCTATAGTTACATTTTAGTGGGCCGTATACCACTTATAATCGATATAGAATTCACAATAATTGGCTATGAGAAGTACTAACCTTGGAGTTTAATTTTGATTTTAAAAATACTACTAACTTTGGACCTTCTTTATATATATATATATATTCTGATGTACTAATTCAACTAACAAATATCAATATTATAAATTAATTATTGTGTTTCGAATTTGAATTTAAAACTTTACGATTAGTTATGTGTATGAGTTTCTATTTATTAATTCGCTCTACGGACAGCAAAAAATGAATAAATTATTCATGTGTATGTTTTATTCTCTTGTTAACTTTTATTTTTCTTCAAACTTTATTTCCCTTTTGTCAAAAAATGGAGACAGGATGAGACACCAGGTGCGCATTGGACCAAGGAAGTTTCCCTCAATTTATTTTTGTTTCCCATTGAAATAAAATATTAGTCTCCTATTTTTAAATTTGAGATTTTGGTAGTATGTTTTGCAAATCTTAAGATTTTTTTTGGAACACATTTTAGAGTTTGTTTTTTGTGGTAAATATATGTTTGAATATCTAATAAAAGAGAAATCTATATTTATAGAAAACCAAATAAAATGACACATCATATAAAATAAACCTCACATTTAATTGTGAGGAAAAATAATGTAATCCGTGAAACACGAGATTAAATCAATTTCATTCAAAATAGGAGGTCAATCCAACACATATAAAAGTTTATGACTAATTTTAATATGAAATATTTTATACCTTATAATAATATTTTAGTAAAATTACTATTTTTGTTTAGAAAAAAAAAATAGTTTTTAGACATTTTAGAATATTAAATAATTTATTAAATCAATATAATCAATTTTATATAATATTTCTTTTTCTGTTAATAAAAAATTAATTAATTTAATATCTGTTGAAACATAATTAAGTTTAGTTAAAGTTTTATTAGTTTTAGTTTTAAAAAATATTAAAATATGAGACATTTTTATTTATTAAATAATTTATTTTTTTAGAAGTGATAGTCTTATCTTTGGACTGACTATATTTAAAAGAGTCCTTATATTTTTTTTCATAATGAATGATTGTAATTAAGTACACATGATTATATGTTTATTTTTTATTACAAACAAATTTATCATTTTATTTTTATGATTAAATAAGATTGTTTGTTCATGGATGAAAATATAAGATAATGAACCTACACAATAAGCCACTGAGAGAAGATGAAAATCCCATCCTAATTTCCATGCTGAAGGATTCCTCTCCATTGCAATAGCCAAAATACCTGACTGTATGAAGCTAAAAAAGCATTGTATAATTGTGAGCCTAAATTTTGCTGGGTATTGCTTTACAATAAATCCCTGAAACAAATACATTAGTGAGAAAAAAATAATTAGAAAATAGATCAAATAAATACTTATATTGACCATTAGAAAAATACAAATGTATTACGGTTTTATCCTTATTAAAATATGCTTAAGTGGATTAAGGAGTATATATTGTGTTATTTATAAACTAATACACTTAACCTCGATTCTTAAACAATGAAAAACTATTTTGGTATATCGAAACTAGATCATGTCATGGTTAAGAGGCTAAATAGTTTGTCACCCTTTGAGAGTGATATAGGTTCGATCCTGCGCCAATGTTTAAACCTCAAACCATACTTTCGAGATAAGATGAAGTTGGTAAAATAAAAAAGAAGGAGTTATTGGGGGTTTGAAAAAGATGAAGTTTAATTTCTTTTATTTTTTTAGACTTAATTTTAAGAGTTGATGGAGAGGACGAAGAACACTAATCATTTTAATTTATAATTTTAATTTTTAGACAAAAATATATATGCGATTCTTTAAATTTAACTCAATTCTCACTTAAATTTTTTAGAAGTTATTTTTTCTTTTTATTAATTTTTTATTTGAATTTGTCACATCAGCACTACTGTGACCGTCGTTATCTTACCAACTATATGATATTTTTTTAAATGAAAATCTTGAAAAAAGATATGTGTATATTTTGAATCTTAAAGACTATCTTTGCAAAGAGAAAGTAACATAAAAAATCAGATTGGAAAAAAGAATTTTAAAGAATTAAAAGTATCACACATATTTTTGTAAAAAAATAAATAAATAAAGACTTGGCAATAAGATGCCTACCTGCAAAATAAGCCATAAGGACCAACCAGTGTTTGCTGAGAGCATCATAAGAGAGCCTTTGATGTTATCCCCTTTAGAGTGAACCTTAGTGAATGAGTTAATAATATGATTCTCATTTTGTGGAAACCACTTTATGAAATCTAATTCAGGTCCTTTGACTAAAGCAAATACTATAGCCCCAGAAAGACTTAAAACAGAGCCCAAAATTTTTGCCAATCCATGTTTGTATTTTATTGAAATGCTTTCAACCCTGAAATTTCCATAACCATTTTCACTAAAATATTGAAATTTGAATTAAAAATATTATTTTTGAAATAAATGGTTATTTGTAATTTAATTAAATTACCCAATTAAAACAGCCATGATGAATGTAATGGAAGGGATTGTGTTTGTGCTTGCAGCAGCAAATGTTGCAGAGGTATAATTGATTGCAACATAGTAAAGGTTTGAACTTGCTGTTAACCTGTATATATATAGGAACATATTAAAAGACTAATTAATTAGAGCTTTTAGAATATAATTTTTTTTTTGTCAAGGAATTTAGAATATAATTACTACTAGATAATATTGATTAAATTATTACTTATGGAAGATAGAGATAACAACAAATTTTGTCTTTAACTTTTTAGTCACTAGATTAATTGTTAATACAAAATTAGATAACTAAATGGTTGAATTTAAATAGTTCATGAACTTTAGTTAAAGACGAATTATACGGTAGATTTTGAGTTCGAATTTTAACTAAAATAATTTTTGAATAAACTCTACTTATTTTTCGGTGGAATTTCGAATTAATAGGTCTTTTTTCCTTAAGAACTAGAAAATTATTATAAAAAAAATTACAAAATTAGAGGCATTTAATTTTTTTCTTATAATTTTTATTTAATTAAATTTGTCTAGTAGTGAATTTTTTTGGGTGAAATTCTACCAGTGAATTTAAGTTTTCAAATTAATAAAAAAGTAAATGAGTAGTTTAATAAAAAGAAAATTGTAGACAAATTTTAATTCTTTATATTATGTTTTTTACTTTATGTCATTAATTCAATATTTTAGCAATAAATTTAGACTTTTTAAATTAAACAAATAAAGAGGGTTAAGAAAGAGACATACATACCCAACAAGGGAAACTAGAAACAATTTGCACAATAAGTTGCATGACAAAGGAGCAGCATGGTTACTGCAAAATTTCAAAATTAAAAAACAAAAAAATTTGTTAAGCATATACTTTTAGTAAAAATTAATTTCATTTTTTCTAATCACACCATTTATTTTTTCTAGTTACACCTACGTTACTTATGTGAATTTAGTTTAAATTCACATTCAAGTATGTAGTAAATTAATTTACGTTGATTACATATTTAAGAGTAACCGAAAATCAACAAAAGTGAAATAATTTTAGTACAAAAAGGGTAATAATGTAAATAACTATAGTTGAACCTGTCAAAATATGCAAATGGAGATAAAGCAAGTGATGCAAAGATTTGTCGATAAACAACAAACACATAAGGACTCATTCCTTTGGAAATTGCAACCTTTGATAACAAAGCCATTCCTGCATATACACATTGAATACATAGCATTAAAATATAAGGTTTATGTTTTTCCAACATCACCATAGACCTTAGCAAACTACTCTTCATTTTTTGTGTGCTACCTAATTACCAACATGAAATTTTGGCCTCAAAATAAGGGAAAACTTGGTTCAAATTTATAGAGCTTTATTATGGTACTAAATATATATATTTGGTTTCAGCTTTATGCTTTTCATTACTAGCTTTGTGCTTTATATATAACTTGACATCAAAGTGGCATTAATTTGGCCCATCCAATTGAAAAGTTAAATCACTAAGCACTAGATGAATTTGTAAGATGAAGAGTATATAGTGGGGGCGCATGCTAGCTTGATTGTACATTTGTATAGCAAAGGTAGCAACATTATTATTGTATAAGAGTACAATGTGAGATGTTGTTTCTAAAATTGTCTTCGTCAATTTTTTTTTTTTCTTCTTCTTCTAAAATTGCAAAAGTAAGAGAAACCTTTTACAAGCACTAAATCACGTAGTTCAAAGAAGCAATAATTGAATAAAGTAGTTATTGAAAATATAATCAATCATTGAATTAAACACTTATTGAAAATATAATTAATCATACTATACAACAATTCTAAATGTTCTAAATTCCGAAAAATAACAATTAAATTGAAGTGAATTAAGCTATCCACGATGAAGAGTCATTCCCTTAATAAGTACCATCCTTTATAAACACCTCAGTTGTGAGGTAAAAAAATAGTATTTATAAAGATGAGTGTTTATATAGGCACCTTCTCTTTCTTCACTTTTCGTATCTTTCTTATAAATTGTATTAAAATAAATGATTCCCATTAAAATATAATGTTATAAAGATATTGGTGGACTCATTTAGTAAATTTTTTTTGAAGTGAATTGAAGATAGTACTTATTAAACCCTATCATTAAAAAATATAGGCTAAATAGCACCCGTGGTCCCTTAACTTAATTTCAGTTAACGTTTTAGTCATTTATCTTTTTTTTTTTCTCTCGGTTTGGTCATTTATTTTAATTTTAAGTGACAATTTAATCTTTTATGTTTTAAAATGTCAACAATATTATACTTTTTTTTACAAAAATTCATCAAAATTTTCAACCAAAACACATAAAATTAATTATATTCTTTCATATAATACAAATTTCATCAAATTTGTAACTCAAATCTTCAAATAAACTCATATTTTTATTCTTTATTTCACTTAAAATTAAAATAAATGACCAAATTAGAAAAAAAAAAATAAAAGACTAAAACGTTAACAGAAATTAAGTTAAGAGATCACATGTGTTATTTAACAAAAAAATATAAAATAAATTATATGTATACGTGATATCCATTTAAACCTTCGGTTAAAGAAACTCCGTTCTAGATGCTTTTAGATCCTCTGTTGTCTCTCCATCAACACTGATAGAGTTATACTTTGGTCATTAAATTAATTCAATAATCCAGAAGCAGTTGGGGTGAATGATAATGATAAAAACTATTTGATCCTTAAGTTCTATTCAATCAAAACTAAACATGGAATTGTAGAAAGAAAATACTTTCAACTTGGTTAAAGAAGGATAATAACACAAATATAACCAATTATCACTAAAGTTGAAGTTAATAGGTGCATATTCAAAATATATTCAAAATTGTTTTAGGAAAAAATACATTTTTATCCTTTATGTATATAGTTCAATTTCCGTTTATATCCTTTAAGTTTTTTTTTTTAATTTGGTCTTTTAAGTTACATCTTGTTTGCAACATTTACTTTTATATTATGGTACGTTTATTGAAATGTCATTTTTGTTGAATCCGTTAAAAAATGTTACATGCACGTTATGATACTAACGCGTGCTTAATGGTGTTGATATGACAAATAATAATAATAAAAATAAAAATATTTTTTAAATTAATATTTATTAAAAATAAAAATTGTAAAAAAATTCTTAGAATTATTTCAACTCAGAAAAATAAAATCCGTTGCGAGCTTTTAAATTTGACTCATTTTCCATATTAGTGCTTTATATTTTTTATTTTTCTCAAATTTGTCCTTTAATTTATATTTCCATTGAACTGTTAGTCATTTTCTCACTTCATCATCTTCCACTATAAACCTACTGTTAGACATAAAGAAGTATAAAACTCAAGATATGACATATTAAAGAACATGTAGAAAATGCAAAGTTTAATATATCATAGGCAAGTCATATAGAGATCAAAACATTATTCAGTAATGTAAACAAAAGTTTAGATTTTCTTTAATAAAGTTGAACCTGTCTTCAGCGAGGGGTTTTGTAAAGAAGTCAACTCACTGATGATCAGTGTCGATAAATTTTATGTCTAAAATGCTCTTCTGAACAAAATCTCTGATGAAATGATGTTTGATTTCAATATGTTTGTCTCTATAATGCAAAATTGGATTTTTAGTTAAATAAATGGCAGAAGTATTGTCACAAAATATATGAATTTTACTTTCATAGAGTTTATAATCCTCTAATTGATGTTTCATTTGTAAGACTTGAGTACTGCAACCAACAAAAAATATATAGTCTGCTTTTGCTGTTGAAAAAACAATTGTACCTTGTCTCTTGCTGGACCATGATATCAGATTGTTGCTAAAAAAAAATACAGTTTCCATTGGTGCTTTTCCTTTTAAGTTTGTCTCCTACATAGTCAGCATCTCAATATGCAACTAACCTGTATTGTGATGATTTCTTATAGAACAACCATAAGTTGGTAGTGCTTTCAAGTTTGAAAACTCGTCATTTTCAATTCTTGGAGGCTGTTTGACATATACTTCCTCATTAAGATATCCATTTAAAAATGTACTTTTTATGTCCATTTTATACAAGATGATATTGTTAAATGCATTAAAAGACAATTAGATTCGAATAGCCTAATTATCTATACTTTCTTGTTGATTGTAACCTTGTGCTACTAGTTTGGCTTTGTTTCTAACAACTTATCCTTTTTCATTCAGTTTATTCCTGAACACCCATTTAGTTCCAATGGGTTTCTTATCATCTGGTTTGGGTACAAGATCCCAAACATAATTCCTTTTGAATTCATTTAGTTCTTCTTGCATTGCCAATATCTACCCTTCGCCTATATGAGCTTCATCCATGGATGTAGGTTCTAGTTTAGAGAGTAAACCAAGTAGAGAAGTGTCCTTTAGAGCAATCTTGTCTTTAGAGGATCATTTGAATTTCCAATTATTAGAGTGGTTGGATGTGATGATTTATATTTCCATCCATTTCTTGGTTTTGAAGGTTCTTGACTTGCTTTATCATTGCCATTCTTATCCTCTGGTATATTGGAGGTTATTTTTCCCCTTTGATGGTTCCTCTGATTTACTCTTATCCTCTGATTTACTCTTATCCTCTGATTTTTTAATTTTGTTTGTTTTGACCATTTCTTCTGAATTTTTTGTTCCTTCTGGGATGCTTGATCCCTCTGGATCTTGTGTACCTACAGAATCATCGTCTTGCTCTAATTTTTTATTGTTAGGTTGTTTGTCATTAAACCTGACATGAATTGATTCTTCTAAATTTTGAGTCTGTTTGATTATATACTCTGTAGGCTTTTGACCTTTCAGAATATCCCAAGAGAATACAATTTTGTGATCTTGAATCAAACTTGCCAAGTTTGTCTTTCGTATTTAAAATATAACAAATACTACCAAATTGGCAAAAATAGGAGGTGTTGGATTTTCTATTATTCCAAAATTCATAAGGTGTTTTATTAAGAATAGATTTGATTAAAATTTTATTCCAAATTAGCATGCAATATTTATTACCTCTGCCCATAAATGCCTAGCAACATCCATCTCATTGATCATGGTTCGTGCCATTTCTTGAAGACATCTTTTTATTTTTATTTCTACAAAATCATTTTGTTGAGGTGTTTTAGGAGAAGAAAAATTGTGTGAAATCCTATTCTCTTTACAAATGTTTTCAAACAATTTATTTTCGAATTCACCTCCATGACCACTTCAAATTGTTGTAATTGGA
The DNA here is from genome assembly GCA_037974295.1 of Cicer cuneatum. NCBI lineage: Eukaryota > Viridiplantae > Streptophyta > Magnoliopsida > Fabales > Fabaceae > Cicer > Cicer cuneatum. Next base: position 15,091,733 of record JBBPBO010000002.1, on the reverse strand, counting down.
AGACATTTCTTGTTCATCACTTGTTTCAAAAAAGCAATAAATACATTATGAAAGTCATCCTTATTTCTTAGGAACATTACCCAAGTCCATCTAGTATAATCATCAACTATGACAAATCCATATTTATTTCCATTTACAGAGGCGGTTTTTTCAAGACAAAAGAGATCTATGTGTAAAAGCTCAAGAGGTTTAGTAGTAGAAACAATGTTTTTAAAGGAAAAAGAGTTTTCCCCTTTTGACAAGCTTCACAAAGAACCTCTGATTTGAATTTGAGATTAGGCAGCCCTCTAACAAGTTGAAGTTTATTTGATTTTGAGATTAATCTCAAATTAGCATGGTCCAAGCTCTTGTGGCAAATTAATTGTTCCTCATTTACTAACAAAAGGCACTTAACCTCTTGTTTTTCTAAGTTGAAAAGGTTTATTTTGTACAAATTATTCTGCCTCTGATATGTAAAGAGTACAAATCCATCATTTTGATTGATTGCTTTGAAGTAGCTAAAATAACTCTAGAAGGGGGGGTTGAATGGATATATTGTACTTTTCTTAGTTTTCTTTTTCTCTTAATATAGAAATGAGAGTTAGACAAAATAAAGAGAAGAGAGTATAAAGAATGACACCAAAAAATTTATACTGGTTCACCCAAAATGGGTTACGTCCAGTCCTCACTTACTTGTGAGTTTTCACTATGACTAAAAAGGCTTTTTCGTTTGAAGGCATTCTGTTCACTATGTATTTTTTTAGCCTCACCAGACTTACATAAACAACTTCTCTTCTTGTTTTACAACACTTACACAACTATCAACAAGTTAATATTAACTTGAGGATATACAGGTTTTTTGAGAGATTTGATAAGAGTGGATTCTTTCACTAAGATATACTTTCTAAGACAATGATATCAAAGATATAATTAAGATTAGTAGAAAGGATTATGGGGATCAGATTCCTTTACACAAATTTAATCTTTTGCTTTTGTGATATTTGTTGTGTTTAATGAGGATGAGATCATCTGAATTTATAGAAATAATGGTGCTTAAAATATGAGGAGAAGCCCAAAGTATCCGTTGGAGACTTAGATGATCGTCCATGGTCTTTATTTGGAATTGCAAATATGCCTTTCAGCAGTCCTTGTTAAAAGAATGCTGGCAGGATAAGTATTGATGTCTATCCTCGGATCTGAGTAATAGGAGGATGAAACTTTCATTAATTCTGATGTGACTTGTGCTTTTTGGCTTTTTTCTTTCCCAATAATTGTAGTGGCTTGCCTTATAAGTCAAGGACATTACTTTTTGTACTTTGGTACATTTACTCATTTTCTCATGTGTGAGGATGAATAGACAATAGAAGTTCATTCTCTCTTCTGCGTTGTTTATCCTCTAACATAGAGGTCATAAATTCATCTTCTCTTTAGTATTGTTTATCCTTTCTTCATTGTTGTTTATCCTCTAACATAAATTCATCATCTTTTTAGGGTTGTTTATCCTCTAACATAGATGATATATTAATATGTGTAAAATTTTCATCTGATCAAGAATGTGAAGAACCTGTTTTCTAAAATTGATACACTCAAGAGCACAAGTTAGATAACACATATAATCAGAATCTTTTAAACAATTTTGTGCTCATTAAAACATTTGAGAGAGATTTTGTCTCAACATGCTTTGCATACTTTTGTATTAAAAATAATATCATAACCATTATCACTTAATTGACTAATACTTCACAAAGTATGTCTAAGACCTTGAATAAAAACATTTTTAATGGAGGGTAAAGATCCATTACCAACTGGTCCATGCCCGATGATTTTTCCCTTCTGGTTTCCTCCAAAACCCACAGTTCATCCTTCCTTTATGATGAAGTTTTAAACAAAGATTTTTCGCTCTTCATACGACGCGAGCAACCACTGTCCAAGAACCATGGTTGGAGTTTCAATTTTGCTGCTGAAAACATGTCTACTTCTTCATCACAATCTGAGTTGGACTCTGATTGTATGTTGGCCATTCGTGCCATGTTTGTATATTCCTCATCCTTAAAGGATTCTTCTGAGTCATTCTAGGTTATAAGACCCTTCTTCTTAGTCTTTGATTATTTCTTCTGATTTTATGTTTAGTTCATTTAGACTTATAATGTACAGATTATTGACATTCAAAATATATCACTTTCCTTTTATCAATTCCCTTTTCTTTGTTATGAAATTTCTAAAAGTCCATTCGAGGAAAAAAAATTTCTTTTGTGTGACATACGCTGAATTCTTTTGGAAATGAAAGATAGTTCTTCAGCCTCCGAGTCCTCGTTCTGTTCATCTAAATCATCAACATCATCATCATTTGATTCATCAAATGCTTGTAAGGTTTTCTTGTCTTTTGATCTAAAGACAATAATTTTTGCTTTTTCTTTGGCTCATCTCTACCAATTCTATTTCCTATGATCAAAGTGTACTGATAAGTTCTTCCAGAGGAAGACTATTTAGATTCTTTGTCTCTTGTACGACAGTGATTTTTTGTTTCCGTTTACTTGAAAGACTTCTAATAGTTTTCTTTATGTGGTATGTCGTAGTAAAGCTTTTCTTCGTCACCTTTAGGCCCGAAAGCAATGTTTGAAAATTTGAAAATATTGCCTGAATGTTTTCCTCTTCTTACATTTGGAATAATTCATATCTTTTTACAAAAAGATTTTCCTTTGCTTCTTGTACTTGCTTATTCCCTTCATATGTTAGAACTAGAGCATCAAATAAGGTCTTGGTCGTTTGTTTGTTGGTGAGTTTGTCAAATTCTTTGAATGTAATTGCATTCATCGTAAAGGTCCTTGCCTTATGATGCATTTTATATAATTTTTTCTGTTCAACACTCCTGTTTTTCCTAGACACTTTAGTGCCATTATCATTTGTTGGGGCAGTCTATCCATCTTCAACTAAATCCCATAATTTAGAGTCTTAGGAAATGTTGTAATTTGTCTTTCCAATATTTGAAGCGTTCTCGATCAAATAGTGGGGGTCTGGTAATATTTCCTCCAACGGCTTCTTCACCAATATTAGTCATGATAGAAAATTGATTGGATCTTTTCTCAACATTGTTAAGTGCTCAACCCTTGAGGCCGAACTCTGATACCAATTAAAGTTTCAATAACACAAGAAAAGAGAGTTTGAATTGTGTTATGGTTTGTTAAAAGTGTTTTTAAAATTTAATCGTGAGTTGGTGATCAAAGCAATTCAAAAAATAAAAGCAAAGGAAAGAAGAAGAACACACAAGAATTTTTATACTAGTTCACCACCAACCATATTAGCTACATCCAATCTGTTCATCTGACGTATTTCTTCTAGTAGTTCTACTTGAATTAAAAAATACTTAACCTTACCCAGTGAAGTCTACTCAACCTTCTAGTTGCAACAACAACACGTTGAGGCAAAAAACAACAGCCACTAATGGGCCAATTTACAAGAGTTTGTTTGGTTGGAGTTTGACTCTCAATAATAGGATATGTATGTGTCTAACACTATCTAGCACTTAAGATGAATTTTTATTTGTACAAGTTTTAGGTATTTTTGATCAATATGTTTTGATGTTCAATATTTGGATCAATTTTGTTGTTTAAGTCAAAGTTCTTCAATTTGATTCAAAGTTCCAAGTCTAGAATTTGTTCATAGTTTCTGTTCAATTCTTGTGGATTTACCGTATCAAGCTTTTCAATTCTTGTGCATAGTAGTTTTGTTAGAATTGTAGTATGATTGTTCAATACAGTTCTATATCTTCCCTGAAATAGAGAGGGTTCCTTTTGAAGGTGCAAACACGAGAAAATGTGTTGAATTGTGATTGCTAAAGTTGATAACGTTTCTTAGATAAATAATAAAAAACTGGTTCGGTTTTGGTGACTTACTTTGAGTATAAGCAATCGGGTTCAAAGGCAACAAACAATGAAATCATAAATAATTGGACAAATAGATTTATTCTGGTTCACCACTAACTTGGCTTACATTCAGTCCCCTCATTCAGAAGGCTTTAATCCTCTAATTCAAATACCTTGAATTACAAAGCACCTGACCTTTCAAGTTAGTCCCTAAACAGCCTGACAACCCCAGACTTTTGAGGAACTAACAACCTTGACCCTACAAGCTAATTCTTCTGCTAACAACCTGACAACCCTTTATTGAAGAAGGAAATAAACCATTATCGGGTTGGATACAGAAGATTGGAACTTGAGTAGTTGCTTCCAACAAAGCTGATAATAATAATAACTCTTGCAATCTAAGAAAAGAACACTAAGAAAATATTTGTAACTTGAACAAGTGTTTCTCTATTTGAACTCGAAGATGATTTTGAGCTTGAGTTCTTCTACTATTTTCTGATTTTTGATGCTCTTCTTCTTCAGCCTTGAGTATCTACTTATAGTTAATATTTGGGCTTCAATTTTGTCCTTGTTGAATTCTGAATTGTATCTTATTCATATTGATTTTGTTTGTATTTCTTTTAGATCGAGTTTGTAAATTCGTCAGACTGATTCTGTTCATATTTTGTTGCAGATAAATCTTGATCAAATATTCTTCAAATCTTGATCAAATCTTCTTCAAATCTTTATCATATATGTTGGAACCAAGTTGGTTCTTGCAATTAAAGTTTTGATGTTAACAAATGTATTTTATGAAAATAACATATTTGACTTAAAAGAAGAATGAAAAATGTCACCAGAAGAATAGATAAGAGGATGACGTTACTAGAAGCAGAAATCAGAGGATGACGTCACCAGAGGATGATGTTGCCATAGGATATCATCAGAGGAATCTGTCAAAGAAATTTGCTCAAAACAGAATCTGAGAAAAATGCTCAAAACAGAATTTGAGAAAAATGCTATAAACAGAATCTGAGAAATATGCTCAAAACAGAATCTTAGAAAAATGCTCAAAACAGAATCTGAGAAAAATACTTAAAACAGAATTGGAGCAAAATACTTGAGAAACAGAATCTATCTAAAAATATGCTCAAAACAGAATCTGAGAAAAATGCTCAAAATAGAATTGGAGCAAAAGACTCGAGAAATAGAATCTAGCTAAAAATATGCTCAAAATAGAAGCGGAGCAAAATGCTCAAAACAGATTAATCGAAATACACTCCAGAAGTAAAGCATCAGTGAGCAAAAGACTGAAAACAGAATATGAGCAAACTACTCCAGAATATTCTCAAAACAGATTAATCGAAATACACTCCAGAAGTAAAGCATCAATGAAGTCCTAAAGTTCAACTATAAGTAGAGACTTAATGCTGAAGATTAGAACATCGAAAAACACAAGAACTCAAGCTTCAATTCAAAGTTATCTGAGAGTTCAAAAGAGAGAAACACAAATGAGCAAGAGCAATATTTTCTAAGTGTTTTCGAGAGAGAAATACAGTGCAACAATTAGCTTTCCTGAAGCAATAAAAGAGTGCAAGAATAAGTGCATCAATTAGCTTTCCAGAAGCAACAAAAGATTGCAAGAATCAGTGCAGCAAATAGCTTTCCAGAAGCAATGGTTGCAAAGTTCTAAACCTTTATTATACAACCTGATAGTGGTGTAGATTCCTTCTTCAATCTGGGGTTGTCAGATTGGTAGGAGAAGACTTGACTTGTAGAGTCAAGGTGTTGTTATCGTTCCTCAAAAGTCTGGGGTTGTCAGGCTGTTTGAGAAGACTTGGCTGGTTTAGTCAAGGTGTTGTTGTTCCTCAAAAGTCTGGGGTTGCCAGGCTGTTTGAGAAGACTTGGCTGGTATAGTCAAGGTGTTGTTGTTCCCCAAAAGTCTGGGGTTGTCAGGCTGTTTGGGAAGACTGGCTTGTAGGGTCGGTGGTGTTGTAATTCAAAGGAGTTTGAATTAGTGAAAAGGCCTTCTGGAGGAAGGGACTGGACGTAGCCTAGTTAACGGTGAACCAGTATAAATTGCTGTGTTATTATGTTATTATTATCCGCTGCTGAATCTGATTAGTTATCTATTGAATAATTCACATTAACATTCAAGAAAACAGCAAAAGTAATCAAGTTTTACAAACACAATTCAACCCCCCATTCTCGTGTTTGCACCTTCAATATATTCTTCAAATCTTGACCATATCTTCTTTTCCACTTGGTCAAAGATTTTCTTCAATTGTAAATTTGAATCAAATCTTATTTTAGAATTTCTTGAATTATAAATTTGAATAAATTCTTGTTTTAGATTTTCTTCAATTATAAATTTGAATCAAATCATATTTTAGATTTTCTTCAATTATAAATTTGAATTAAATCTTATTCTAGATTTTCTTGAATTTATAAATTTGAATAAAATCTTATTTTATATTTTTTTCAAAAACGCGAATCTTCTTTCATACTCTTTGAAGTCAAATATATTGTTCTCATAAAATACTTTATTATCATCAAAATTCTAAGTATAAACCAACTTGGTTCCAACATTCTCTCTCTTTTTGATGATGACAAAACTTGTAATTTTTATAACAACTTTTCTTTATATTTCTTTGACTCCCCCTAACTTTGAGCTCCCCCCAAGTCTAAGTATAATCTTCTCCTCACTTTATCAAATATATTTTCTCCCACTTTTTTCATTAGACAAAAAGACTTGAAAATGAAATTTGCCCTTTTTTTATTTTTGTTTTTTATTTATTTATTTTTTATGTTTTTATTTTATTTTTGAATAACATAAATATATTATAAGAAAATAGAAAAAATATTGTAACATAAACTATTTTGAAGTTGTCATAACATCAGTCAAGTGTGAAGGTAAGGTTTAGGTTTATCTTGATGAAGTGAAACCTATCTTCAGGTAGTAGTTTGGTGAATATGTCAACCCATCGGTGTTCAAGTGGTGTTTAATCTCAATGTGTTTAGCTCTAGAATATAGGATATGGTTTTTGGTTAGACAAATGGCAGAAGTGTTATCACAATAGATGGGAAGATTGGTTTCAAGGATTTTGTAGTGTTCTAGTTGATGTTTCATCCAAAGTAGTTGACAACTACAACTACTTGCTGAAATGTACTCAACCTCTGCTGTTGATATTGCAATGGTGTTTTGTCTCTTACTTGACGAAGATAATAAGCTGTCACCTAGAAAGGTGCAATTGCCACTACTATTCTTTCTCTCAAATTTATCTCCAGCATAATTAGAATCACAGTATCCACTCAATTTGTACTTAGGAGATTTCATGTAGAACAAGGTAAGGTTGGTAGTGCCTTTTTGGTATATAAGGATTCTCTTAACAACAATTAAATGTGATTCCCTAAGGCCAGCTTGAAATCTTGCACATACACTAAACATGATGTTAGGTTTGGAAGAGGTAAGGTAGAGTAGGGATCGTATAATTTATTTATAGGTATTTTGGTCAACTTTTTGGTTTGAATCATCTTTTTCAAGTGAACAAGTAGGGTGCATATATTTGCAATCACTCATCTTAAACTTCATGAGAAGCTATTTTGTATATTTAGTTTGATGAATGTATATACCATTTTGACTTTGCTGAATTTGTATCCCTAAGAAGAACTTAAGTTCTCCCATCATACTCATTTGAAATTCAAGCTACATCAATTTAGAAAATTCTTGGTAAAGAGTGCCATTAGTAGATCCAAAAATAATGTCATCAATATAAATTTGAATAATAAGAATGTCATCTCCTATTGATTTTCTAAAAGTGTATTACCTACTTGTCCTCTTTCAAAGGTATTTTTATGCAATAAGTCACTAAGTCTATGATACCATGCGTTAGGTGCTTGTTTTATACCATGCAGAGATTTCGTAAGTTTAAAAACATGATTTGGAAATTCAGAACTTTCAAAACCTAGGGTTGTTTAAAATAGACTTCTTGACTTATATAACCATTTAGAAAAACTAGTTTAACATCCATTTGAAGTAATGTAATGTTATTATTTGCAGCAAAAGAATGTAGGATACAAATAGCTTCTAACCTAGCCATTGGAAAATGTCTCAGTGTAATCAATGCCCTCTTGCTGACTGTAGCCTTGTGTGACAAGTGTTGCCTTGTTTCTGACCAGTTCACCTTTTTCATTTAGCTTGTTTCTGAAAACCCACTTGGTTCCAATAATGTTCTTCTTTGGTCTAGGTACTAGATCTCAAACATCATTCCTCTTAAATTCATTTAACTCTTCTTGCATTACAAGATTCCATCCATCATCTATCAATGTTTCATCAATAGAGGTAGGATCAATTGATGAGAGTAAGCCAAACAAAGTGGTATCTTTTAGTGATTATGTGGTACTCAATTGATCACTTGCACTTCCAATGATTAAAGTTTCAGGATGAGCTGATTTGTACTTCCATCCAGATATTCCTTCTAATTATCTTGATTGTTTTTGACTTGATCAAATTTATCTTTTGAAGAGTTGTCATATTCTTCTGATTTGCTTGTATCCTCTAATTTTTCACGTTCTTCTTGTTTGTCTGCATCTGCTTCCTCTGGTTCCGGCAAACCTGTAGTATCCTCAACTTGCTTTGAATTTTTAAGGTCAAGTTGTTTGTCATAGACCATAATATAAATTAGATAATTGAAGAATGAAATTAATACTGCCAAAACATAAGTTTTGTTTCCGGTGGTTTTTGCTTGTTTCTGAAAACCAAACTTGTATGCTACTTCTGCTGAAGTGTTTAGATTATGTGGATCTCCTTGTTCCTCTAAATTTTTAAGAACCTGCAAAATACTTATCTAGCTTTGATTTTGAAGATCAAACTTCTTGTTATCACAGTAAATATAATATCAGACAATAATTAAATTTAAAGAAAGATATAACCTATATGTCAATAATTTCAGTTTCAATCTGAAAACCCTCTTATTTCTTATTTTCTGATTTTCAGATTTTGAATTTGCATATTCTTTGATTAGAGGGTCGAGATGAAGAGATTTGAATTCCGATCCAGGTTTGTGCTCTTGATGAATTTTATTAGAGTGTTCAAAGAAATCTCTTGATTTTGATGGTAATATGAGGCTTCTATTTCTGTTGATGTTTCGTGTTCCTCTGGTAATTTTGGAAGTGATGGTAATTCTGATTCTTTTGGTAGTTCCAATTCTGTTGATATTTGTGATTTATCTGCCATTTTTAATTTTGTTTATATGTGTGATTTCTCTTCCAGTTTTGATTATGTTGATACTCCAGATTTTTTTGATATTTCTGGTTTATCATATGGTTCTAGTTCTTATAGGTAGTGTGTTGACCAGTCTTTCTTCCACCAGAGTCAGTTGGCTTTTGTTTGTTAAGTTTGGGAACATAAACATTTTTCCCTTCATATATTGCAAGCATCCATTGACCAGGCACCACAACTGGTGTTTCAATTTGGTTACTTAGAACATCTGCAACATAAACAATTTATCCTTTGGTACCCAAATCTGGTTGAGTCCTGGTTTGTTAATTCTTAAAGTTTTCTTGTGTTTCCATGTGGTTAGCATAGGACAAGATATTTTAGTGTGACCTTTCTTATAGCAAATAGTACATAAATCATCAGAGGGGACAAACTTAGGTTCAATTATGTTTTCTTGAAATCCTATTCCTCTTTTACCATTGCTACTAAGACCATAAATCATAGAGTCATACTTGCTTCTTTCCATACCATTATCAAAAAAATCTTGAAATACTTCTTCATTCTTATTAGAGTTACATGTGGTATTTTCAATTGATGTTGAACTATAATTACTTTTCGGAGTTAGATTTTTAGCCTTAAGTTCAGCAATATCAATTTTTTGATTTGCATTCTCTATTTTAAGTTCAGTAATATCAATTTTTAGAGTTGCATTTTCTGCTTTATGTTCAATAATATCAGTTTTTCAGAGTTGCATTTCTATTTTATGTTCAGTAATATCCATTTTCAGAGTTGCATTTTATGTTTTAAATTCAACACTTTGATTCTTTAAAGCATTAACTTTTTCAATTAAATTTGTATTTTCTTTCCTAAGTGTTTTCAGTTTTAGAGACAATTTGTGAGTCTTATTTCAAAAACCATTTATAGCAGTAATTAAATCAGATTGAGTAAAGTAAGAAAATACCTCAATTTCTTCATATGTTAATTCACTTCCAGAGTTAGAATCTATGTTTGATCTAGAGGCAGAGTTGGTATGAATAATCAGAGCCAAATCTGCGTGTTCTTCATCATTAAAGGATTCATCAGAATCATCCCATGTAGCCCTTAGTCTCTTCTTCTTGGGTCTAGAATCTTTCCTTTGATGTTTCCCTTTCTCCATATTTGGACATTCTGACCCGATATGTCCAGGTTCATTGCATCCATAGTAGAAGATGTTTTGCTTGTCATATTTATCATTATTTCCTCTGTTGGATTGCCTAGAATATCTTTGGGGAAATTTCTTCTTTCTGTTGTGCCATATCTTTTGAACTTTTCTGCATATACACGCTAGTTCCTCTTCCTTTAAGTGTCCATTCTGATCATCTGAATAATCATCCTCTGATTCTGCTGTTGCCTTCAGAAATTTCTTCTGCTTGAATTTCAAAGCCAAGGTTGGTTACTTCTTCTTGGGCTCATCATTTGCAAGCTCAATTTCATGTGATCCGAGAGAGCTGATTAATTCTTCCAACTTAAGAGTATTCAGATCATTCGCTTCTTGAATGACAGTGATCTTAGGTCTCCACTTGATTGTAAGACTCCTTAGTATCTTCTTCACATGATCAACAATAGTATAACTCTTTTTAAGTACCTTTAATCCTGAGACCAAAGTTTGGAATTTGGAAAATATTGTTTCAATGTCTTCATCTTTTTCCATCTTGAACAACTCATACTTTTTGACTAGGAGGTTGGCCTTTGCTTATTGAACTTGCTTGCTTCCTTTATAGGTCAGAATCAGACTATCATAAATACTCTTTGTTGTCTCCTTGTTGGTGCACTTGTTAAACTCCTTGAAGGTGATTGCATTTATCATGAATGTTCTGGACTTATTATGCATGTTGTACATCTTCTTCTAATCATCATTCATCTCATTTCTTGGAATTTCATAGCACATTATTCTTCATAGCAATATAACCATCTTTCACCAAGTCCCAAAGTTCAGGATCTTGTGAAATATGGAAACTTCTTAGCATGTCGTTCCAATACTCAAAATGTTCTTCATGAAATAGAGGTGGTCTCTTGATGTTTGCTCTAGCAGCTTCTTCACTTAATCCAGACATGTTGAACTGTTGGATCTTTTCTCAAACACTGTAAAGTGCTCAGCCTTAAGACCAATCTCTGATGCCAATTGAAGGTGCAAACACGAGAAGGGGGATTGAATTGTGTTTGCCAAAGTTCATAACTTTTTTTTGATAATTAATAAAAAACTGGTTTAGTTTTGGTGACTTACTTGAAGTAGAAGCAATCGAGTTTAGATACAGCAAACGATGAAAGCATAAATAATTGGACACATAGATTTATCTTAGTTCACCATTAACTTGGCTACATCCAGTGCTCTCAATTATTACTGTTGTAAGTGGTGAAGTCTTTTTTTTTTCTAGAAATTTTCCAAGTCTTTTTATGAACATAGGCATCTTCCAGAGTCATTGACTTTTTTGTAAATGAAAACTGATGCATTGACTTTTCTCATATGCATTGACTTTTGTTAGAGGCGTTGACTTCTCGTTGAGAAATTGACTTTCTTAAGAGTCAGATAGATGATAATCAAAGTCCGATGATAATTAGAACATGTTGCATATAAGAGTTAGAGTGAGTTTATTAGACTTAGTGCTTTAGAGTTAACATTAGAGTGAGCACATAGCTGGGTGCATTTCCTCTGATCATGTTGCTTCCTCTAGTTATTGCACATAATGTGTTTCCTCTGATTGTGTTGCTTCTTCTGATAATTGCACAGGGCACATTTTCTCTGATTGTGTTGTTTCGTCTAATCAGTTTCTGGGTCTAGAACGTACTTGTTTGTTCTATTTTTATGCACACTTAATTAGAACATTAGTACATTAAATTGTTCCCACAAAATACCTTTTGTTATCAATAAAACAAGTAAGGAAATTTTCTTCAAAACCATCTTGGTTCCAACAAAGGTTTCTTGACTGATTGCCAAAATTTGAAAATATAATGATTTTATTGCTCTACAAAGAATCTGTTGAACGAGAAGGTTGACCATCACATCACATTTCATCTGCATGTTGTCTAAGATTCTTTTCCTCATTTGCATTAGTGAAAACGTTAATATTGAAATTATTATAGGATACCATAGCGCCTTAGTTGATAAACCTTTTTTTATCTCGTCATCACTACTAGATGCACCATCCTTTACTATGCAGTGTGATACATTACAATTGAGGTACTTATGCCACTCTTCAAAATCATTCAAATACTAAATGCAATTATTAGGGCATACATGTATTTTCAGTGAAGCTCTTATCAGTTCACCCATTTATCGCCTTCAAATTGAACAATTTTAATGCTATTGTCGATGGAGTAAATTTTGTGCACCCAGATTATAAAACTTCATTGAATTTGCACAATTTATCATACACTTTCGTTAACAGCCTTATAAACAATGTCATGAATCTTGTCATCGAATTTCATACTTAACAAAGCTCTTGGCTTGGTGATTATCTCGCCATGCCATGTTCATGTTGTTTAATTAAAACATGTCCCTTGAACAAGAAGATGATTTTGTATTTGTATCAACTAGTTGGTCTACTTGATTCATACAATTAACGCAAGGACAACTAAAAGTTCTATCATCATAAAGGTTCCATTCTCATACTCATCATTGATCAGACCTGTAGCAGAGTTTGAACTGAAACATTGGAGTGATCCAATTTTTAAAATTTTAATGGATAAATAAAAAGTATAATATTGTATAGAACCCAAAATTACAACATACACCACAATATCTATATTGATTAGCATGTCTATTAATATATGTCATGTCAGGTCTAGTTGAAATTCATCATTAGCATATATAAAACCACACCAACTACAATTATCTATAGCTTATATAATTTGGTTTTCACAACCTTGTCACAATTAATAATTATTCTTTATTCAAATTTTTTTAACATAAATATTTTTTCTTATAAAATTTATCTACTTCCATACATTCAATCAATATAAAAGTTTATTCAAAATCATATGTCAGATCATAATTTTACTTTTGAGACAACCATTCTAAACTCATCTACACAAATATCTTTTTAGAGAGTCAAGAGGAGATGAGAGAAATGAGAGAAATAGGTGACTCCTGATGGCTGTGGAGAGGAGATGAGAGAAGTAGAATTAATATGTTTAGAGATAAGATAAGGAAAAGATAAAGAGAAGATAAAGAGAAATGTATGGGATTACGAGAAGTTTTATTCTACTATAAAAACAATTAGTACTTCTCTAATTGAGTTGAGGATCTATCTGCATAGAGTTAAGGGTCCGCCCTAATTTGGTCCATAATATGTATCAAATAGATTGATCTTTGTTGACCAAATTACAACTGAAATGTCTCTTAGAAAAACTAAAAAATTATTATGGACTTTAGGGTGGTCGTGACCATCCTATATCCTAGAAAACCTGTGCCACTGGATCAGACTAGTTTGCATCCAATTAAGATCTATAAGTAATTGTCTAGATCTGAAATAATTAATACATCATATATATTGTAAATATGCAAGAATACTTATGTTTTTGATGAAGACAAAGACCAAACAAAGTGATCAAGTTGCAAATTGAAAATAGAGTCAACAATCAAGTAAATTATTGTCAATATGCTAGAAGACTTAGAGTTTAAGGTATATGATGCCATCTAATATTGTTATATTTCAAATGCACATGAGAACCTTATACATTTACACCTTATACTTTTACCTATGCATCAAAAAGAATTTTCAAAGAGTCAAAATGCATAAACAATATTTTAAAATCAAGTTTTTGACAAAAGACAAAGTTGTATTCGACTACATATAAGTGTAACCGAATACAGATGAAGTCAGTAGCTAAAACTGCACTTTTGTATTCGACTACAGGATGTTGTAGCCGAATACAAATACCAAGTCAATAGCTAAAATTACATTTTTGTATTCGACTAAAGCATGTTGTAGCCGAATACAAAATAAAGTAAGTGAAAAAATTCACTCATCTGTATTCGATTACAAGGATTCGTATTCGAATACATGCTTGAAATTTTGAAATAAATCTGAACATTACAGAAGTGTATTCGACTACACTTATGTTGTAGCTGAATACAACTGTGAAACAATGTGATTTTTCAATTCATATTAATTCTGGATCATTGCATATATTCGTCAAACCTCTTGGGAAGATTGTCATTGATCTGAAGTGATGTCTTAAGAATATAAATACCTCCTAGGCTCAAGTTTAACTTAACAACTTCAGAACTTTCTTTGAAAAATTTTAAAGATCCATTAAAAGTCAAATTTTGATATTTCAAGTGCATATTGTTACATTGTCATATCATTGCAAAGGTTCTCTGCTGCACTTGAAGTAATATAGTATTTGATTGTTATCATTGTACAAAGAAAGCATATGAATTGTATATTCCCTTAAGTTCAATCAAAATCATTATTGTAAAATCATTCAAGTTATTATTGAAGAAAGTGGTGTACTTTCTTCAAGTATTGTCAACTAGGATAATGGTGTGCTATCTTAGGCAGATTGTTAGAAGTTTGTAACAGATGTCTTAGAGTTAGACTTGTACTTATTCTAACATTAGTGGAAAATCTCGTGTGGTGTGCAAGAGGACTAGATGTACCCTTGGTTGTAAGGAGAACCGAGATAAATTCTCTATGTTCTTTATTTTTCTGCCATTTACATTTTACTATACACTAATCATAATCAGAAAAATAATCCACTAAATCTCTAAAAACCAAAAAATTTCTAAACACCTAATTCACCCCCCTCTTGAAGGTGCAAACACGAGAAGGGGGGTTGAATTGTGTTTGACTGACTTGAATACTTTTTCTGTTTTTGCAGTTTTATAACAAAACCTGATGTATGAATCAAACAGAGTTAGCAACAGATGTAAAGTAAATATAAAAACACAGAATTTTATACTGGTTCACCGTTAACGAGGCTACGTCCAGTCCCTTCACTTTGAAGGATTTCACTAATTCAAAACCTTGAATTACAACAGTACCACTGACCCTCCAAGTCAGTCTTCTCAAACAGTCTAACAATCCTAGACTTTTGAGGAATACAGCACCTTGACTTCTTAAGTCAAGTCTTCTCCTACCAATCTGACAACCCCAGATTGTAGAAGGAATTACAACGCCTTGAATCTAATTGCCAAGTAATCTGCCACCCCTTCTGACTCCCTCAGATGTAGACTCTACTTCAACAACTTAGATCTAACACAAGGGAAAGAAAATAACATGAGTGTTTGCTTCTGGAAAGCAGGAACTCACAATTAACCTCACTGAAAACTCGAGTGTTTGCTTTTGGAAGTGTATGACTCTTTTGTGATTTTCGATGCTAAGTCTTCTGCCTTGAGCCTCCTTTTATAGATGTGAATTTGGGTCTCCTCCAAGCTTAATTGTGAGCTGTATATTGCTGGATTATCTTGCAAAAATACTCTGACCAATCGGGTTTCATATAAATAAAAAACATATCTTTTTATCTCTAGATTTGTTTTCATAAATAACTTGGGCCAATCCTGTCTTTAATTAATTCTGGAACAAATCTTTATTCCCGCCAATAGCTTCTGAACTCCCATACGACTTCGATTTATTTTTGTAACTAATCCTTTTAATACTTTGATCAAATTTAATTAAATCTCCACTGTTAATCCTCATGATTAAATCTGGACCGTTTGATCTTCTGCGCTAGTCCACATCTGGACCATACTAAGTGATCTGCTGTGATCCTCTGATTTCGGCCAACCCTGGACCACACTTTCTGATCTTCTGATCTCGGCCAACACTGGGCCATGGTCTGATCTGCTGTGATCCTCTGATCTCGGCCAATGCTGGACCACACATTCTGACCTTCTGATTTCGGCCAACACTAGGCCATGGTCTGATCTTCTGATCTCGGCCAACACTGGGCCATATACTTAATTCTTTGACCATTTATCTGAACCTTTTCCCTTTGATCTGGACCAATTCTGAACTAGGTCTGGATTGAACTGAAATTAAATCTAGAGAAATAATATTTCAGTATGAACATTTTACGTTCTGATTTGGATCAGGTCTAGATCAAATCTGGACATCATTTCTTCTGGTCTGGACTTAGTTTCATACCCTGAACCATGCTATCTTCTGGTCTGGGTCAAATCTGGATTGAATCTCTTGTTCTGGACCCATTAATTTATCATCTGATTAAGTCTGGATCAAGTCTGGGCTGTTTTATCATTTCACTGCCAGGCCATCTTCTGGTCATAATAACTTCTGGTCTAAGTCTGACTAATGATTCCTTCTGGTCTGGATCAAGTCTCCCTCTGGCAGGCTTCCTTCTGGTCTGGTCCAGGTCTCCTTCTGACTTTGCTTCCTTCTGACCAGGGCCAACAAAGACATCCTCTGGTAATTTCTGGATGCATCCTCTCGTACCTTCTGGATGCATTATCTGGTGTCTTCATCTTCTACCTCTGGAACCTTTATCTTCTGGTGGCATTTAATGTAATCTTTCTAAGTAGAAAATAAGGTTATATGAAGTGTTTTTTTAAACATCAAAATTCTAAGTACTTAGAACCAACTTGGTTCCAACACCTCTTAGGTGCGCCTCTGAACTAACATATATGTATAAACACATACACCATATATATGAAATATATACACCAATTGTAGATAAATAATAATTATTTATTTTAAGCCAAGTAAATAATTAAGAACAAAAATGGTGTTGGGAAAAGAACATAACTTTTGAAATGAAACCTTGTTAGAAGAATGATGATAAAGAAAAGGAACCTTGCGATGAGAACGACGATGGTGTTTGCAATGATAATAAGAGATAACCTATGTGAATAGTGAAAAATACAAGAAAATGGGGTTTAAATTGTGTGTGTGTTTTTTTAGTTAAATTTCCTTGAAAACTAATGCTAACAATATTAAGATAAAGCAGAAAAAAAAAATAATAAAGAGATAGAGAAGAGAAATACAAATCCAATTTATCCTAGTTTACCACTAACAAGGTAGCTACGTCCAATCTATTCACTCTAAAGGATTTAATCAACTAATCAAAAAATTTTCACACATCCACTGAACACCTACTAGTCAGACTAATTGTGTTCAAGTCTTCTCAACCTTCTAGCTTATTACAGTCGAGAAAAGCAGGCAGTACTAGGCTAGGTTAGAAGAAAGAAAGTATTAAGGGTTTTTCTGAATAACTCTAACTAGAGAAAGTTACATAGTATTCTTTTAGAATATAAGTAATTTTTAGGAGTAAAGTGATAGTACAGGGTTTCTTAGGTTACTGTGTATTTTTGCAGTTTGTTTTCTCGTGTGTATTTTGCAGTGAAGATCACAAGTGTTTATATAGAGAAACTCCAAAGCAATTAGGGTTTTTGACACTTGTTGTGATTGCATGAAATCCACATGTAAAAATGAATCGTATCAATCTTTAAAGATCTTGAATCAATAATTAAAATTTGTCCATATACGTCTTCATAATTGATTCAACGTATCTTGATTTAACGACAAGAATATCAGAGGATGAAATTTTCAAAGGATGTCATTGCATTTCTTCAATTAGAGGATAATCCAACTATGATGAGCAAATGATTTTGAAATTTTGGCTTCTTTAAAGTTGTGTGCTCAGAGGATTGACTTAAGATAATTGACTTTTAAACAAAGCTTTGACGTCATCAAACTGTTGACCAGACAATCAACTGAGTTGCTAGAATAATCTGAAGCAGAATTGTCAGAGTGAGCTTGCATTAGTCAGATTCACTAGATGCGTGTTAAGAGCGCGTGGATAAGACAAGAGTTTGATTTTCCAGAATCATAGTGCATTTGCCTTGATTTGTTAATTCTCTTTATTTGTTCTTAAGAGGATACAACATAGAGCCTTTAAACTATTATAAAAGTTGTATGCACACTTAAACATTCATTAAAACATAAATTATTCTTATAAGATAATTTTGTTATCATCAAAATAATTAAAGGTAATTGTTCTTCAAATCATCTTGACTCTAACACTATGAATATAAATAATGATGTTTACGGTTCACTCTCACTGATTAGTGAAAAATTTATAATGTTGAGGATATATCTTAGCGAAGTATGTAACTCGGTCTAGTTACTAATGAAATTGGCTTAATATAAATATAATTAGAAGTCGGTTACAAATACAACGGTTTTAAAATGTGCTAATTATACTCCATTTACGTAAACAACCCTCTTAAAGTACCACTGCGTGTCTGCATCCAAAGTATTTCAAGGTATTACAAGCTAGTTATTATATTAATTGGCTTCAAAATGTTGTATGATTTAAACTTAATTGCAAAAATATTACCATGTCACATATTTAATACGTTTATCAGCAAAATCAGTTAAAAATGGGGTCTTTTAATCTCCATTTTCTTCTATTGTTGGGTTGGTTTGGGTTTGACAAAAATTAGAAGAAAAAATTGAATCAAATTAATACATTAAATTAGGTTAAGTCTTCGGGTCAATCAACTCGAAAACTACCTATAAACTCCCTTAAGTGTAATCTATGAAGTACAAACATCTTTAAAATTAAGCGTGTCAAAGTGTTTGGCACCCATATGACACTTCATACAAGTGTACTCAAAAAAAACTTTTTTTTCTTTATTTCTCTTAGACATGTCTCTAACATATATGCAGGATTAAAAAAGTTTCAAAACAATGATAACTAATGAAGGAGTTAAAGACGTTAAATTTGATTGCATCATTTTAATTTTTCAGTAGTAAATAGATGAATGTGGAAAACTAAAGAATTGAGATACGCATATGTATATTTTGATTTTCAGTAGTTTTTTTTTATTAATAATATTCATATTTTATATTTAATTATTATAATATATATATATATTGGTATCACTATCTTATATTTTTTATATTAATAATATTGAAATGTCTGTATCGTATTAGATATCTGTGTCTAAATCTGTGTTTTATAAAGTATAATTATTATCTATCCTGCCTATTATGGGACATGAGTTTCGTTTTCAACTCTAAAGACATATATCTAGCAATTAAAGATTTAGTTTTAAAGTGATAAACATTGTAATAACTTTTTTTATATCAAGGTTGTAAATATTTCTTCTTCTCCCGACCCACACCCCATGCCACTAGGAGTTGCATTACATAAGAGCGAGGACAATAGGATCACTCTCATATCCCATCGTGTCTGCTCTAATTAAGTATACCTCTTAGACCATTGAGTGG